>CM042153.1:61256577-61281577 GCA_023376005.1 Doryteuthis pealeii | reverse complement strand
ATGTATATATATATGTATATATATATATATGTATATATATAATATGTCTAAAGTGTTAAGAGATATTTATTATATATATATATATATATATATATATATATATATATATATATATATATATATATTCTAGTAAAACGTTTCAATCGATCCATTCTATGATTTTCTATGAGTTTCAGATTTAACGGTTTTTACTCGTGTGTAAATTTTATATACGTATATTAATCTTACGTTAATCGTATATTAATCTTATGATATTGGGTTATTTTATGCTGAGAGGTTAGAGAATCGCATACATTCTACGTTTATATTTACATTTTTGTGTTGTTGTTTCTTAAGTTTAAGATTTGAACTCAGGGAGTATGTTCTCAATAATTCGGAACTTATCTATTGTATATATATTTACCAACCCCTCCGCATGAGCAGGATGTGACACAAGGTCAATTTCTTAAGCGGAGTTTAACAGGTTTGAATTCAGAGTTTTCCTTCTCCTAAACCGGTTGCCTAACAAAGGTTAAAGAGCCCAGTCTGCCCTACTATTTACCCATAGCTGGAGGGAGAGTAGATTTCATACCTTTCCAAAGGGTATTAGCGCTAAGTGAAATGCAATTACCACGTCCAGGATTTGAACTCGGGGCGACGAGTCCATTTCCTATGACTTTAACCATTACACCACGCGCTTCCTATTTATATATTTTATTAGAAACAGTAATAGTTATGTTCATGTCTTCTTCTTCAACTGATTCTTTTCTTTCTGCCTTTTAACACCGGCTCTGTCGCAAGTCTCTCATTAAAGTTTCCTACCGTCTTCGTTCTTCTTCTCATTCTTTGATGCACTTCCTTTCATGCATGCAGCCTCTAGGATGATTGGTTAGATTTTACGGCATGTCAACCCGTCTTGGGTTATTTTTATGCCAAAAATATTTTCTTTTATTTATTCTTGAAAATTCTTTTTTAAAACAGATTTTGTTCAACTCATTTTTTCTAATTAACCCATAGATGAGACTCTAACAGGTACTACCACTCAGGTTCAGTGTGGACCTGGGAGTAATGGCGACGAAGGGGTATCTCCACATAGCTCCATAATTAGAACTTCACCATTAGATGCAGTTTAACGTCATGCACAGGACACTATGACCCTCAGGCACCGCCTTCTAGAACATATATGATAAAAAGGGTTGGGGGTTTGCCATAAGAGCAATAGGGTCGGTACAAACATATAAGTGCTAGGGCTTGACGTGGCCAGCGGATTGATCGGAGGAGTCCTCTTCGAGGGCTCCTCTAGCCTAAGTCAGGGCCAAAAAGAAGTGTTGTATGTCATCGACTGTTCATATACCTGAATTCCGTCCTTAAGCATCACAGGTCACCACCTACTACCAACAGGTGGCCACATCGATGGTGGTAACTTCTCTGTACTTGTTTTACATAAGAGGTTACTATAGCCTAACATATGAGCTGATTCTTTGAGACGTCTTTTTCTACATTGTTCTACCCTATCAAGCCTCATTAGAATAAATCCCGCTAAATACTAAAGGTACTTTAAAATGTGAATCAAAGAGACGTGCTTATCGTAACGGTTATCATCACTATAAATGGGATCGGTTCAGTCGGTGCATTGTATGGGGACAAGTTTGGTTCGTTCGTCGTGTATCTTATCCCCAATAAAGCTGGTCCTTTCTTCTTGTGCGCTGTTAAGCTGAAATGAACTTTAAGAAACTTTCAAGAACGAAAAGAACGAAAAAGGAAGAAGACAAAGGCAAGAAGTAGTTTCATGACTTAGGTTTTATTGAGCGGGTCATCGTCGCCTGTAGCAAGGGAACATACCCTCTGGCTAGCAAGAGCGACTACACTCAGTTGTGGCCTAGATACAAATGACTGAGGTATTCTTTTTGGGGTAGGGAGTCAGTCCTTTTTATCAGACATGCGCAGAGGGGTTCTTCCAGTCAATGCCCCATGGAAGTTTGTTGTTTTTTAAAATTTTATTTTAATTTTATTCTTATTTTTGTTTTATTTTAATCCCCACAATTGTAAAGCCCCAGCTGGCAGTTGTTTGAGTCTCAAATTTATGAATATTTAATCATTTTATTTCTTATATCTTAAGATTGAGACTTAATGTCACCACATTCCAGGACGTAAAACCACTTGTATACTTTTATTCTCGGAACTACAATGTTCTGGATGCGATATCGACCCTCAGCAAGCCACCTTAGATCTGTGCCGTAAATAAGGGAGCTGATAGGAGGTGGGGCGCTCCACGTCAGATACCAAAAAATATCCCTGGTCTAGCAGTATTTAAAAAGGCATAGACTCCCTCACAGTTCAGTAGATACCAAAACTAGGCCACTCTGTCTACTTAACTTTTTAGTTGCTGGATCAGATTGTGATATCTTTTTTTTCTTTTAATTTTTCCTTTATATGTTTTGCCAAGGACGGTCATCTATAGTTATGTCACCATTGACAATGACACAAATACTAAGACGTTGGTTAGATTTTCCACTTTGCTGTTTCCAAGGATTTTCCTACCATTATTTCGGTCGAATCGGCTGGGAATCAGTGACTGGAACGATTACCATCTTTCGTTGACATCATTTGTTAAAGGAATTGATATCCCCTGATATCACCTGAGATGCGGAATGGACAGCTTATCTGATAAGCGAGAAAGTTTTTTTTTAAATAAAAATAAAACACTAAACCAAAATCCGATATTTTCCAGGAAAGAAAGCTGAAACAATATATTTTATCGATTATTAAATTCCGATTAAAAGAGCGGTTTTCTTTTCCGGAAGCTAGGGTTCTATATATACAAGGAAGTAGCCAGGAGCTGAACAGAGTAGATATTTTTTAGTTAGTTAGTCACAATGTCATGAATATAAAGCACCTACTGAGGATCGAACTCATTACTCAGTATAAACGAGAATATAACACACTCACTCTTCAGTAAAGAAAAAAGTTCCAGGCCCAACCATTAAAGAAGGTAATGCTGACAGTCTTCTAGAACATAAAAGGAACCATTCTTATTGATTTCCTTGGAAAAGGCGTACATCTATACAGTGATTCCTATTGCAAACTCCTTAGGTAATATTCACCTTATTCATGAGGTGACTAATAGGAGTTAAATGCTTCCCCCGATAAATATTTTCAAATACAGAAATGAAAAAAATATTCGCTCTATTATCGTTAATAGCGCTCCATTTGAAAATATGGTGACGATGTTGTGTTTGAAAATTTTAAAACAAACGGATAACGTCTTTAAACACACACACACACACACACACACACACACACACATATATATATATATATATATATATATACATATATAGTCATCCAAAGACACCGTGCTTCGATATATAACGTCTCTTCAGTATAACTAGACATTTGAAGGCCACATCCAGCCGGGATGGGGGCCAATCTATTTATCATCACTCAGGCTTCGTAAACACTCGGTCAACGTCACCTATAGACTGGGAGGGGATTTTAACTGATAAATACCTACAGCTGTATATATGTAAAGGCTGCCAGACAGTGCCCCATCCGTTTTATAGGATATATATATATATATATATCACATTTTACATATCAAGACACATATAACAAGGACGTTTTCCCATAAGCGAGAAACTAGCAGTTATCAAATGCCGTCTAGTCTATCCTAACTATATATATAATTGAAACCCGATGCCGTCACTGGGATCGGGAGAAAATGTATAAATATAAGCTTTATTTATTTGTTTACCAGTTTCAATAAAGAAAGTGATCTGAGGAAACTCTGAGGGTGCTCAAATACCCACGGGTGGAAATGGACCATAATTGCTTAATAACCGGTCTCTAAGCCTTTTTTCTTTACAAATTACTTTGCTCTATTTTTAAAAAAGTAAACATTGAGCTCTCAAATGGTCCTGAACTTTGCAACACCATACATTTGGAAGTAAGGACTAGCTTAAAATAATCCTAATACCAAAGGACTTGGTACCCCACCAAAGAATATATATATATATATATATATATATATATATATATATTATATATATATATATATAGTGAAATAAAAAAAATGCTCTAAAAGAGATATCTATCGACTCTAATTGTTTGGAAAATTAAAACGTTGAGTTTAAGATCTTTTCGAGACAGATGCATCCTCTCAATCAATTTTTGTCCACGCCCGTTATTATAGGGTCTCGGATAATAAAAATGTATTCATAAAATAAACTGGAATTTGGTGTTAGTTATTGTCAAGTCTCTCCCTTCCTTCGATTTAACCTGTTTTCCTTCTCTCTCTCTCTCTCTCTCTCTCTCTCTCTCTCTCTCTCTCTCTCTCTCAATTATAACGACCTTTTTTGAAGGCGCATCATCAAATGGTTATCGTCGTAAGAAATGGTCTCTGCGACACGAGTTCAAATCCAGGACAAGACCATTTGCATTTCACATAATCCCAATATACTTGGGAAGGGTAAGCATCCATCTATGGGTAAATAGTCGGGTAGAATGGGCTATTTCCTCCTGGTTAGGCAAACAGTCTAGGATAAGGAAAACTGAATGCCAAGATTTTAAACTCCGATTAAGAAATAGACCTTATGTCACACCATACTCGTGCGGAGGCGTTGATATAAATATATATATAGATATATAATGCCTGAAGAAAATATCTGAAGATCTGAAACACGTGTCGCAAATGTAAAATAACAATAAATGTTCAAACAAAAAACATAATCCATGTTGCGGATATTTTTTTTTTTATAAAATATTTAATTTGCTCCCGGTAGATCCATAACAACACTTTATATATATATATATATTTGGGAGATTATGTGCTTAATTAAAGTCATACCTAATTTGTTAATTAACTAATTATAATTAAATGAATTAGGCGTGCATATCGGTGTAAATGTAAAGCGTAAACAAATCGAGAAAAAGTCGATATCTGTATGTACATTTCAGCCTATTAGGCCGCATCAGCAGAGCTATAGACAGGGCAGTGCTTTGTGCGTGATTCGAACCCTATCTTTCAGGCTGAGAGGCGGACACTCTATCCAGTACACTAGTAGGCTTCCCCAGGATGTCTCGTTTATTTTAAACTGTTATGTATTGCGCACTTTTTGGGTGACTTATGAACAACAGTATGAAGTGAACAAACAATGTGTTTGAAAACATGTTTGTTTCAAACACATTGTTTGTTCACTTCATATATATATATATATATATATATATATATATATATATATATATATATATATTATATATACAATTCTATTCTGCTATACCTCTTTCCTTTATATCTTTCTCTCTATTTTTCATTTTCTCTCTCCCACTCACTCACTCTCTTGTTGTGTCTGTATTTTCTTTGTGTCGCGTCTGTGCACATCTTTATGAATCACGTGTTTATTCTTCTTCAATCTATATACCCCCTCTCTCTCTTCACTCCATTATATCGTTCTATTCCTCTATCTATACCCTCTTATATATTTCTCTCTCTTATTCTTTTGTTCTCCCCAAATTCTCTCTCTCTTTTGTTGTGTCTGTATTCTTCACTCTGTGTCATGTCTATACACACCTCTTAATCAAGCGCTTGTCTATTCTCTCCTCTATTCGATCTATGTTGCTCTCTCTCTCTCCCCCTCTCTCTCTCTCTGTGTCTCTCCCTCCCTCTATCTATCTATATCTCTATCTATCTCCCTCTTACTTGTATCGTTCTTTTCCTTTATCCTTCTCTCTTCCTTATATATTTCTCTGTCTCTTTCTTTTTCTGTCTTCTCAACCCTCTTCTCTCGCTTTTTGGTGAGTCTGTATTTTTCTATCAGTATCGTCTCTGTACAATCACATGTTATTTCTCTCCTCCCTTCGATCTATGTTTTTCTTATATATATATATATATATATATATATATATATATATATATATATAAATCAGAGATTGATTTTTCTCGATTTGTTTAGCCTTACATTTAATAGATATGCACGCCTAATTAATTAATTATTAATTAATTAACTTTCAAAATTAGGTACGACTTCAATTAAGCACATATTCTCCCAAAAATTGTCGGCTAAAAAAGCCATATTAAAACACATCACTTGTGTATTTACTTATATATATATATATATATATATATATATATATATATATATATATATAAGTAAGTCGTCGGGTCGGCCTAATGTCGGTATCAGCCAGACAGCGAGGTAGTCTATCCCCTTTTCACTAGCACTAGACCAAGTAGATTGTTTTGGCGTCTGAGGTGGGGCGACATACCTACCATCAGCTCCTCACTTTACCGCACAGATCCCTGTGCTACTCATACACTGAGTTATATATATATATATATATATATATATATATATATATATATATATATATTCATTCCCCCATTCTCGCTATCTTTCTTTATTCTATATCTCTCTTTATCTCTGTCTTTTTCAATCTTTCTTTCTTTCTTTTTACTTTCTTCCTTTCTTTCACTCTCTTTACCTAGTATCTGTCTGTAACCCAAGACATATTTTCCTCTTTCTTTCTCTCTTTCTTTCTTTTTTATTTGTTTGTTAGTTTCACTCTCTCTCTCTCTTTTCCTCTCTCTCTCTCTCTGTACCTTGTATCTACCAGTAAAACAGTCTCATATATTCCAAGAAATATTTTCCTCTTTTCTTTTTTCTTTCATTCTTTCTTTCTTTCTCTCTTTCTCTTCATCTTGTATCTACCTGTAAAACGGACTTATCTATTCCAAAAGTATTTCCTCTGTCTGTCAGTCTTTCTTTCTTTCTTTCTTTCTCTCACTTTCTTTCTTCCCCTCTCTCTCTCTCTCTCTCTCTCTCTCTCTTTCGCTATCTCTTTATCTTGTATCTACCTCTAAAACGGACTTATCTATTCCAAAAGTATTTCCTCTGTCTGTCAGTCTTTCTTTCTTTCTTTCTTTCTCCGTCTCCCTCTCTCTTTCTTCCTCTCTCTCTCTCTCTCTCCCTCTCTCTTTCGCTCTCTCTTTATCTTGTATCTACCTCTAAAACGGACTTATCTATTCCAAAAGTATTTTCCTCTGTCTTTCTTTCTTTCTTTTCTTCTTTTCTTTCTTTCTTTCTTTCTTTCTCCCCCCTCTCTCTCGCTCTCTCTCTCTTTATCTTGTATCTACCTGTAAAACGGACTTATCTATTCCAAAAAGTATTTTCCTCTTTCTTTCTTTCTTTCTTTCTTTCTTTCTTTCTTTCTTTCTTTCTCCCCCCTCTCTCTCTCGCTCTCTCTCTCTTTATCTTGTATCTACCTGTAAAACGGACTTATCTATTCCAAAAGTATTTTCCTCTTTCTTTCTTCTTTCTTTTTTTTTCCCCCCTCTCTCTCTCGCTCTCTCTCTCTTTATCTTGTATCTACTTGTAAAACGGACTTATCTATTCCAAAAGTATTTTCCTCTTTCTTTCTTTCTTTCTTCTTTTTCTTTTTTCTTTCTTTCTTTCTCCCCCCCCTCTCTCTCTCGCTCTCTCTCTCTTTATCTTGTATCTACCTGTAAAACGGACTTATCTATTCCAAAATTATTTTCCTCTTTCTTTCTTTCTTTCTTTTTCTTTCTTTTCTTTCTTCTTTCTCCCCCCTCTCTCTCTCGCTCTCTCTCTCTTTTATCTTGTATCTACCTGTAAAACGGACTTATCTATTCCAAAAGTATTTTCCTCTTTCTTTCTTTCTTTCTTTCTTTCTTTCTTTTCTTTCTTTCTTTCTCCCCCCTCTCTCTCTCGCTCTCTCTCTCTTTATCTTGTATCTACTGTAAAACGGCTTATCTATTCCAAAAGTATTTTCCTCTTTCTTTCTTTCTTTCTTTCTTTCTTTCTCCCCCCTCTCTCTCTCGCTCTCTCTCTCTTTAATCTTGTATCTACCTGTAAAACGGACTTATCTATTCCAAAAGTATTTTCCTCTTTCTTTCTTTCTTTCTTTCTTTCTTTCTCCCCCCTCTCTCTCGCCCTCTCTCTCTTTATCTTGTATCTACCTGTAAAACGGACTTATCTATTCCAAAGTATTTTCCTCTTTCTTTCTTTCTTTCTTTCTTTCTTCTTTCTTTCTTTCTTTCTCCCCCTCTCTCTCTCGCTCTCTCTCTCTTTATCTTGTATCTACCTGTTAAAACGGACTTATCTATTCCAAAATTATTTCCTCTTTTTTTTCTTTCTTTCTTTCTTTCTTTCTTTCTTTCTTTCTTTCTCCCCCCTCCTCTCTCTCGCTCTCCTCTCTTTATCTTGTATCTACCTGTAAAACGGACTTATATCTATTCAAAAGTATTTTCTCTTTTCTTTCTTTCTTTCTTTCTTTCTTTCTCCCCCCTCTCTCTCTCGCTCTCTCTCTCTTTATCTTGATCTACCTGTAAAAACGGACTTATCTATTCAAAAGTATTTTCCTCTTTCTTTCTTTCTTCTTTCTTTTTCTCCCCCTCTCTCTCTCGCTCTCTTCTCTCTTTATCTTGTATCTACCTGTAAAACGGAACTTATCTATTCCAAAAGTATTTCCTCTTTCTTTCTTTCTTTCTTCTTTTCTCCCCCTCTCTCTCTCGCCCTCTCTCTCTTTATCTTGTTATCTACCTGTAAAACGGACTTATCTATTCCAAAGTATTTTTCCTCTTTCTTTCTTCTTCTTTCTTTTCTTTCTTTCTTTCTTCTTTCTCCCCTCTCTCTCTCGCTCTCTCTCTCCTTTATCTTGTATCTACCTGTTAAAACGGACTTATCTATTCCAAAAGTATTTTCCTCTTTCTTTCTTTCTTTCTTTCTTTCTCCCCCCTCTCTCTCTCGCTCTCTCTCTCTTTATCTTGTATCTACTTGTAAAAACGGAGACTTATCTATTCCAAAAGTATTTTCCTCTTTCTTTCTTTCTTTCTTTCTTTCTTTCTTTCTTTCTTTCTTTCTCCCCCCTTCTCTTTCGCTCTCTCTCTCTTTATCTTGTATCTACCTGTAAAACGACTTATCTATCCAAAAGTATTTCCTCTTTCTTTCCTTTCTTTCTTTCTTTCTCCCCCTCTCTCTCTCGCTCTCTCTCTCTTTATCTTGTATCTACTTGTAAAACGGACTTATCTATTCCAAAAGTATTTTCCTCTTTCTTTCTTTTCTTTCTTTCTTTCTTTCTTTCTTTCTTCTCCCCCCTCTCTCTCTCGCTCTCTCTCTCTTTTATCTTGTATCTACCTGTAAAACGGACTTATCTATTCCAAAAGTATTTTCCTCTTTCTTTCTTTCTTTCTTTCTTTCTCCCCCCTCTCTCTCTCGCTCTCTCTCTCTTTTCTTGTATCTACTTGTTTAAAACGGACTTATCTATTCAAAAGTATTTTCCTCTTTCTTTCTTTCTTTCTTTCTTTCTTTCTTTCTTTCTTTCTTTCTCCCCCTCTCTCTCTCGCTCTCTCTCTCTTTATCTGTATCTAACCTGTAAAACGGACTTAATCTATTTCCAAAAGTATTTTCCTCTTTCTTTCTTCTTTTCTTTTCTTTCTTTCTTCTTTCTTTCTGTCTTCTTTTCTCCCCCCTCCTCTCGCTTCTCTCTCTCTTTATCTTGTATCTACCTGTAAAACGGACTTATCTATTCCAAAAGTTATTTTTCCTCTTTCTTTCTTTCTTTCTTTCTTTTCTTTCTTTCTTTTCTTTCCCCCCCTCTCTCTCTCTCTTTATCGTTGTATGCTACCTGTTAAAACGGACTTATCTATTCCAAAATTATTTTCCTCTTTTCTTCTTTCTTTCTTTCTCTCTCTCTCTCTCTCTCTCTCTCTCTCTCTCTCTCTCTCTCTCCCTTCTCTCTTTATTCTTGTATCTATTGCTTTAAAAAGGTCTTATCTACCCAAGAAAAATATATTTGTCTTGCCTATTCCCCTATATTGGTCATCGTTGTTATCGTGTAGAGCGTTATTCCTAATTGCCTCTGTTTTTCATTCAATGGGGCGATTGCCATCAAATGGCGTATTGTTTCGCTGAAGAGGTTCTTGGCGGTGCGGGCCGAACACCCAGCAGAGACAAATGGACAATGGATAACCTCACAACACTGGACGCAGTATGGCGCCGCATTAAGAGTGGACAAAAGGGTAAGTCCATAATGTCGGCTGTCTATTTAGCGGCGTGGACGGTTCAGCCCGATTTGAATGGAAGCAGACGCACAAGCTCCTGGTATTTGGGAAGAACATTCGGCGGCTACGCGTGACGTCGACTCGCAATGCAAGTGTCAGGTCTCTTTCTTCCCCTTTCTTTGTATTATTCGAACTGCGTGGTTACTGCTACAATACAAAACCGACAAACCCGTGTACGAGTCGAATTTCAAGACTATAGAATACCTTTATTTATAGAATGCCAAAATAAAAAAGACGCCCTGCGCAGCCATGTAAAAATAATTTTTTGAAAGATATTGCATGAGGGGGATGGGAGCTGAAAATTTAATATCATTAGAGTGTGTACCATAAATATGTTTAAAAATTCGTTCTCAAATTTATTAAAGGAGTTAAAAAAAAAAAAAAAAGAAAAAAAAAATTTTGTTGAAATTGGAAAACAGTCCGATAATTTTAATATTATATTTAGAATAAAACAATCTATTATGAATATAATAACGCCGGGTAATCTATCATTGAAACATGAGATTTGTCTAACGTTGCATGCTCACATTTTGAGTATATTTATCTTATGTTATGGACGTTGGATTATGTGTTGGGTAATAGTTGACATAAGCAGCTGACGCAGTTATTGTGACAGACAAAAACCAGAAGCGATCACTATATTAATAGAAAATAGATAGATAATATCCAGAAGAAAAAAGAATATTTATCCAAGACCGTTCAACACAGGTAGGACTTGACACTAGGTCACAAAAATGGGGTCATCCGTGTCTGAGGATCGAACACTCTAGCGGATGCCTTCAAATATTTTCCTAACCTCTCACCAGACTCCCCCTGCAAATATAAGGGGCCCATTCTTCTTGTTTTTTTTTCTTTGTATTCTTCGAACTGCATGGTTACTGCTAAAATGCAAAAACCAAGTAAACCCGTGTACAGTCGCGATTTTCAAATACTATGCAATAGTTTCATTTATAGAACAAATTAATATCTCGAAAAGAAAAAAAATTATTGTTCCAACCCGTCCAACACGGTCACAAGTTTGGGGGCATCCGGTGTGGATCGAACAAGCTTTATCAATGGTGATGGATTATCGGAGAATAGCTTGCTAACCATTACACTGCAACGGGATGTCTTAAAAATATTTTCCTAACCTCTCACTCCCCCCCCCCTCCGACAAGGTAGGGGCTCATTCTTATTCGTTTCTTCTATTGAGTCGTCTATTCTGTAAAACGTAGCCTTTCGTCACAGTTAAACCCAATAAATATATTTGTTACGTACATTTCTTACTGCTTCTTACTCTGGTCCTTCTATTTCTTCTCCGGCCGTCTTCTGATTCGTCTAGTCTTCTGTCTTCTATCTATCTAATGGTCTCGCTCTGGTCTTTCTTATCTGGGCGGATTCCGTGTTCTGGTTCTGCTGGGGACCATTTTCTTATGCAGGAAGCCTTAGTGTCATTGTTGCTTTAGTAATAAACACAAGACTTCGATTTACCTTTGATGTTATTTTATTCCGGATCCCAGAAACCAGACAAAAAATGCCGCAGAGAGTAACATCTTGGCTAGCTTCAGTCCTACTCTCAACTTGACTAACTGCAACTGCACTAGTTGCTTACTTAAAACCGGAAGGGGGCTTTCTATCGGAGTCCGTTCCCACGTTCTATCCCCAGAAGCAAGTGCAGAGTTAAGGTCAAGCAATTTCACTCACTTCCAAGGCCATCAGCTGCACTGATCGCCATAAAGGATTCTATACTACCTTAAAAAGTAATAAGGGATCCAATTAATATGTAACACTTCGTGGTACCGACTAATTTGTGCAAGAGTCAAATTTCAAAGACTATCGAAAACAGCTTTAATCTAAATAATAAATAATATCTAGAAATTAAATTAAATTATTTTACGCAGACCGTTCAGCACGTGTAGGATTTGACACAAGGTCATGAATGGGAGGCATCCAGCGAGGATCGAACTCGCTTTTCACTGGTCATCGATCTGTGAGATTACCTTGCTAAACATCAACCTCAATGCGACGCCTTCCTTGTTTATCTAACCCGTTAACCACGGTCAGGATGTGACACAAGGTCGCAAGATATAGGGCATCCACCGAAAATCATGAATACAAATGAGTTGAAACAGACAAAAAGATGGACCGAGTGACAGATTATACATGGATAGATATGGACAGACGTATATATATACTATATATCATATATATATATATATTATAATATATATATGAACACGCGGTTGCACAAAAAACACACACACACATATATATATATATATATATATATATATATATATATATAATATATGCACACACACACACACATATATATATATAATATATTATATATATATATATATATATAATATGCGAAATTGGTTTCAACCGCTATTCACTTCCGCAATTGTCTTTAATAAATCAATTTCAATTAACCCCGATGATAATTGTTGGGTGTAACTTAAGTAGGTTGTCTGTATATACCTTTCTAATATATATATATATATATATATATATATATATATATATATATATATATATTGACAGATTGAATAGATAGAAACATAAATTCACTCATGTAAAAAACTGAGCTAGTTAGATACATGGAGGCCTGATACGGTTATTGTTGTAGGAAAAGACCTCGGCACCCCAAGTTCAAATCACAGATGAGGTTGTTTGCATTTCACATAGCGCTAATACCATTGGGAAAGGTATCCATCCATCTATTCTCACTCCAGTCATAGTAAAATATTTGGGCTTTTCCATAAGACATTTACAGAAAATGAGATGAATATTTCAGTCATAAATGTAAAAAGGGTCATGCTGATAATATTTTGGTACATGAAAAAAAAAATCACTATTTATTTAAGGCTCTTTCATTCGACATTTACGGAATAAGTATATTGAATGCCAAGGGGACTACTTTGAAAGAAAAATAAAGTTTCTATAATTGCTCATTTCTTTCTTGGTAAATAAAGTTTCTGTCTCGATACTTTTCCAGTACACCTTGTATGTATATAATGTATAAATATTCAAGTAGGTATATTATAAAGTATATCTGTTAAAAGTCTGATTGGTTTGGTTTGTTTTGTTTTACGGCATATCAGCCTCAGTGGGTCATTTAATGCCGATAAAGTTTTCAAATAAATAAATTCTTAATGGATAATACAATTTTTCTTTTATACATACATTTTTGTATTTAACCCATAGATGGGACCCTAACAGGTACTACCACTCCGGGTCAGAGTGGACCTGGGAGTAATGGCGACGAAGGGGTAACTCCACATAGCTCCATAATTAGAACTTCACCATTAGATGCAGTTTAACGTCATGCGCAGGACACTATGACCATCAGGCACCGCCTTCTAGCACATATATGATAAAAAGGGTTGGGGGTACTACCACTCCGGGTCAGAGTGGACCAGGGAGCAATGGTGATGAATGGGGTGCTCCACATTCCCCAAACCTCCAAAACTGGAACCTCACCATCAGATAGAGTTTAATGTCATTCCCAGGACATGTAGACCCGCAGCCACCGCCTTCTAGCACCCATATGATAAGTGGTTGGGGCTTGCCATAAAGGCAATAGGGTTGGGAAAATCATATAGGTGCTAGGGCTTGACGTGACCAGCCGATTGATCGGAGGGGGCCTCTCCGACCGCCCGTCTAGCCCAAGATAGGGTAAAAATCTGAGTGCACATGTAAAATAGATTCATATATTTCTTTACACAAAATCATACAAATTAACATGGATATAAATTTGAGTATATATAAAGTTATAGGGCCGCTTTGGCTCAGTCGGTAGAGTGTTCGGCTAAGAATCACAAAGTTCCTGGTTCGATACCGGCCCTCGCCAACTCAGCGTATGAGTAGTACAGGGATCTGGGCGGTAAAGTAAGGAGCTGATGGTAGATGTGGCGCTCCACCACGTTTGCCAAAAACAATCTCCTTGGTCTAGCGCTACTGAAAAAGGGATAGACTCCCTCGCTGACTGGCTGATACCGACTTTAGGCCGCCCCGACGACTTTACTTTTTTTTACTTACTGTTATACGGTATCTACTATTAAGCATTCCTATTGGATACACATGATTTTTAAACAGATATATTTTACCAAAAGATAGAAACCTAGCAACTATTACCACTGCAGATCAGAGTAGACCTGGGAGTAATGTCTAGCAAGAATTACACTATACTCCCTAGATTTCTAGAACTAAACTCTCCAGCGAGGAGCTGATGGTAGGTGTGGTGCTCCACCTCAGACGCTAAAATAATCTCCTTGGTCCAGCGCTAGTGAAAAGATACTGGCTGATACCGACATTAGGCCGCCACGACGACTATATATGAGATGTCTCTTTTCTTTTTGAAGCTCATGAACTCAGTTTTATCAGAGTTCACATGCAGGCCGATGTTTTTTGTTGCCTCCTCCAGGCTATGCAGTAGTGTCTCAGCCTGTGCCGGTGTATCTGCAAGAAGTGCATAGTCTGCATCTGTGACTAAAAATATTTACCTCAAGACTTAATCAAAAACATTAAGCAATTCCTAAGTTCATTTCTTAATTGCATAGCAATACATTAAGAATCATTCCCATGTTGATATTTTATTACGGTAGAGATCACCAATAATCGTTACAAGAGTTATCTTTCTTTATAACTTTAAATCAGACATAAAATTAATAACATTTTTTTTTTAAATGTGCTAAACATGGATTTGCCACTACGAAAAGCCAGTCCAGGATAGGGAAAGATACTGACTCACCGGTAAAGGGGAAGCTTCCTGCACAGCGGTCAGTAAAAAAAAGGTCACGCTGACAATTTGAAAGGACCCATCACTATTGATTTCTTTGAAAAACATGGAATTGTAAACAGTGTTTCCCATTGTTAATTTCTTAGGCAAGACTCACATTATTTATTGAATGATTCTCGTATAATTCAATAAATTGCCTAAAATGCTGAATATATTTGTATAAATATTAATGCTAGTAAAAGCTTTGCATGACAGGCATGGGCTCAAACGTAAAACGGGTGACGCATGGAATGTGACAGTTTGGCTCTCCATTCGGATGTTCAGGAAATATTAGTGGGTTCTACACTATATTTACTGAACTGAGATTCATAAAATACAACACAAAAATAAGATAGGAAGGAAGGCATTCTTTATAGAAATCTGGGTGAGTATCCTTTATATGATACTGGTTGGTGCATAATGAAAAGGGTAATTTAGTTTATGGTGTATTCTGGAAGAGTGGTCTAGTTTATTTACGTGATTATATTGCAGTCATTTTTTTACTGTATTATTTTTAACTAGCAAATATATGCACCCTCCGGGTGCAAGTATTTAAGTTTTAATGTAATAAAATATCATATTAAATTAGAAAGGCTAATGAAGCTAAATAAGAATGCAGATAAAAATATTTGAAACAGAGGGGGGTATAATCGAAATATAGAACAACTGAAACTTACTCTTCCATCACTCTCGTCTTTCATTGTTATTTTTTCTAATTTAAGTATTTAGTTAAAAGAGGAAGTAAAGAATAAAATGACATTTATTTTTTCTTGTTAATGGGTTTCATTTAAGATTTATTGAAGAGATTTTTGCTTATATTCATTAAAATAAAACCAAACAGTTAGAAATCAATAATACTAAGCACATATTTATTAAATTCGATTTTTTTCTATCAATATGCAAATTAGCCTTCCCCTTCACACTGTAAACCGCTATTTTGTTGTATATATAAACATAATTGTATGTTGTTAGTATATTGATATGGTCAACAGTGGCTTCGGCCTCTGGACCATTGATATAATTAACGGCGTCGATCCCAGGGGGCTATCCACCGAGGCAACACCTGCCCCCTCGATTTAAAGGGGCAGGGCTGGGTTTATTGCCCAGCGCCTGAGGCGCCCCCCTTGAGGGGGAATGCCGATGGGATCGACGCAATTTTTCACCTGCCACCCCATGAGTCTCGGCTTGTGGGTGGTCCCACATAAATAGGGCCTTTGTGCCTGACCCGTACAAGTGGGGTACGTGGAAAATATCATGTAGATATGGTTAACAGTATTAATAATGTAAAACATTTTTATTAATAATAGAGGTTAAAATAAAAATAAAATCATTGAGAATGTGATGTCAATAACTAAGGGAATTGTAACTTGAGTAGTGATATAGTTTCGGTTACAGACAGAAAAGCACACAATCTCCATTATAATAAGAAGATTTATCATTTTCTAGTCTTTTTGTTCATTATTTCACTACTTGTCAGTTTTCCCACCAGCGTGAGCTGTGGGTCTTTCACTGGAGTCTGAGTGACGTCAACACTCCTTAGGTCTCCAGAACTCTTCTGAATATTCTGGCTGATTTTACCAAATGTCTAAATGATATCAATTCTTCCTCTGTTTTCCAATTCCTTCAATATTTTTTTAAAAACCTTTGGAGTCCATTTCAAGGATTTCCAACTACAATTGCTACCAATTTAATCCTCATGTTTCAGAATTTCCTCAGTTTCCTGGTAAGGTGTAATGATTTCTCTCTGTTTTCGTTTTCTTTTATATTTACTCTGTCCTCCGCTGGATCTGAAAAATCCACCAGATGACAAGATCTTTTTCCTTGCTAGGTATGTTCTGATGGCCGGGATTTAGATAATCCGTTTGTATTTCAGAATCCCAGAGAATTTTGTGCGTCTCATTCTCTAGGACGCATTCCAGTTTATTCATATAAGATTTATTGGCTAAAATTGCAATATTTCAATCTGTATAAGACTATCATCAGAGCCGATCTGTTATCTAATGAAGAAAATAGTTTTTAGATAAATATGACCAGTTAGTAAGGTAAATAACTCATAACGTAATTTAAGAGATTATGGTCTTATATAGATTGAGATATTGCAATATTAGCCAATAAATACAACATTAATTAATAACATCTCTGAGTTTTTCAAATTTCTTCTCTGATATACTGTCGGATTCACTTCCTTATTCTTTATTGATATAACATTCATATAACTTACTAATAATGCTAAACGGCATCCACTAGTGAAGATTCGTTTCTGGAGTTCTGGGGAGTGTAGACGCTCCTTTATTGCCATTAAACCTAGATTCAGAGTAGTACCTATTAGGGCCAACTCTATGGGATAAATAGATTTAAAAATGTGTTTAAAAAATTGAGTTTTTAAAATATCTAAATACCCCCCCCCAAAAAAAAAAAAATGAATAAAACAAAACGTCACGTCCACGAAACTATTTGCAAATTACACCGTTAAAAAGTTGCTTACCAACTATTGTTTCTTCATCGGCATTGCAGTCTCTGAGGACTATATAGTTATGGGGCCCTGAAGTTACAGCGCCTCCTGTAATTGTGACGTCCAATGTTCGAAAAACATTCTCGACGATAGATATCGTATTTGAAGGCTGTCCCTGAAGATGTTGGTGAGCAGGAGCTTTGTTGCAGCCGTCTTCTTCTGGACGTCTTGGCTTCATTGTGTTGCGCCAGGGTGACTTCAGACATGAACAATCCGATACAAAGAGCCTGTCGCCAATGAGGGCGGCCCTGAGTCAAATTTTCCCAAGTGAAAGGATTATGACAAAGCACCGGAGATCATTCTTGCAGACATCGTTGAAACGTAGCTGGGAGTGAATAATCTGTCTCCTACCAGACAAAAGCTCTGCATAGATGATGTCCTTCGGGATGTGTCCATTATCCATTCGGCGGACATGGCCCAGCCATCGGAGTTGACGCTGTCTCAGTAGATAACACAAGCTGGGAAGTTGAGTTGTCTCTAGAACTGCCGTGTTAGTTTCTAACAATTTGTGTAAAACTAAAATATTTACTAATATATCTATTCTTTTACAAATCATATATAGAAAAATATATAGCATTAAATAACCCACATGGTTGATATGCCGTTAAACAAAACAAACTGAATAAACTTACCACACACAGACACACTTATCTAAGTTTCCAAATGTATTACGCCAAAGAAAAATATTATTCTTAAAAATTAAACATCAAATCATATTAAAGCACATAACTCAATACATTTTATTCTATCACGTTTTTTGGGTTTGAAATTCGCATAGGTAAGAAACTGTTAGTAACCAAACACAGTTGACTTTATTTCCACGCTACCTTAACATAGATAATGCTTTATCGGTGACATTGAGCACCGTTTACACTGTATTATCAATATTAATCTCCCCCTCTCTTTCTCTCTGTCTCTATCTCTGTCTGTCTGTCTGTCTGTCTGTCTGTCTCTCTCTCTCTCTCTATATATATATATATAATGGCTAAATAAAAAATATACGTGGTCGGAAGAAGCTCGTGGGCCCTAGATATCCACGAGTGGAAATGGTCCATAACCACGATACCCATGGTATTTAAGGTCTTTTCTTCACACACACACACACACATATATATATATATATATATATATTATTCACAAATATATAATATATATATATATATATATATATATATATATAAATATATATATATATATATATTATACATATGTGTGTGTGTGTGTGTGTATAGTCATCTGGGCGGCCTAAAGTCGGTATCAGCCAGTTATCGAGGGAGTCTATCCCCTTTTCAATAGCGCTAGACCAAGGAGATTGTTATGGCGTCTGAGGTGGAGCGCCACAGCTACCATCGGCTCCTTACTTTACCGCACAGATCCCTGTGCTACTCATACGCTGTTGGCGAGGACCGGTATCGAACTAGGAACCTTGCGGTTTCTAGCCGAACGCTCTACCGACTGAGCTAACCCGATATGTGTGTGTGTGTGTGTGTGTGTGTGTGTGTGTGTGTGTGTGTGTGTGTGTGTGTGTGTGTGTGTGTGTGTAAGTTGAAAATGGAATTGTATCCGACGATATGTTGAAAGAAAAAATAAATAATGGAAAGAAAATGTTGACCGTTTTATCTTCAAATAACAAACATTTTACTCTGATGAACGCCGTTATTCTTTGTATGCTTAAAGATTTTATAATTTTCTATTATTATTACTAGCAAATATATGCACCCTCCGGGTGCAAGTATTTAAGTTTTAATATAATATGACATCATGTTAAATTAGAAAGGCTAATGAAACTGAATAAGAATTCAGATAAAAATATTTTGAACAGAGGGGGTATGATTGAAAAATAGAACAACTTTGAAACTAACTCTTCCATCATTTTCCCTTACTCCCGTCTTTCATTGGTAAATTTTCCTAATTTAACTATTTAGTTAAAATAGGAAGTAAAGAATAATATTACAGTTATTTCTTCTTCTTAATGGATTTCTTTTAAGATTTATCCCCGAGATTTTTGCTCATATTCAATAAGATAAAACCAAACAATTAGAAATCAATAATACTAAGCATATATTTATTAAAATCAAATTTTTAAGATCAATATGCAAAATAGCCTTCCAATTCACACTGTAATCCGCTATTTTCTTGTATATATAAATACAATTTCATGTTATTAGTAGGTAGATATGGTCAACAGTCTTAATGATGTAAAACAATTTTATTAATAATTGAGGTTTAAATAAAAAATAAAATCATGGAGAATGTGATGTAAATAACAAAGGGAATTGTGACTTGAATAGTAATATAATTTCGGTTACAGACATACAAACCCACAATCTCCATTATAATAAGATTTTATTTTATATCTAAAATAATAATAAATAGAATACATGTATACATGAACAAACTCCTGGCTGAAACATATGTTAGTAAATCTATTTTATCCATTCAACATTTTCTTTACTTTATTTATTTTTCCTTCCAATATATATATATATATATATATATATATATATATATATTTCACTTGACTTATTTTCTTAACGAAAGATAACTACGCACACTCAATCCCATGCAAATTCACACACACATACAAACACAGCCACACACACACACACACACACACACACACATATATATATATATAATATATATATATATATATATATGGTTTGTACAATGTAATGAATGCAGCAATAAGAATAGCTAATTAAATCACTGAATTCAGGTAATAAGAAGGCTAATTCCTAATTATCTCCGCCGTAGATTCAATTTCATTAAAGTAGATAATTTTATTACTTATATATTCGAGCACAATGAGCATTTCATATATTCGATCACAATGAGCATTTCATGCTACGTCTCGGAAAAGGGAAGCATATTATGTTATAATCAAGCTAAAAATCAAAAATCAAAAAGCAAATCCTTTTTGTTACTAGAGAAAACCAAAAGGAAAAAAAAGTATTTTCATGCTATTTATTCATTATTTTTGCTGTACTAAAACTTAAGGTGTTTTTATTTAACTATTAAGATTATATTTTTTCTGATATTTTTTCTTCTTACAATCGCTCATTTTACCAGAGAAATTCTTAACTTACCTACACTCCGACGTCTATCTATCTCTGTTCGTATCTCTCTCTATGTTTATATCTATCTATCTATCTTCTCTCTCTCTCTCTCTCTCTCTCTATATTATATATATATATATATATATATATATATATATATTATATATATATATATATATATATATATAGATAGATAGATAGATAGATAGATAGCCCGTAGGAAGCCCGTGGTATAATGGTTAAAGTGATGGGAAATGGACTCGTCGCCCGAGTTCAAATCCTGGACGTGGTAATTGCATTTCACTTAGCGCTAATACCCTTGGGAAAGGTATGAAACCTACTCTCCCTTCAGCTATGGGTAAATAGTAGGGCAGACTGGGCTCTTTAACCATGACTAGTTAACCAGTCTAGGAGAAGAAAAACTCTGAATTCAAACCTGTTGAACTCCGCTTAAGAAATTGACCTTGTGTCGTATCCTGCTCGTGCGGAGGAGTTGGTAAATATATATATATATATATATATATATATATATATATATATATATATCTGTTCATATATATCTATGTTTGGTTCTATCTGTCTACCTATCTAGCTTTCTATCTATTGTGGAGCCACGTATGCTTATTTGTTTGTATACTCGATGAGTATAATTTTCAGTGTATATATCAAATCTGTATATGTATGTGTTATATATATATATATATATATATATATATATATATATATATATATATATATATATATATATATATTAGATTTAGTGCGAAGCTGTACTTAAACTTGAGCTGTTTTTATTTAACTATTGAGATTATATATTTTTGTTCTTAGGAGCACTCATTTTACCAGAGAAATTCTTAAGTTATCTACACTCCGACGTCTCTCTATCTATCTATCTATATATCTATCTATCTCTGTTCGTATCTATCTATCTCTGTTCGTATCTATCTCTCTATGTTTGTTTATATCTATCTATCTATCTATCTATCTATCTATCTCTGTTCATATATATCTATCTATGTTTGGTTCTATTTATCTAGCTATCTAGCTATCTAGCTATCTATCTATTGTGGAGCCCATGTCTGCTTCTTTGTTGGTATACTCGATGAGTATAATTTTCAGTGTATATATCATATCTGTATATGTATGTGTTATATTATATATATATATATATATATATATATATATTTATATATATATATATATGTCTATGATATATATATATATATATATATATATATATATACATGTAGTATAATAAAAATTGAAAAAACACAGGTTTAAATGAGTTAAGTGGTGAGTTTATTGGCCGACGCTGCAGTGTTTCGATCTATTAATTAGATCATCTTCAGGGCTTACATATTAGATTTAGTGGAGCTGTACTGAAACTTAAGTTGTTTTTATTCAACTATTGAGATTATATATTTTTCTTGTTAGGTGCACTCATTTTACCTGAAACATTCTTAAGCTATCTACACTCCAATGTCTATCTATCTATCTATATATCTATCTATGATCATATCTATCTATCTATCTATCTATCTATCTGTTGTGGAGTCCACGTATGCTTCTTTGTTGGTATACCTGATGAGTATAATTTTCAGTGTATATATATTTACCAATTCTTCCGCACGAGCAGGATGTGACACGAGGTCAATTTCTGAAGCGGAGTTTAACAGGTTTGAATTCAGAATTTTCTTTCTCCTAGACCAGTTGCCTAAACAAGATTAAAGAGCCCAGTCTACCCTACTATTTACCCATAGCTGGAGGGAGAGTAGAATTCATAAATTTCCCAAGGGTATTAGCGCTAATTTTCAGTGTATATATAAAATCTGTATATATATATTTGTTATATATATGTCTATGATATATGTTTTGGATTTAGTGCAAAGCATGCGCAATGTGTTAAATAAATGAGAAACTGAGTTGGATGTTATGTACTAAATTCCATTTTATTTCATTCAATATTTCGAAGGAATGACATTTCTTTTGCAATAAATGTTTAGACTGACTAGCTACAGTGGTCGCTTGCGTTTTTATGAGTCTGGGGTGTTGATTTCTCGGCATGCCTTTGAAGTTCAGCTGTCCTCTGAATTGGTTGGGTTGAAATTGGCTGGATTCTGGAGTGTTGCTTTCTCAGCCTGTCTTTGATGTTCAGCTGTCTTCGCTACCCTCATCATTGGCGGCGTTGGGATTGGCTGGCATAGGTATGTACAGTATTCAGTAGCTTCTTGTTTTTATTTAAAGCATTGGCCATGTGCTACAAAGGATGCATATCACAAAAATGTCTTTCTTTTTGTCAAATTCAAAAATGGTTTTCCTAATGTCGATTTTCTTGTTATGTCTTTGACTTTACATAGAAAGTGTTGTTACTTAGACCCACACGATTTTCCACGGGAAATACGAGTAAAGAGAGAGAGAGAGAGAGAGAGAGAGAGAGAGAGAGAGAGAGAGAGAGAGAGAGAGAGAGAGAGAGAGAGAGAGAGGGGGAGTAGATATATATATATATATATAGATAGATAGAGAGAGAGAGAGAGACAGACAGACAGACAGACAGACGGAGAGAAAGAGAGAGAGAAGAGAGAGAGGTAGATATATAGATAGAGAGAGAGAGAGAGAGAGGGAGAAAAAGAGATCGAGAGATAAAGAGAGAGAGAAAGAGAGAGAGAGAGAGAGAGAGAGAGATATTTATAGATTGATAGATAGATAGAAAGAGAGAGGGATAGAAAGTGAGAGAGACAGACAGACAGAGAGAGAAAGAGAGAAAGAGAGAGTGCGAGAAAGAGAGAGAGAGGTAGATAGATAGAGATAGAGAGAGAGAGAAAGAGAGAGAGATTAAATGAGAGAGAGAGTTGTAGATAGTTGTAGATAGATAGATAGATAGATAGATAGTGAGAGAGAGAGAGAGAGAGAGAGAGAGAGAGAGAGAGAGAGAGAGAGTTAAAATTTGAGGTAAGAGCATGTTTCCGATACTCTTATGTTAGTTCACAAAAAATTTCCAAATTTGTTACGCCAAAGAAAAAAATTATTTATAAAATATAAACATAATAATTTATTACATGACACATTTCACCACATTCTATTGTATCGTGTTGGTATACAATACTGTCCTATTTTTCTGATTTATAAAATACTACCAAAATAATTAGAGCTTTTTTGGGGTGGATGTGGAACGGATTAATGGCATTTCAGTTTATTTTAATGGTGAAATTTAATATAAGAGGATATTAAGTTACGAACGGAACAAATTAAAGTCCAGGTACCTCTATACGATTATAAACTGAAGAATGCCGAAGAATATGACGGCCAAAACATTATTACATAAGTTATACATCTTAATCGAGTCTAATTGTGTTTCACTTCGCACCAATGCTCTCGAAAAAAGCTTGTATCTATCTCTTCATCCCCAGCTGTTTAAATAGGTTCAGCAAGTGAGGGTCAACAGGAGAGGTTAGGTTCCTTTACTCAAATCTCTCTCCAAGAAATGGCTACTCCCCTCCCCTAACAGGTAGTTCTCGGCATTCATTTTTTTCTGCCAACCTCCATCAACTCTCTTCCCATCTGTTTCCCTTCTTATCTCTCCCCAAAGATGTCCCCTATAACCAATCAAATCTTTCCCTCACCACAAAACATACCCACCTACCTACTTCCCCCTTCTATAAAACACTTGTATGATCCTAATAATTCAATAAAAGCAAAAGCTGAGTTCATTACTCCAGTAAAATATACTACATATTTTTGTCTGAGTTTTGTTCTTTTATTCCTTATGTCTGATATATATACATTTTAAATATATGTGGATATTTTTTCAAATATCAATAAACAATCCTGACATTTCCTATTTTTCACTCTCACTTATTATTCTTCAACATACTGTCGGATTTGTTTCCATTTTTCTCTTCTACATACTGTCCATTGTGAAAAATATTCCTATTAATTAAACTGTATAATTTACATAAATCCTACTAGTGTACATTAGTAATAGCAAAATTATTCAGGTGATTCAAAATGTAATTTCATTGTTATGTTTGTATGCTCATAATGTATTTTATATTTTACAGCTATGAAATAAAACACATTGTGGGTGCCTTCAATAGGATTACCAGCAAATTCATAATAAAAAGAGTGACTAAAGAGGATTATGGTGTTTATGTTTTGCAAAGCTCAGAATGTAAAAGGTGGTAATAAAGTGAAAATCTCTTTAGAAGGTAAATGCTGCAAATTAATATTTCTCTTGAATATCTTTATGGTTTCTCCTTAAATAGGATTATTTAAACTTGTGGTATTTATTTGTGAAGACGGTTTTTTTTTTATCATAATTGGTTATTGTTCATCTAGTAGATATCTTAAAAAATATTAACATAAAAATTTCTGGTAGGGGCATCTTCAACCTCATAAAATATTAACATAAATAAAAATTTCTTGGTAGGGCATCTTCAACCCCATAAAAATATTAACATAAAAATTTCTTGGTAGGGCATCTTCAACCCCATAAAAATATTAACATAAAATTTTCTTGGTAGGGCATCTTCAATAAAAATATTACATAGGGGTAGGGCATCTTCAACCCCATAAAAATATTAACATAAAATCTTCTTTAACATAAAATTTCT
>CM042153.1:61246577-61254077 GCA_023376005.1 Doryteuthis pealeii | reverse complement strand
AAAGAGCCGCTCTGACATAATTATTTTCTATATGTGGATGGAAAATAGTTAGATTCGTGCCTTTCTCAAGGAAACCGAGGGAAATGCAAACAACCTCATACAGGATTTGAACACGTTTACTGTTATATGGTTGAAGTCGGGTTAGCTCAGTCGGTAGAGCGCTCGGCCAAAAACCACAAGGTTCCTAGTTCGATACCGGTCCTCGCCAACTCAGCGTATGAGTAGCACAGGGATCTGTGCGGCAAAGTAAGGAGCTGATGGTAGATGTGGCACTCCACCACAGATGCCAAAAACAATCTCCTTGGTCTAGCGCTACTGAAAAGGGGATAGACTCCCTCGCTGACTGGCTGATACCGACTTTAGGCCGCTCCGACGACTTTACTTTTTTTTTACTTACTGTTATATGGTATCTACTATTAAGCATTCCTATTGAACACAAATGATTTTTAAACAGATATATTTTACCAAAAGATGGAAACCTAGCTATTAACTATTACCACTGCGGATCAGAGTCGACCAGGGAGTAATGTCTAGTAAGAAATACAATTATACTCCCTAGATTTCTAGAACTAAACTCTCCAAATGCCATCTAATAATACATACATACTGACGTATACTTTTGGACGAACAAATATTGATCCAGTAAATCTAAAATCTGTAGCGATTTTCTTTTCTTTTTTTGTGAAAAGATGATATTCACTCTTTGAGAAAATTAACGGATGTCAGTAAAACAACAACTTCCGTCAGAAAGAGCGCGAAAAAATTGGAACGTGAGATAGAAACATGCGCGTTCACAGATCTTTAATTTAGTTGAGCGTTAATAAACTTGTTTTTGTGTGTGTGTTTTGAACGGAAGGGGGGGGGCAAATAAAATGAAATAAATGAGAAGGAAGGTGCTTTGTGATCGCCTTTAGATTTCTTTTTTAATGTCTCAGGTCTTAATTTGCGGTCTTTGTTCTATGCTTAATTAGGCGGGAAAACTGCTGAACTAGCGGTTTTTTGAAGTGCGTTCTTTAGACGAAATATGTCGGCTCCGGGGATATGGAACGGCGCCGGTGGCCAGCGCATCGTCATCTTTTGATGCCAGGTCGTGTTTTACTCACAATGGATTATTAATTCTCATTTGTTTTTGTTTCGTTCATTAGGACCGATTCCTGTTTTCCTGCCTGTTATCTTCGTGCTGATTACATTTTAAAAAAATTTTCTTTAAAGTTTTTTTTCTTCCCATAGTAGTAAAAGTAAAGTCTATGGAATGCCCTATTTTTTGGTATCAGCCGAACAGTGAGGGAGTCTATCCCTTTTTAGCTAGCGCTAGAACGTTTACAGGGCTTGGAAATTAATTAACCTTATACTTGGTCTCTGGTTGGTCGAGGTAATTTGACTTAAAAACGGGAGTTTGGCTTGGTTTTCATAGGCGATAGATGTGTCTCCAGAATGGCTATTTCTCCATCGCGTGCTGGTTTAATTTGGGTTGAATAAAGACGTCTTAAAAAGTCTCGTGTTGATTAAAAAGAACAGCAACGGATATAAATATGAAAAAATGCCAGAAAGACACAAGAAAGCTGACCAGAAGGACTGAGAGAGTCCACCCAACATAGAAGATATTACATAGCAGAATAATCCAGCAGATAGTAAGAAGAGAATAAAAGAACTATAAAACAGGTGGAGTGTCCTATTGTCAGTATCAGTCAAACAGCGAGGGAGTCTATCACCTTTTGGCTAGCACTAGACCAGGAAGATAATGTTGCTGAGGTGGAGCACCAAACCTACCGTCAGCTCAAAGGTGATTTACTGCACAGATCAAATTACTGAAGCTCTGCTATTCATGCGCTGAGTTGGTGTGGACTGGTATGAAACCCCGAACGTTGCGATTCCTAGGCGGATGCTTTACCAACTGAGCTTTCTTTAACCCATTACTAGAAGTGGCTACCCGGCGTCGCTTGGGTAGAGGGTGGGATAATAAAAAGTTAGTCCCGCAGATCCATGATTGTTTTGTTCTTACATGATTGATTTATGTTTTAATCACTAATGCAACAAATGGCTCCCTACACTTACTATATAAATAATAATTTTTAATACTAATTTTTAAATATCGTTCCAGATATAAATGAAATCTTCATTACTTTTGCACAAAAAGCAAGCCCTGGTAATAGTGATTGTGTATACTTTCTATTAGAGCACTACTTTGAGAGAAGAAAGCAATTTCCAGCTAAATTTGCAACTTGAATTAGTCAGCACTCCCACTGAACGTCATTATTTGGATTCTCGATGTAAAAGGGTTAACTATAAAATGCTCAATAGAATCATTCAATCCTTCCGAAGCAGAAGAATTAATATCATCTGACGCTATTAGCCAATTTTTACTGCAACATTTTAAGATTACAAAGAAAAAACCCATAAAACGTCTAATTTAGATTTGCTGCAACATTTTAAGATTACAAAAGAAAAACCCATAAACTTCTAATATTTAGATTTGCTGCAACATTTTAAGATTACAAAGAAAAAACCATAAAAACTCTAATATTTAGATTTGCTGCAACATTTAAGATTACAAAGAAAAAACCATGAAAACTTCTAATATTAGATTTGCTGCACATTTTAAGATACAAAGAAAAACCCCATAAAACTTCTAATATTTAGCTTTGCTGCAACATTTTAAGATTACAAAGAAAAACCCCATAAAACTTCTAATATTTAGATTTGCTGCAACATTTTAAGATTACAGAAAAACCCATAAACTTCTAATATTTAGATTTGCTGCATTTTAAAGATTACAAAGAAAAAACCCATAAAACTCTAATATTTAGATTTGCTGCACATTTTAAGTTACAAAGAAAAACCCATAAACTTCTAATATTTAGATTTGCTGCAACATTTTAAGATTACAAGAAAAAAACATAAAATTTAATATTTAGTTTGCTGCAACATTTTAAGATTACAAAGAAAAACCCATAAACTTCTAATATTTAGATTTGCTGCAACATTTTAAGATTACAAGAAAAACCCATAAAAACTTCTAATTTAGATTTGCTGCAACATTTTAAGATTACAAAGAAAAAACCCATAAAACTCTAATATTTAGATTTGCTGCAACATTTTAAAATTACAAAGAAAAAAAACCATAAAACTTCTAATATTTAGATTTGCTGCAACATTTTAAGATTACAAAGAAAAAACCCCATAAACTTCTAATATTTTAGATTTGCTGCAACATTTTAAGATTACAAAGAAAAAAACCCCATAAAACTTCTAATATTTAGATTTGCTGCAACATTTTAAGATTACAAGAAAAAAACCCATAAACTTCTAATATTTAGATTTGCTGCAACATTTTAAAATTACAAGAAAAAACCCATAAACTTCTAATATTAGATTTGCTGCAACATTAAATACAAGAAAAAAACACCATAAAATTCTAATATTAGATTTGCTGAACAAATTACAAAGAAAAAACCCCTGCCAAAGAAAAAACCATAAAACTTCTAATATTTAGATTTGCTGCAACATTTTAAGATTACAAAGAAAAACCCATAAAACTTCTAATATTTAGATTTGCTGCAACTTTTAAGATTACAAGAAAAAACCCCATAAAACTTCTAATATTTAGATTTGCTGCAACATTTTAAGATTACAAAGAAAAACCCTAAAACTTCTAATATTTAGATTTGCTGCAACATTTTAAAATTACAAAGAAAAAAAACCATAAAACTTCTAATATTTAGATTTGCTGCAACATTTTAAGATTACAAAGAAAAAAACCCATAAAACTTCTAATATTTAGATTTGCTGCAACATTTTAAGATTACAAAAGAAAAAACCATAAAACTTCTAATATTTAGATTTGCTGCAACATTTTAAGATTACAAA
This sequence comes from Doryteuthis pealeii, assembly GCA_023376005.1. Taxonomy (NCBI): domain Eukaryota; kingdom Metazoa; phylum Mollusca; class Cephalopoda; order Myopsida; family Loliginidae; genus Doryteuthis; species Doryteuthis pealeii. The sequence goes on along the minus strand of CM042153.1, from coordinate 61,250,210 downwards.
GAAAAACCCCATAAACTTCTAATATTTAGATTTGCTGCAACATTTTTAAAATTACAAAGAAAAAACCCCATAAACTTCTAATATCTAGATTTGCTGCAACAAATTAAAATTACAAAGAAAAAACCCATAAAACTTCTAATATTTAGATTTGCTGCAACATTTTAAAATTACAAAAAGAAAAAACCCATAAAACTTCTAATATTTAGATTTTCAAATGTTTGAATTCAAGAAAACTTTATTGAATTTCCTTAAAATCTAAAAAAAAAAAATATTAAAAAAAAATTTTTACTAAGAAAATGGTATGAATTTATGTAATTAATGTTCAGAGTACCAAAATAACTGTGGAATATGAGGATGAAAGTGGTACCCACTAAACGTCAATATGTTGTATACCCTTTTCATTACTTCTATTCTTCTATTCTTCTTCTGACGTCTTTTCTAACTTATGTCTTCTTCTAGCGCCTCTTCTAGGGTCTGGACTTCGTCATGGGGGTCGGTCGCACTTAACTCATTTCTTCTTCTAGATCAGTTTTGTTACCAAGACATTCACCAACCACAAAACTGTATTATTTTCTTAATCTTTTATTTACTTAACTAAACATTTCATGTAACTAAATATCTGACTAACATATCGCGCGTATGCAGTGAGTTCCAGTTAAGGCAGGACATCTTCTCTGCCTGACGTCCAAATGAAACTGAGGACCCAACCAGGTCCCACGCGACTTCCCGTATTTCGCGGGCTTTCTCTACTGTTCCATGGAAAGACCCGCCCGTGATATGAAAAGGGCCATCCCTTTAGAAATACAGGGGATTGACAATAATCTTATGCAACCGCATAGATTATGTAACAAATATATCTAATCAAAGAAAATTGTCTACCACTACAAAAAAGGGTACGAAGCAGATGGTACCCTAGAGAAACTAACAGGAATACTGTATTATGGTACCTTGACTTACGAGTACTCCAACTTACAAGTGTACCAAGTTACGATCTTGAGGTACAAGTGAGCTTCAAATGCGCTTATGTTAATAAAAACATTTAAGTTTCCAAATTAATTACGGCAAAAATATTATTTATAAAAAAGTAAGCATTAAATGGCTTTGCTCGGTTGGTTGAGCCTCCGCCTAGAAACACAAGTTGTGCTGTTTCGATATCAGCCCTCGCCGGCTCAGTGCATAAGTAGCATGACGTGGATCTGCACAGTGGTGGGGATAATTATATGTGTGGGTATCCACCTCAGATGCAAAAATAACCTCTCACGTGAAGCGCTAGTAAAAAGTAGATAGACTCCCTCGCTGTCCGGCTGATACTGGCAATTGGCCACTCCGTCGATTTACCTTTACAAATGCTATTTATTATATTTTCATATAAAAATTATATTTATCTTATTGAAAAAAAAAAACGTAACAAAAACATTGGGGTGTTTTTTTGTAGGTGTGGAACGGATTAATGGCATTTCTGTTTATTCAAATGTGTAAATTTGATTTGATATACGAGGAAATTTAGTTACGAGTTGTACGAATAGAACCCGTAAGTCAAGGCACCACAGTACGCACTGGTAAGGGTCTACTGGACTAATTATTGTGTCAAATAAAAAAACCTTCCTATACACACACACACACACACACACACACACACACACACACACACATATATATATATATATATATATATATATATATAAAACATGATTATGATATGGCTTGATTTTTTATAAATCTATGATTTTTATTGCAATATATATATATATATATATATATAATATAATGCCGTAGAAATATAGTTTTATAAAGAATTCAAGCAATATCATAATCACGTTTCTTTTTGATCAGTCTTTCGTAAATACATTTGAATACACAAATCTGAAATATCTGGAGGGGTTAGAAGTCTAGCAGATTTGCTTGAACGTGAAAGAAAAAAAGACGTCTTGTAAATAGATTATCGACTAAAAGTTTAAGAAAAAAATCCAACCATCCCATACCCTGTGCACCGAGAAAATCTTCATAGGATTTTGGCTGGCTGGTTGGTTGGTTGGTTTTTTTATACCGAAAACGGTTTGTTTTATTCTTACTGGTTTGGTTTTAAGTTTATTTTAAACAGTTGTTTTTAAACTCTCTTTTTTTTATCATGGTTTGACAGTCGTTTCCCAGCACCAACAAAAATGCATCGACTGCAATGGCGATTATGCAGAATAATAGAAATATAAACATCATTGAAAATAAACCATAAACGTTTCTGTGATTTCTAAATATTTTGGTAATACAATGATTTTATAATACAAATGCATTAGACAAGGATTTTAAGATAATAATATATTGGAAAAGAATTTTACTATAAAAACATATTAGACAATGATTTTACTATAGAAATGTACGGGACAATGATTTTACAATAGAAAAGCATTTAGAAATGATTTTACGATAAAATATATAAGAACAGTTGTGGTACTATTTAACCCATGTCAATGTTCATACATTTCCCCAGGGGTATTAGTCAGAAAGGGAACGTAATAGCATGGCAGAAGTTCGAACCCGTCTCTCTGGGCAGTCTTTTCACACAGACTTCATAACTGGTGTGAACAACGTTCATAGAGGGAAAATAATCAAAATATGTTTATTTCTTAAATTTGTTGTTGAAGGATGTGCGAGGGTAATTCCAAATGCAAAATATTTAGAAATTACAGAAACGTTTAATATTTTTGTCAGTAATGGTTAAATCATTTTAAAGTTTCAACATATATCTTTTTTCTACATAATCGCCATTTCGATCAATGCAATTTTGTAGGCACTGTGGCAGTTTTTGTCTGCCCATGTCATACCAACTCACTATCATGTTGTTGGGAAAGGGTTGGACATCGTCTTCTTTGCAAACTCTTCACGCCCCTTGAAGAATGTTTGACTTTCATGCACGACTGAGCATACACTTTTGTTTATTGGCGATGAATTTCAATCTGTCTGCGGTCTTTTGGGTTCCAAAAACGAATAACTGCGTGAAATTTACACTTGGCAGTGGCGTCAATCGAGAGCACCAGAAACGACTGCCAAACCAGACTGAGCATGACAGGGAGGCGCACGCATAGAGGCAAGCGCAGCCAGATTCGCAACAAACACAACAGTGTTGCCAATTGCAGCATTAACAGTTTCCTGTGCTTTGGAGACCTTACGGTTAGGATTACCCTTGTATATTAGATTTTAAGGGTGAATATTTGAAAAATCAAAAAATATTTCATAACGAATACTACAACTTTCACTATGACAAATTGAATGAAACTGATTGTCATACAAATTAGATATTTACACAGAAAACCTCAGTTCATATCATAGATAGGCCGAAATAAACAAGGAAAAAGGGTAATGCATGTATTCATATGAACACTACTAGGTAATGTTTTTAGAACTGCTCTAGTATTGTTGTTAGAAATCTACAAGGTGTTTCAGTTGGAACTCTACAACTTGGAAAATCTTCTTCAGGATACTTGCTATGCTTCTTGAAAGAGCAGTGCTTGTTATTCTCAAATAAACTGTAGAGAACACCATTCTCGGAACTTTCTGCCACAGCCCGGATAGTGGTCTTCCAATACTAGGTATCAATTTCAAACTGTTGTAATATAGATTTTGTTATGCACTCCTTTA
>CM042153.1:61216577-61241577 GCA_023376005.1 Doryteuthis pealeii | reverse complement strand
AGAATATCATGGAATTGCCACCAAAGTTTTATCTGTGTTCGATCGAACATATATGGTCAATTGTGAAGATGAAATTATATGAAGGTGGTAAACAATATAACGGCAAAGCAAACCTATTGGAAATAATTAAAACTACCATGCTGGAAATGGAACGCGTTAAAGTAAAGAAATTACAAAATCAATGGATACTAGATTACTAGTTGTTATTATTCGGACTATTGTCCTCATCTTTATTGTTATCTGTAAAACATTTCGGCCGATGCGCCCCCGGCTCCCGATTACGACAAGAAGGTTCCCGAGTTCGGGAAGGTTCCCGAGTCCGACAAGAGACACCTGAAGATGAGGGCAATAATCCAAATAATACTAATTATCAAGCCTCATATAAAAAAAAATCAGAAAAAAATCAATTTAGATGTGAAAACAAAGCCTGAGTTAAGATTTTAGGTATACTAGCAAATATATGCACCCTCCGGGTGCAAGTATTTTAGTTAAATTTTATAATAAAATATGATATTAAATTAGAAAGGCTAATGAAACTGAATAAGAATGTAGATAAAAAGATTTTGAACAGAGGGGGTATGATTGAAAAATAGAACAACTTTGAAACTAACTCTTCCATCGTTTTCCGTTACTCCCGTCTTTCATTGGTAAATTTTCCTAATTAAACTGTTTAGTTAAAATAGAAAGTAAAGAATAATATTACAGTTATTTCTTCTTGTTAAAGGATTTCTTTTAAGATTTATTGAAGAGATGTTTGCTCATATTCAATAAGATAAAACCAAACAATTAGAAATCAATAATACTAAGCATATATTTATTAAAATCATTTTTTAATATCAATATGCAAATTAGCCTTCCCATTCATACTGTAAACCTCTATTTTGTTGTATATATAAATACAATTGCATGTTATTAGTATGTAGATATGGTCAACAGTGTAAGTAATGTGAAACAATTTTATTAATAATTGAGGTTTAAATAAAAATAAAATCATGGAGAACATGATGTAAATAACTAAAGGAATTGTGACTTGTATAGTAATATAGTTTCGGTTACAGACAGACAAACGCACAATCTCCATTATAATAAGATATCAATATGTTTTATTGAAGTTATTTGATTTATTATATAAAAAAAACGGTATCTGAAGTTATTAAGAAGAAAAAAAATAATATAGTGAACTATATTAAAATGTAAAGGATTCAAAGACGTATCATGTGTCTTTGTTATTTGTTCTTTTATCGATGTTGATCAATTTCTGGTGATTTTATTACCTTTTTATTGTAGTAAATTCTGATTATTTGCATTTTTAGGATAGAAATATAGAACAGTATTGGTACTATTTAACCTATATATATATATATATATATATATATATATATATATATATATATATATATATATATATATATATAAAGAAAGGGGTTGGAATGAATCCGACAGAATGAGGCAAAATATAAGGAATGAATGAACAAAACTCAGACAAAAATGTGTAGTTTATTTCGCTGGAGTGTGGAACTCGGCTTCATCAGCTTTTATTGAATTATTCAGATCATACAAGTGTTATATAGAAGGGGGAAGTAGGTAGGTGGGTAAGTTTTGTGGCGAGGGAAAGATTTGATTGGTTATAGGGGACATCTTTGGGGTGGATGAGAAGGAAATCAGATGGGAAGAGAGTTGAGGGAGGGAGGTGTTGGTACATTTTTATCGTACTTCAGGTATAACTTTTTCTTCAATGCTTTCTTGTGGGAATGTATCTTAGTTTTTGTGAGAGTGGGCTGCGATGAGGGTGTTTTTGCATGATCTTAATAATTTGTTGAGAGAGTGTTTGTCCATTCCTGACGATATGAGAAAAAGGGGGTTGGAATGAATCCGACAAAATAAGGTAGAATATAAGGAATGAAAAATGTGTAGTATATTTCGCTGGAGTATTCATCAGCTTTTATTAAATTATTCAGATAATACAAATGTTTTATAAGAGGGGAAAAACTTACCCACCTACCTATTTCTCCCTTCTATAAAACACTTGTTTGATCTGAATAATTCAATAAAAGCTGATGAATACTCCAGCGAAATATACTACACATTTTTGTCTGAGTTTTGTTCTTTCATCCCTTATATATATATATATCAGTCTGTTCACATTAATTAATCTGTATAACTTTTTCTAATCTATTCATATCAATCAATCTCATCATGTTAACTTCCTATCGATATCTATCTATCTATCTATCTATCTATCTATATGTATGTTTGCATGGATGTATGAATATTTATCTATCTATATTGCTATGTTAATATCTATCTATCTATCAATCTACCTGACTATCTATCTGTCTGTATGAATGAATGTTTATCTATCAATTTATCTATCTATCAATCAACTTATCTATCTGTATGTATGTATGTATGTATGTATGTATGTATAAATATATATCTACAAAGATAGTCAAAATGTAATGCCATTTTGTTTAGGAGAGGTATAATTACCAACACAGGAACATGAATCATACATCACAATGAAGCTGGTCCTCTGTGGATCACATCACTACTTCTCCCTATAGTCACCGTTTATCTTTCAATTTCACCTTCGAATGAGAGCATGTATCTCTACCTCGTAGATTTCTGCTGACTGTTATTTGAAACATTAGAATTATGTATAGAAACGATTATTGTAAATTTGTCAATATTTTAAATAATGAAATAACATTGATGTTCGGTCCAAATCTTATTCCTTCATTTCGTTTACCAATTTTTAATTATTGTCGGTCAAATAAAAAGCTCCTCAGTTTAAAAATTATTGTCAACATGAAATAAAACACATCAGGAATCTATATCTTATTATAATGGAGATTGTGTGTTTTTCTGCCTGTAACCGAAATTATATTACTAATCTAGTCACAATTCACATAGTTATTTACATCACATTCTCCATGATTTTATTTATATTTAAACCTCAATCATTAAAAAAATAGATTAACATTATTAATACTGTTGACCATATCTACATACTAATAACATGCAACTGTATTTATATATGCAAAAAATAGCGGTTTTCAGTGTGAATGGGAAGGCTAATTTGCATATTGATATTAAAAATTTGATTTTAATAAATATGTGCTCAGTATTATTGATTTCTAATTGTTTGGTTTTATCTTAATGAATATGAGCAAAAATCTCTCCAATAAATCTTAAAAGAAATCCATTAACAATATTAATAGTAATTCTATTCTTTACTTCCTATTTTAACTAAATAGTTAAATTATGAAAATTTAGGAATTAAAGACGGTAGTGAAGAAAAAGCAAGTTTTAGTTGTTCCCCCTCTGTTTCAAATCTTTTTATCGGCATCTGATTTAGTTTCATTAGCCTTTCTAAGTTAACATAATATTTTATAACATTAAAACTTAAATACTTGCACCCGTAGGGTGCATATATTTGCTAGTATGTAGAATGAATATAGTAAGTTCCAATTACCGTCAAATTGATAAGACAAGGCAACAAGGAAACCGTAACCTAATACGGATCTAACCTTGTTGCAAGCCTACTGCAGAATGCCAGAGTATTTATGAAGCATCATAACATCATAGAAACTAAGCAGCCAATCAGGACTTAAGGAATGGAATCACCCAAATACATGAATGGTATATTCCTGACTTCCATGAATACCAGTGAGTAGTGCTTCGTTCTGTTGTTCAAACTAACAGCATACTCAGCTCACAACACAGTGGGATGCTAATCACCCAACAAATGTCTACAATATAAAAAAAATAATTGGGGGTGTGTGTAGAAACCTGAGAAAATAATCAAGCTGTTATTGTTTGAAAACATGTAACTGCTGATATTATTTACTACTGATAGATCAACCAGAATAGAATATTTTGAAAGCTTTAGACCCATGACAACACGGAGTATGCAATACTTTTGGTAACAGCCCTAACAGCCTATATATTGAGAATATGTGCACGTGACAGCACAACAAATATAGCTGCCATATCAGACCATCAGACAAAAATATACTGTGCTACCCTGACTTACGAATTTAAATCGTTCCGCTCGTAACTCAATTTGCTCGTTTATCAAATCAATTTTCTCTATTGAAATAAAGGGAAATACCATTAATCCGTTCCAGCTTCAACCCAAAAACATGAAATAAAACACATCAGGAATCTATATCTTAATATTTTTGTTACGCTTTTTTTCTTGAAAAATAGCACTGTATTATATAAAAACATTATAAAATATAAAGTAAGTAAAGTAAAGTCGTCGGGGCGGCCCAATGTCAGTATCAGCGAGGGAGTCTATCCCCTTTTCACTAGCGCTAGACCAAGGAGGTTGTTTTTGCGTCTGAGGTGGAGCACCACACCTACCATCAACTCCTTACTTTACCGCACAGATTCATGTGCTACTCATACGCTGAGTTATATATAATAATATATATATATATATATATATATATATATATTCATCAAAAGCTGCTAAAACATTTATTGTGGTAGCATTAGTAGTTAATCCAAAGGTGCTCAATATATTTCATGGAATATAGAGCATTTATAGTTGTAGAAAGTTATTTTCTGTTGTAGAAAATAACTTTCTACAACTATAAATGCTCTATATTTCATGAAATATATCAAGGAACGAAAAGGAGTGAAAAAGAGAGGAAAGAATCCGCCGTAGAAAAGAGAGCCAAAAGGAAGGAAAGACAACAGCAACTCCAGCAAGCATCACTGTTGTTTTCAGTCACTGCACCAGAGATTGCCATTCAAAAATTGGTCTGTTCAGCCACTCCCGCAGTTGCAGATAATAAGAAATGAACACTACGCTATAGTCTTTAGTAGACGGAAGGATTCCAACACACACACACACACACACACACACATACACACACACACACACACATATATATATATATATATACAGGTACAAGTAATAGCCAATTCAAGTTTCACCATAAGGATCTTCAAGGTTAAATCCACTGGAATAATCAAGATATTGATTAATTGCAGTCGATTACACGTGTGTGTTCGTCGAATACTATCCCATAACGAACCGTTTATCGCAAAAGACAAACACGTGTAATCGATTGCATTTCATCAATATCTTGATTAATCCATTGGATTTAACCCTGAAGATCCGTATGGTGAAACTCGAGTAGGTTATTACTTGTAGCAGTATTACAATAAATTTGCTCTACTAGCACTTTTTATTTGTTATATCGCTGTCTTACCTTTCTGAATTTTGCATCAACTAACTATTGTGACCATCTTCACCGGTAAGTCACCTTTTCCAAAATAACACTCACACACACACACACACATACACACACACACATATATATTATATATATATATATATATATATATATATATATATATATACCTTGACCTATCAATCTATTTATCTCGCTGGAGAAGCAAGAACGAACTGGTGAGTCACTTTCTTCTGGGAATATACCATACTAGGATGATATAGGAATACTTGAAACCATACAGTCACATGTTAGACAATTAGAGAATAGAGGACATCCCCTCAGCCTGGTTTACGTTTCACCTCTGTAGTGTGTTGGGTTAGATAATTCGTATTGTTCTGTGTGTGAATGTTTCCGACGTGAAAGTTCTTGTTCTTTTACAGGGTTTGTTGTTAACTTAGACAAATTGTAGAAGTTATAACGAAATTCGGCAACCAGATAAAGTCTGAAGAACAAATATGGCTTCAAGACTTTAGTAAATTTGATAAAACTTACGACTACCGGCCATGATCTGCTTACGTGAACAAGAGAAGCCGCGCCAGTGCCAATACGTGTATGAAGGAATGGTTCCTGAAATTCTTTCTCGAAATTCCTCAGTGTGTGTGCGTGCGTGCATGAATCGATGGAGATATCCCAAATGCACGAATACGCACACACACACACGCACACATATTCACTCGAACGTAATCACCCACGCAGAGTTACCACACACACATACACACAGATACAAACATAAATATACACATATATATATATATATCAAAATAAATATGCTTGTTTATATATATATATATATATCTTATTATAGATTGTGTGTTTTTCTGTCTGTAACCGAAACTATATTACTACTCAAGTCACAATTCCCTTAGTTATTGACATCACATTCTCAATGATTTTATTTTTATTTTAACCTCAATTATTAATAAAATTGTTTTCCATTATTAATACTGTCAACCATATCTACATACTAACAACATTCAATTATATTTATATATACAACAAAATAGCGGTTTACAGAGTGAACGGGAAGGCTAATTTGCATATTGATATTAAAAAATAGAATTTAATAAATATGTGTCCAGTGTTATTGATTTCTAACTGTTTAGTTTTATTTTAATGAATATAAGCAAAAATCTCTTCAATGAGTCTTAAATGAAATCCATTAACAAGAAAAACTATATGTCATTTTATTCTTTACTTCCTCTTTTAACTAAATACTTAAATTAGAAAAAAATAACAATGAAAGACGAGAGTGATGGAAGAGTAAGTTTCAGTTGGTACATTTTTCAATTATACCCCCTCTGTTTCAAATCTTTATATCTGCATTCATATTTAGTTTCATAAGCCTTTCTAATTTAATATAATATTTTATTACATTAAAACTTAAATACTTGCACCCAAAGGGTGCATATATTTTGCTAGTATATATATATATATATATATATATATATATATATATATATATATGAGTATTTACTAGGCTTAGCTTAGATGTGGCACAAGGCTAGAAGTATGTGGCGCTCAATGAGAATCGAACTGACTAACAATGTTCTTCAAATCAAGCTTACTAACAATTACACCACGTGATATATATATATATATATATATATATATATATATATATATATATTATATATATATATTATTTTTTTGTTTACAATCTTATTTGATAGATATACACATAGGAACATATCAAAGCAATGGGATAGATAGACAGACAGATAGATAGATATAGATAGATAGATAAATAAGACCTATCTTGGTGCCTAAAGATTTGCGTATTTTTCAACGTCACTAACCTAAATGAATGACGCACTCAATATTCCTTATACCACAAGACAATGTTAACCCTCAAGTTTAATAGTCAGCTGAGTAGAAACTCTCTCTCTCTCTCTCTCTTTCTCTGTGTTTATCTATCATTCTCATATATATATATATAGTGTTTATCTATCATTCTCATATATTATATATAGTGTTTATCTATCATTCTCATATATATATAGTGTTACCTTGACTTATGAGTGATCCTACATACGAGTTTTTAAAATTAGAAACTGTCACTCTGTTGAATTTTTGCTTTGTGTTACGAGCTAAAATTTGAGATACGAGCTAGTTTCAGATACGCTTATATTAATAAGTTTAATAAAAACATTTAAGATTCCAATTTTTTTACGCCAATGAAAAAATTATTTAAAAAAATAAACATTTATATAAAAAAAGACATTTAAGCATTGCAACATAGGCTATTACTCTGAATTTCTGAAATGAGGCTTGAGAATTAGTATTATTTAGATTGACTCCAAATAATAACATAGAATAAAAATTAACACACCTTAACACCTGTACCTGGAATGAGAACAAGATACCCCGAGGATTGAATAAAGGGTTGGGTCCAAAGTCCCATGATGGCTCCCGATTATGACAAAAGGTTCCCGTGTTCGAAAGGAGAGTTCCCAAGTTCGAGAAGACTCCCATGTCCGACCAGAAGTACATGAGGAAGGTCGGAAGGCACATCGACTGAAATGTTGTACAGATAACAATAAAGATGAGGACAATAGTCCGAATAATCCAAATAATAATAATTTAAAAAATGAGCGTGTATGCAGCTCTAAGCTATAGCTTATTTAGCTTATAGGTATGTGTATGCATTTACCACACTATCTGCACTGATAGGATGTGACATCATTTTAATTGAGGTATAAAGGATTTGGTGGTCCGCGGTTTAATGGTTACAGTCGTAGGAAATGGACACAGACCGACAAGTTCAAAACCTGGATGAAGCTGTTCGCATTTCACATAGGACTGCTACTCCTGGGAAAGATGTGCATCCAACTATTCTCCTTCCAACTATGGATAAATGATAGGGCAGACTGGGCTTTTAAACTTTGGCAATATTTCTAAAAGAAGTAAAACTCTGAATTCAAACCTGTTAAACTCTAGTTAAGAAATTAACCTTGTGTCGCATCCTATCCGTCCGGAAGAGTTGATAGATGTATATAACAGGTTGGAGTTTTCATTCTCCAAGTCTGTTTTCCTAATAGAGGTTAAAGGTCAATTTCTAAAGCGGAGGTTTTCCATCTCCGAGATTGGTTACCTAGTGTAGTATATTGGTGTGGTCACAGTACCAAAGTGAGTTTGTGTCAAACTCCGAAACGATATATGTAGTATGGGCCTACTCAAGTTTTAGTAGTAGTCGTCGTAGTTAGTAGCCGTTAGGTCAAGGAACAACATACACGTAAGTTGTATGGTCACAAGTGGCTTAGTATTCATTTCCAGGCTTGTGCCGTTGGCTCTGTTTTGGGGAGAAGAAAAGACAGAGAGAGAGAGAGAGAGAGAGAGAGAGAGAGAGAGAGAGAGAGAGAGAGGTACAGTTAATTAATCGGTCGTAAATCATAGGGACTCCTGCTATGTCACACGAGGGTATTCCCTGCTACGGCAGAAAGGAAAAGTGAGCGATTTTCTTCTTACTCGTTACTCGTCACTACGTCACTTCCGCTTCCGGTCATCACCCGGAACTTCCGTTTTTAATTTCAATTCCACTTCCAGGGTCATTCCTCGGTCAAGTTACTGACATCCCGTTGTGTGCCCACTCCTCCAAACATTTCTTCTTCCTCTCTTTCTCTAGAAATCCGAACACAGCTTTATTTTTTATTTCAAATTCTGGTAGATCCATAAATTACGCTACACTAACCAAGGTCAAAGAGCCAAGTCCACCCTAGATGGAGGGAGAGTTGTCGGATTGATAGCTTTCTTCTTTCGTGAAATGCAAGCAGCCTCGTCCAGGATTTAAACTTGGGTCGACGAGTCCATTTCATGATAGGAATAGCACTACCTCTATCGACCAAAGATTGTACCAACCGGATAATTTAGAAAATAGAATGTTTCAGATATTTGAAGTACCGGAATAGATGAAAAAATGGTTTTAGGTTTTGAGGATTAAGGTGGGAAAACTACAAATGAATATACCAACAATTAAAAGACCTTAAAAAGAACAAAACTAAATAAAGTCAGTGGAGTGTGTTGGATTATTTCGGTATATAAGGTGTGCTGGAAACCGTCACTTAAACTTATAGACTCGGCCTGGTCACGTGGATTAAACCCAGCCAATCAACAGCTCGAATACATGGTTAGTTAACTATTTAATCACCGATATTGAAAGCCGTTCATTTGCACGTTATTCGATATTGACGAACGGGCCTGCAACCAAGGATTTTACTTGACTCAACATAAGGAACAACCAAGGGCCATACCCAATATTAAAGGACACCAAAGAAAAAACCGAAGGAGTTTTCGCTAAAGATCGCGCTTTGCTTAACACAAGGGATCTCCATTGTAAAGTTCTCTGACTTGGAGTCTCAAAATGGCCACAAAAATCGTAACAGAGTTTTGTTGGTATCAGGTGGGCAGCGAGGGAGTCTATAAGCTTTTACTAGCGCTAGACCAGAGAGATTGTTTTTGCATCTGAGATGGGTCGCCACATCTACCATCAGCTCCCCACTTTACTGCACAATTCCAAGTTGTTCTACTCATGCGCTGTTGGCTGGGGTCGGTATCGAAACCGAACCCTTGTAGATCATAGGCGGATGTTCTACCGACTGAGTTGAAAATATAGATTATATTCAAAATTTCTGAAACACTGAAAGCAGTTCTAAAGAACTTGTGTACAATTACGACAGAATGCATCAAAACAAATTCTGAAATCAGCCAGAATGCGGCGTAAAGTCCTGGGGATTCGAGAAAGCTTGTTGTCACCTGGTCTCAAGCATAATTAACCACACATTTCTGATGTAAAGAATTTGTGATTAGAAATTTTAATCTAACACGAAGTAAAAAAAAAAATGTTTCATTTTCACGATACGTCAAATGTAATATGAGATTTTTTGAATATACGAGGAACAACTGAAATCACCTAGCCGATTACTGAAAACATCTTTTCGTCTTTTGCTTCGGTTGTTACGGAGCTTAAACTAGAACGAAGCAAAAACAGTCTTGTTTTTACAATTAGTCAACTGTACTCTTTTAAATATGTTTGACATGAGAGGAAGCAATGAAAGCACCAAGACGATTACCGAAATCGTCAGGAATACTGCGAAAAGTACTGGATATTTGAGAGGGCTTACTATCACACGGTCTCTAGTGAAAGGATTCGTTGATTAAAGAGCTTAACCTGGTACAAAGTAAAAAAAGGTCTCGTTCTTACCATGAGTCAGATGTACTCTTTGAGACCTTTGAATCTGCGAGGAATAAGTAAAAGCACCTAGAAGATTACTGAAAACAGTGAGAATACTGTACAAACCCATGGATATTTGAGAAGACTTGCTATCACTCGGTCTCTAGTGTAAATATTCGGTAATTAGAGAACTTAAACTAGCACGTATTAAAAGAAAAGATCTCATTTTTAACATAAGTCAAATGTACTCTTTGAGGCCCTCTCCAGCGTATCACTATTTGCAGGGAGGCTTCTTTTGTCGAAGAAAACATTAATTTCCCCGTGTAATCATAACAGTAATTATTCGTTTCGTGTTGCTGTCATAACAAGACTCCCCGCTCCAAAATGGACGTAATTCTATTAGAGAAATAAGAAAAATGACAAAAGCTAACAGCCAGTTTCCATTTTGCACAGAGAAACGTGAGTCTATGCGCAGACAAATTAAAGGACTTTTATATCTTTTGCGCTCTTTTATTTGTTCATTTATTTTGAGTAAGAATTTTATGTCTAATTTGTTTTCGTTTTTGTTTTTTTTTTTTTTGTTTTTTAGGAGGAAGACGAGAGAGAGAGAGAGAGAGAGAGAGAGAGAGAGAGAGAGAGAGAGAGAGAGAGAGAGAGAGAGAGAGAGAGAGAGAGATTATCGGGAAAATAGAAAGAAAAAGAGAAATAGATAAAGAATTGAAATAATGAAAATTGGAAAGGAAAAGAAGAAGAGAAAGAATGAATAGAATGGTGTCTTTTACGCTCTTTTATTCATTTGTTTATTTTGAGTATGAATTTTGTGTCTAATTTATTTTCGTGTTTTTTTTTGTTTGAAGAAGAAAGACACAGAAAGTGAAAGATTATCAGAATGATAGAAAGAAAAAGAGAAAGAGATAAAGAATTGAAATAATAAAAATTGGAAAGGAAAAAAGAAGAAAAAGAGTGAATAGAATCATATAGATAATATAGGTAATAAAAGAAAGATAAGAGAAAAAAGTAAGGAAGGGAGGAACGAAAGTAAAGTAAAGAAAAACGAGTTTGGGAACAATAGGAGAAAAACAAAAAATATAGAAAGACAGAGAGACAGAAAGAAAGAAACAAATAAAACAGATTTTAAAAACAAAGGAAAAAGATATATAGAAAGGAACGAATTATTCTGGGAACAGAAAGAAGACCAAATGATATAAAAATGAATCAAGAAAGAAATATTTCAGAAGCAAAAGATAGAAAAAGGAAGAAAGATTTTCGAAACAAAGGAAGAAAAACAAAGGATATAAAATGAATGAATGAATGAATGAAAGAAAGAAAGAAAGAAAGAAAGAAAGAAAGAAAGAAAGAAAAATATTTAAAACAAAGGCTAGAAAAATGAATATACAAAGAGAGAAAGTAAGAAAGAAATAAGAGAGATCTTTGAAATAAATAAAGAAAAACGATGATGTAGAAAAGAAGAACTATTTAGAAAAAAGATATGGAAAGAATTAAAGGAATAAAGAAAGGTGTTTGAAAGAAAGGAAGAAAAAACAAAATAGAAAGAAAGAAAGGTTTTAAATACAGGGGAAAAACATATAGAAAAAAAATAAAAGCAGATTGATAGAAAGAAGGAATTTTTAAAAAAGGAAGAAAGGATATACAAAGAATGAAGGAAAGGAAGAAAGAAACGTTTTTGAGACTAAGAAAGCAACGCAAAGGATACAGAAGGAAAGAAAAACAAAAAAATAAAGAAGGAAAAAAACAAATAAAGGATATAGAAAGAAAGAAAAAAAGAAAGAAAGAAAGAAAGACAAAGAGAAAAGGATATTGAAAAGAAGAAACAAAAACGAACGGTTTTAAATGGAAAGGAAGAAAAACAAAGTTTACAGAAGGGAAGGAAAGAAATAAATATTTGAGAAACAGAGGAAAACTGAATGATACAGAAATAGAGGAAAACTGAATGATACAGAGAATGAATGATACAGAATGATACAGAAACAGAGGAAAACTGAATGATACAGAAATACAGAAACAGAGGAACTGAATGATACAGAATGATACAGAAACAGAGGAAACTGAATGATACAGAATGATACAGAAACAGAGGAAAACTGAATGATACAGAATGATACAGAAGCAGAGGAAAACTGAATGATACAGAAAGCGCACAAATGTTGTTTAGTAATGTTGTTTATTTGCTTATATTGCAATATTTCAATCCGATTTAGTACGTCTATTATAAGGAAAAACAAGAAATCAGTTTATAGAAGAAAATAAATGAAGAAAGTGAATTTGAAAAAGGAATCATGAATTGAATGATACTGATAGTATAAAGAATGAGAAAATAAGGAAAGATAGACAAACAGAAAGAAAATGAATGTTAAAAAAGAATAATGAAGGAAATGAAAAATAATTCAGTGTAAATTAATAGTGTAAATAGTGGAAGAAAGAAATATTAGAAAGAAAGAAAAAGTAAGTGTAAATGAAATGAAAGAGATAATGGAAATAAATAAAGGGAATGGGAAGAAAGAAGAAGAAGGAAAATAGATAATTTAAAAAAGAAATGTCGAATAGAAAGATTGGAACGTGGACGAAAGAGCGAGAGCAAAATGAATGAAAAAGTGAAAGAGTTAAAGAAAAGAAGAAATCAAATAAAATAAAGAGGTAGTGAACAAAATAAATGTGACAGGAAAGAATGAATGTAAAGAACGAAGAATGGGAATAATAAGAAGAAAAATAATGAATGACAGAAAGCAAAAAAAAAAAACAAAGAATTAATAAAAAAACGATGGAGGAAAAGGAAAAGTGGAAAGGAAAAAAGATGAAAAAAAAAGCAGAAAAAGGAAAAAAGAAAAGAATAAAGAACGACAGAAAGAAATGGCCGGTGAAAAGAAAGAAATAATGAAAGAACGATCGAAAGAAAAGCTAAATGAAGAGAAAGAAAGATTGGATAAAAGAAGAGAAAAGAAAAGAAAAGTTAAGAAAAGAAAAAAGAAAAAACAACAAATGGATACAGCAATTGAAAATAAAAAAGGAATTGAAAGCCAAAAGTGAAGAGAAAAGAAATGAAAAAAAAATGAAAAAAGAAGGAAGAACGACAAATAGAAATGGCAAATGAAAAAGATAGGGAAAGAGAAAAAGAACTTTGACAGTAAATCTGCGAATATCTATCAATCTCTCTCTCTCACTCTCTCTCTCTTCTCTCTTTCTCTCTCTCTCTCTCTCTCTCTATATATATATATATATATATATGTATATATATATATATATATATTCACTGATTTACTTTATATACCTCGTATATATATATATATATATATATATATTCACTGATTTACTTCATGTACTTCTTACATATATATATATATATATATTCACTGATTTATTATATATATATATATATATATATATATATATATATATATATATATATATATATATATATATATATGTTTAAGCTTTGGAAAGAAAAATGTCCACGAACACATCAAATTAAAGGCTTTCTATATTATCATCTTCAAATCTTAACAGCTTTTTATCTCATCATTAAACGATCGCCAGAGAGAGAGAGAGAGAGAGAGAGAGAGAGAGAGAGAGAATAATCGCGGCTAAATAGAATAATTATTACAGTAAATACATTTACAATGAAAACACTAATTCTGTTATTAAGATAATAACAAAACATTAAATGAAATAATATCATTATGATAAGAATACGAACAGCCCTCATAACAACTATATACAACATTTTAATGATATAAACTATTATACAATAATGCCATTATTATTAGTAAATGATATTTAAATCATCGATCATATAGAAATCTGTTCTCACTGATAAAATGAAATGAAAATTATTCCATGCTGTAGTCGTGTCAATACTACTAGCAACATTTGGATTCTAATGAAGCACTTTGAGTAAAAAGATAGATGGGAGCTAAGCAAGGAGGCTGTTAGTCTCGCTGACCATATTTTGGAAGGAGCATCCTACAAAAGAGCAGCTGTACGGCTACTTACTTCCTATCACACGAACCATTCCAGGAGACAAACAAGACTGCTGGAGAAGCAAGGACGTACTCATAATTGACGTACTTAATCACAAGAGTAGGCCCACTTAGCAAAATTTAAATGGATTAACACGGTATACGGATACTGAGATCGTCAGAGGATCGCGTCAACAGGATGAATGAATGGAGAGAGAGAGAAGAGAGAGAGAGAGAGAGAGAGAGAGAGAGAGAGAGAGAGAGAGAGAAAGAGAAGAGGGGAGTCATAAAATTCATGCTATCAGTACGACGTCAAGCTGCTGCTGCTCTATTGCTTGCTTGAACTGCGCTGGCTGTGCTGCTGCTGATAATGATGATGATGTTTTATGTCGAGTCAGTTTAACAATTATGCTCCCCAATAATATATTAATATGAAATCCTTTAAAGTAAAGATTTCATACCTAGTTACAATAACAATAAATACAAGTTCGGTTCGAAATTGTGCGAAGGCTCCTGATTACGATATGAAAGCCCCCAAGTTCGGCAAGAAGGTCCCTGAATATGACGTGAAGTTTCCCGTGAAACACCTGAAGAAGACCGGAGAGCACATCGGTGGAACTCTGTATATATAGCAATAAAGTTTATGAGAATAGTCCAAAAAATCCAAATAATACATATTCTCAATAGCAAAGACAAATTCTATGGTGTCATCTCGTTTTCAAGTCAAGAGAGAGATGGAAGCAAAAGCAAAGAAAGAAAGGAAAATAATAAAGATGTACGTTTGGAAGGAAGTGAAAAAGGAATAAAGATAGGAAATAAGAAGAGACGATGGGGAGGAAGGGGTTAAGGGTTAAGGGAGAAGAAGAGAATGGAATGAAAGGAAAGAAGGGAGGAAGTATAGGAAAGAAGGAACGGAATAAAGAACGAAGAATTATGAAGAATGGAAGGAAAGGAAGAAAGAGTTGAAAATCACAGGAAGAAAATGACAATAGAAAAATAGGAGAAAGGAGGTTATGATGAGAAAGAATGAATGAATTAACAATAATAATAGGAAGGAAGAAAGTGAGAGTAGAAATAAGTAAGAAGAGGACAGAGAAAAAAAGAAAGTGGAGAAGAAAAAGATAGGAAATAAAAAGGAGACCGAGAGGAAGGACGGAAGGGATGGAGTAGAAGTGAGATAAATGAATGAAAGGAGTGAAGGAGAAGAAGAAAATGATTGAGAAAATAAAAAAGAGACCGAAAGCTAAGGAGAAGGAAATGGATCGAGGAGAAAGAGAAGAATAATGAATGAATGAAGGCAGAAAGGAAGGAAGGAAGAAAGAAAGGACAAGAGATAGAATAGAGGATATTAGGAGAGGAAGGACCAAAGAGAAGAGAGAAGAAAGATGGAAGGAAGGAAGGAATGATCGGGAGGATACGAAGGAAAAAGTAAGAAATAAGAATGAGACAAGGGGAAAGAGAAGAAAGAAAAAAACATGAATTACGAAGAGACCGAGCGAAACGAGAAGGAAGAAGAAAAGAAAAGAAGAAAGGGCGTAAAGGGAAAAAAAAGTAATGAGGTCATAGAGACAGAAAGAGAAAGAAAGAAATAAGAAGAAAAGAGAAGTGGAACGTAAACGATAGAAGAAAGAAAAGGAAAGAAACGAAAAGAGAAATAGCGATGATAGAAGAAAAGACAGGAAAGAAAAGGGAACGAATTGTATGAGTAGGTGAATGAAGGAGAGAAAGAAAATGAAAAAAGAAGACATAATAATAGGTATGAAAGAGGAAAATGAGAGAAGAAAGAAAGAGAATTGAAGAAAATGGAAAAAAAGTAAAGAAAGAGACAGAAAGGAATAGGAAGCTGAAAGAAAAGAAAGTTAAAGAAGTAAAAGAAGTCGTGAATAAGAATAAAAAGGGTAGCAAATGACGATATTTGAAGAGAAAGAAACATGAATGGCACCACCACAAACAAAAGGAAAAAAAACCAAAAATGGCCCAAAATAAGGGGGGAAGAAAAAAAAATTTGTCGCTATCAGAAATAACGATACAATTAAAAAAAAGAATGAATTTAAGAAATAAGAATCGAAAATAAAATTAAACTGAGAAAGAAAATAAAGGTAACCAATAAATTAGATATTGCGAAAGAAATGGAGAAAGAAAGACTAATATTTAGAATATTAAGACGGTAAAAGTGGCCACCATGAGAAATAAGTATAGACAAAATGCCGAAAGTTTAAAGAGACACAAAACAAAGAAAGAGGTAATTAAATAGCGAAAACGACAAATTAAAGTAGGGGGAAAATCAAAAATAACAAACAACCAGCTCAACACAAAAAAAAAAAAGAAAAAAAAGAATCACAATTTAAAGAAAAGACGTATAAATAATTTACGAGTCCATTTTATTACTTCATAAACTTTGGGAATTCACGTTAAAACTTAGAACATTAAATTTGTAATTTACTGACCACGTAATACGCACCTACCGTTTTACCGTAATTTTTTTCTGTTTTTTAATTCTATTCTGTTTTTCTGGCGTTTAACTAAATTGTTTTCCGAAAACAAATATTATTAAGATTGATATTTCTTCATTGTTAAACAAATATAAAACAACTCGCCGTATCATTTAACAGAATGTTTATCTTCGTAAAGTTCCTAATCGCTTAAAACTATTCTGATTGTCGGTTCGTGGTATGCTGCTCGGGGAATAAGTCGTTTCTGATTGGTCAGTATTTAGGTTGTTTTTCTGTGTTTGGCTTTTTTTCTTCTCAAAACTAATTCTAGGCTGATTTTTAATTGATATATTTTTTAATCAAATACACGGTTTAACTGATAAATTAATCGAAAAAAACACATGTTCCCTGCTGTTTATTATGAAAATAGCTCGTTAACCATACAATTACATTAAATGAACTTGCCTTAAAATTAAAGTGGAAAAACATTTTTGGTTGAGGAACTAGTTTATGTGTCAATAGTAAGACGGGCGAGTTAGAAACAAGTCACCAGGAATAAACTATATCTGGTAAGAATACTCCTGGGCTTTTTTTTTAAAATGGTCAAGGAGGAACTCCGAACGGATGACCAAAGATAGGGAAATTTATGACTACACAAGGCGTTACACCCAAGACCAATTTACTTTGTGTAATAGATACAGGCTGGTAGTAATGAAATATCACCAATGGAATAGACCTACCTGTCTTGGTAGGATACTCTGGTATCGTTCTCTAAAATTGTCAAAGCGAGGAACTCCGACAGATGACCAAAAAGATAGGGAAACCTATGTCAAGAGAACTAGTTTTGTATGTACATTTGATCAGGTCGTGTAGTAAAATCTCACCAAGAGAATTAATCTCCTCTTGTGTTAATCTGGCCCCGTTCTCTAAATGGTCAATCGAGGAACTCCCGACAGATGACAAGACAGGGAAACTTATTACAAATCACAAGGTGTTACACCCAAGACAACTTAGTTGTTGTGTCATGGTAAGACGTGTAGAAATATCACCAAGAGAAATAAAATAACCTCGTGTATAGATACTCTCAACGTCCTCAAAATGTATGGTCCCGTAATAGCTCAGTCGGTAGCGAATCAGGACTTTTATGGTTTCTCAAAAATTGTTTAGAGAAAGCTCCGATAGATGGACCAAATGATAGGCAAACTTATGACAATCCAAGGTTTTACACCCAAAATGAACTAGTTTCTATGTTAATAGGTACAGGCGGGGTAGAAAATCTCAGCCTCGCCAAGGTGATATAAACTCCCTCTTGTAAGTATAACCCTGGGTCCTATTTTAAAATAATTCAAGCGAGGAACTCCGACGGATGGACAAAATAAGGGAACTTATGACAATCCAAGGTGTTACACCCTAAATGAAGTAGTTTCTAATGTTAATAGGTACTGCGTGTAGTAGAAATCTCACGCAAAGGGAATAAACTCTCTCTGTTAAGATACTCTGGCCTTATTTAAAATGGTAATGCGAGGAACTCCGAAGATGGACCAAAAGACAGGGAAACTTATGATAAATGCACTCACAAAAGAGATTTATGCAGAATTATAATGTGCCAGAAAAAAAGGAAGGAAAAGGTTTTGTCCAGCGTGAAAGATGCATTATTTAAGCATCGATGAATCATTAAAATGAGCAATGTAAGACTAATTACAGCACCACGAACAGTAATTGGTAAGCATCTTAAAAAACAGAAAGAATAGAAAAACTAGATAGCCAACAAAAATGGGAAAGAAAAACAAGAATATGGATACTTCAAGCGACAAACTGGAGAGAACTCAACCCAAAAAAAGAGCGTTAAATTTTATTTAAAAAAAAAATTATCCAAGTTATTTCAAGGATTTTTAAAGCGTTATTTAATTGTTATGTTTTGAAAAAGATTTTAAATATATTGGTGATATCGAAAATGAGAATTTTTCTGTGGTATTGTTATGTTTTGTAATTAGAATGTTACTTTAGGGAGGAGTGTCGTTGAAGCCTACTCTCAATCAGGGCTTGCCAATCAATGTTCAGAAGAACAGAAGTTCTCAACATTGCCAACCTCAGATTCCTAAACTCCTCATTAAACACAGCCACTGAAAAACGTAGAGGAGTTCACTTACCTGGGATCTGTCCTGAACAACACAAACAATCTGACAAGTGAAAGGCAACGATTGGTCTGGCTTCACATCTTTTGGTAGGCTATATCTCACAGAATGTTCACGAACACCATCAATACTAAGATCTCTGTATATGAAGCCTGTATGCCTAGCCATACTCCTTATATTGAAGCGAGTCCGTGGGTGTGTACCACAGACACCTGAAGAGACTGGATACAATTCCACATCAACTGCCTTCAACGTCTCTGGACGTAAAGGGTTGGCCAACAAAATCTCCCGTTAGAATTCAAAGCAAGAACATCGCATTAACCCAATTGAGACATTCTTATCGCAACGCCAACTGTAATGGTATTGGTCACGACATCCGCAAGCTTCAGACAAATCTCCTCCCGTAAAATAATTAATGGCGAACTCAGCAGATCTCACGCGGAGCACAGGAACGCCCTCAAAAGCGGTTCAAAAACCTTAATTAAAACGACGCTGAATAAATGCAACATCACACCTCAAGCCTGAAATCTGGCCTCCAAGACAGGGTTTGGCGAGACGCGTACCGTACAGGAGCTAGCCGGTTCGATATTAAAATTAACAGGGTTGCAAGAGCGGTGACGTTTTCGTCGTCATGACTAACCAATGCAGATGGGAAAATTTTCCTTGCAAATGTGTGTGACCGCATCGCAAGATCAGAATTGGACTAATTAGCCACTCAGAGGGTCCACAACATGTTGATACATGGAGTGACGTCTCGTCGTGTGGACTGACTTTCTAAAAGGAAAGAAAAAAAAGGCACAAATATGTGAATGGTGGTGTGTAAGAAGGGTAAGGAATTCAGAATTACCCAAGAACAAATATTCCGTGTATTTCTCCAAATTTATGTCAAAATATATACACGGTGAGAAAAAAGATATTCTTTCACTTTAAAAGTGAGAATTTTTGCAGCATTAACAAGAAGTGAAAACAATTTACTTATATTTACTTCAGCATAAATGTGTATCAAGATAATCTTAAGTGTTATCAAAAACGTAATGAAAAAGCAATTCTATTTCAATGATCAAAGGAATAACAAAAAGGGGGGGGACAAAATATTCGTTCAAATCTTAAATTACATTTAATATTTTGTTGCAGGGACGTTATTAAGTTTTTATTGCTAACAAATTTTCGATTAATTCTTCTTCCTTCTTCTTCTTCTTCTTTCTTCTTCTTCTTCTTCTTCTTCTCTTCTCTCTCTCTCTTCTCTCTTCTCTCTCTCTCTCTCTCTCTCAATATATATATATATATTATTATATATATATATATATATTGTTTTTTTGTACCTAACTGACGATTCTTGTCGGAACGATCCTTTCCTAACTGCGGCCTTTTCTTAATGTCAGGGTGGAATTGATGTAGCAATCCACCAAAGAATTTATTCACGGAGTGCTTTCGCATGTCTTTTTGTGCCTCTTTCACACCTGTAAATGGCACAAATATACTTATTTTAATATTATATTATATATATATATATATATATATTATGTGTGTGTGTGTGTGTTGGTGTGTGTGTGTGTGAGTGTGGTATGTGTGTTGTGTATTGGGTAGCATCTTTCAATTATAACATGTAGATTAAAATAAAAGGCACGTCTCCCTGTTTAACAATTTAAATTTATGAATCTTTTCAAGCTTTCTGTCTGCAATTTTAATAAAGCATTTGGATCGAATCGTAGAATAGTCCACCGAAATTTGTATCCCGAGTAACTTTCGACACTTCGAATATATATGTGTGTGAAGGCGCGGGTATAAATGGTTAGAGTCGTAGGAAATAAACTCGTCGACCCGAAGTTTCGATTCCTGGTCGAGGCTGT
This sequence comes from Doryteuthis pealeii, assembly GCA_023376005.1. Lineage (NCBI taxonomy): Eukaryota > Metazoa > Mollusca > Cephalopoda > Myopsida > Loliginidae > Doryteuthis > Doryteuthis pealeii. Next base: position 61,220,770 of record CM042153.1, on the reverse strand, counting down.
TTGGGTTTCACATGGCATTAATACCCTTTGGAAAGGTATTATTCGAATTTCTTCAGCTATAGGTAAAATACAGGCAGACTGACTCTTAACTATGTAACCAGTTCTAGAGAGGTAAACTGTAATTCAAAACCTGTGAGCTCCGCTTAAAGAAATTGACCTTGTGTCTCATGCTCGTGCGGAGGGGTTTGGTAATATATATATATATATATATATATATATATATATATATATATATATATAGAGAGAGAAGAGAGAGAGAGACAAAAGAGACAAAGAGATGAATACCCACATATAAGGGATGGACCCACTCTTATGACGTGCCTTACATACATACAGATGTGTGGCTGATGATAGCCGAGAGGGTAAGCTGCCCGACTGCTGCTAAAAAACGATTCGAATTTCTAACCCGGCAGTAGGTAGCTCACAAAAATGTCTAGCCACACCTAAGAGACTTGATAAGTCGAAACATGTGTCTGTGTATGACCATATATATATATATATAAATATATATATATATATATAATATATATATATATATAATATATATATATGCCGCTGTATGCACATGTGTCATATGTATGTATGCATATGAATTACTTCGAAAATTTGAAGAATTTAGTAAAAGAGAAAAAGGATAAAGAAATTCTGTCAATGATTCCTCGAGTTTGGGTCATCGGGAAAAACGCGAAAGCCCCCCTGCGGACACATGCTAGTCGCGCAAGGTTTGCATTATCTGCCAAATCTTGCAGACAAAGATATCAACGCGACCCTAATTAGAAATCCCAATGCAACAAGGAGACGGTCTTGGCCTATTAATATTGATCAGTAATACCTTCAGTTCCAAATAATCTTAATAGAGACTAGTTAAAAATATTTAGAGGAGCTTTCGTAAGAAAATCATTTCAAAATATATTAATAATTAATAATATAATAATATAATAATAATAATAAATAAAGGAAAAGGACCTCAAAAAAGAGAAACTGAAATCACTTATAAATTGCTGCACCAAAATAATGCCATAAGGACAAACTAAACATCAAAAGAGAAATTGATAGGACCCAACAAAATAGTAAATGTAGACTTGCGGGAATAGAGATGAGAACCTGTAAACTATAATACTTCCGCGAATGTAGCAACTAGCACAACCGAGAAATACAAAGCAGAAACACGACTGGGTTTGGGGAAGGTGATCGCACTGGATTAAATGCAAAAATTAAATTTTGAACCACACAAACAAAATAGGTATATGCATAAACCAGAATCTGTTCTTTGAGAACGACGCATAAAATTTCTCTGAGACTTTTTGAAAATAAAAACGGATCATCCTTATCCCAGCAAGAAGACCAGCCTAGTGTTGATAAACAAAAAAGAAAGAAACTTGTCAACTGGTGGATTTTGCAGTGGCCAGGAAGATCACAGGGTTGAAGCTAAGGAAAATGAAAAAATGGACAATATCTGGAACCTTGCCTGAGAACTGAAAAAGTTATGGAAATATGAAGTGAAAGTGATACCAATTGTAGTTGGTGCACTTGGAACAGTCCCAAAAGGATTGGAAAAGGGTCTGGAATGTTTGGAATCAGAGGGATGGTTGAAACCATTCAGAACACTGTACTGCTGCAATCTGTTCAGAATACTCAGAAAAAGAGTCCGGGGAGAGCCTGAGGAAGGCTTGCTGTCATCAGATCCAGTGAATACCATCAGCTAACACTGGTGGGAAAACTCAAAAGTTTAGTAAATAATAGTAACTGATTCTGTAGAGATTCTGTCACTCAGCCGCCAGTGAACCACTAGCTACCCGCAGGTGTGAAAACATAATAATATAATAATAATAATAATAATAATAATGAGATTGTCTGTATTTTGTTGTAACAAAACCTACGTCATAGCTCTACGTCACAGTTTCGTCACAATTATTCTTATTGCTATATACAACCAACATTTGAGTAAGCAAAACATTTTTTTTCTCTCGTCCCTTTTTTTTACAGTAAACAAGAAGTTAACAAAAAGTTACAAATAAATAAATACCTACGATTTTGTGTAAAATTGATGTGGAAATATTCAAAATAATTGTTTGATTATACAATGCACGCCAACATTTTTATTTGAGAAGGGACGGGGCTTCCACGTTTATTTCAATTGTTTTATTTTTTATAAAAATAATAAATTATAAGTATTTAGCTTACTTATGATACAAACCCTCTGACATTGAATTTTAACATCCAACCCTCTCAGGCAATGTCTTTCAGAATTAATTTTTACGCGCCCGGAGGGTTTTTCTGTTGCTAATTAATGTAATTAAACAGTTATATGGATACTTATTAAAACATTGGGAGATTGCACATGAAAACATGGACATTTGTTAAGAAAAGGAAACGTTAAAGAGAAACCGAGTCCGCTCATAAATGGCAGCATAAAAACAATGCCAGAAAAAGTCGTTCGGGGGGCTTTCAGTCGGTATCAGCCGACAAGCGGATGGAGTCTATCCCCTTTTCACTAGCGCTGAAGAACCAAGTAGATTGTTTTGGCGTCTGGAGGCGGAGCGCCACAACCTACCACAAGCTCCCCAACTTTTACCAACACATATCACTGAAGCTTACTCATATCTGAGTTGGCGAGGGCCGGTATCGGTCGAAACAGGACATTTTGTTACTAAGGTTGAAACGCCTGCGACTGAAACTAAACCGACCTTAAAAGTCGGCCCGGAGGTTTCGCCCTACCACGAATACGTCCGGTTTAACTGTCGTGACGTAGTGGTTAGTAGTGCCACCCCGACCCTGTAACGCCGCGGCGCACCGTCACGAAGTACCATCATCCGTACCATGTCATAAGAACAAGCCAAATCAAAACCAAAAATGATAAGACACAAAGAAACATCAAATGTAAGTTGTGTGGAGACAGAAAATGTGAACGATCAACATGCAATAAAATGATGCAGAAACCCGCAAAACAAAAATAAAGACTGGTTGAAAAGTGTGACCCACTGGGATTGTGCAAGTGACTAAATTTTGACCATCAAAAAAAAATGATATATAACCCAAATCTGATCCGTTTCCGAAGGAAATATGCGAAATTCTCTGTGACATTAAGAATACAAACATCCTACACTTGCTATTCTGTTTGCGTCTTGAAATCTTCTCGCTTTAATATGGTTTGGTTATTATTATTTCACTTCTTTTGAGTTTTTTCAAAACATTGTCCTAGTGACAACAAAGTCCTCCTCAGGTCTCTAGCCAATTGCAAGCAAGTACATAATCTGGATTGTCTCAATTCTTTCTCTGATTTAATTTATTATTATTATTATTATTATTATTATTAAATTATTATTATTTACTCCTTTTGAGTTTTCATATCAACATTAGCTGATGGTCTTCACTGAGTTTGAGTGAACGGCAAGTCTCCTCAGTCTCCAGGACTCTTCTTGAGTATTCTGGCAGAATTGCAGCAGTGCAGGTTCTGATGGTTTCAAACCTTCCTTTCTGATATCCAATTTCCAAACATTTTCTAATCCTTTTTGGGACTGTTCTAATTATTATTATTATTATTATTATTATTAATTTTATTATTATTATTATTATACTCACCCTTGGGCGTTTTTCACACTAGCCCTACAGGTTGTCTTCATTGCAAATTCTCCTCGGGTTTCAAAGTCTTCAACCCTGATGATCTGCTGGGACTGCAAATCTACTACTTGACAAGTTCTCTTTTCTTGTAAATCAATACACATACACGGTTGACCCACAATAATAAGGGAATACAACGAACTAGCGCAAACCGAGTACAAAACTAGACATGACAGGGTGGGAAAGATGATCCACTGGAATTGTGCAATAAATCCAATTTTCACCATACTATCAAACCAGAATCCGTCCTAATAAATGAGACGCCTAAAAATTCTTTGTGATTGAAAAACCCAGACCTAGATTGAAATTAACAAGAAAAAAGAACTCAGTGGATTTGCCATTCAAAGTAAAAATAAAAGAATTACTTGGACTTGCTTGAGAACGGAAACAAGCCTGTGGAACATGACACCTATCAGTACCCACTTTTACTGTTATGATATTACACAAGAGAATATAATAATTGGTCTCTAGCTTTAAACAAAAGTTAACATTTTATTACAAATTGTCAGAGTGTACTGTTTGTATGCGATAATCTATCTATCTATCTATCTATCTATCTATTAAAAGACTGT
>CM042153.1:61158850-61216567 GCA_023376005.1 Doryteuthis pealeii | reverse complement strand
TAATCCTTCCCCCCCTCTCTCTCTCTCTATCTATTTATCAAAATATCGAACTTTATTGTATAATATTCCACAAGAAATAAGAAAAACTTGCTTCTTTATAAATGTTAGGATGTAGTTATTTATATACGATAATCTATCAATCTATCTATAAATCCATCTATCTATCTATCTATCTATCTATCTTAGACTTTTCATTATCTATCTATCTATCTATCTATCTATCTAATTTCTCAATTACGCCAACCTGTCCGATTTTTCTTTCATGTGATTCTAGCCACTCAAAAGATTCGTAGCCATTGTGATCCAAGATTCTCGTCTTATCGGGAAATCCTTTGGTTTTGTACGAACTGATCTCTCACAAAGACATACCCGTCGGCACTTTCCACATAATAAGATGATGGGAAGCAATGCTGCTGATGATACTGCTGCTGCTGCTGTTGCTGCTGCTGCTGCTGCTGCTGATGATGATGATGGTGACGATTAGGCGGATAATTGCTGGTGAAGAAAGAAACCCAATGGAAGGGGCATGGATGAAACTGACAACAATTGACAGACTAAAATGAAGCAGTTAAGAGGTGAAGTGGGTGGAGGAAGAAGTAGGAGGAGAAGAAGGAGGATAATTTAAATTAGGACTGGCGGTAGAAGGATACGGGGATAAATGGGGTGATGCTGACAGAGAAGAGGGTGTGAAATAATTATGGAATCAATTCAAAGACGATAGGGATGATATGTTGATGAACAGGTCAGTGAAAGAAGGCAATAAATGATGAAGTAAATGATGAAGAAAATGAAAAGAAGAAGAAGAAGAAGAAGAAGAAGAAGAAGAAGAAGAAGAAGAAGAAAGTGAGAAAATGAAGAAGGTGAACAATGAAGAAGGTAAACATAAAGAAAAAGATGAAAAATGAGGAAGAAGAAAAAGAAGGTGAAATGCAGGTATAGAAGAAGAAGAAGAAGAAGAAGAAGAAAAGAAGAAAGAAGAAGAAGAAGAAGAAGAAGAACAACAACAACAAGAACCAGAACAAGAACAAGAACAAGAAGGTAAAAAACGAAGAAGGAAGTGAAAAATGAAGAAGGTGAAGAATGAAGAAGAAAAACATAAAGAAGAAGATGAAAAATGAGGAAGAAGAAAAAGAAGGTGAGAATGCAGGTATAGAAAGAAGAGAAGAAGAAAAAGAAGAAGAAGAAAAGAAGAAGAAGAAGAACAAGAACAAGAACAAGAAGGTAAAAAACGAAGAAGGAAGTGAAAAATGAAGAAGGTGAACAATGAAGAAGGTAAAACATTAAGAAAAAGATGAAAAATGAGGAAGAAGAAAAAGAAGGTGAGAATGCAGGTATAGAAGAAGAAGAAGAAGAAGAAGAAGAAGAAGAAGAAGAAGAAGAAGAAGAAGAAGAAGAAGAAGAATTATATCGGTAAGAGAAAATGAAAACAATAAGATAAAGATACAGGAAAATATCTAAAAAGAAGAGAAAAATGAGAATGGAATGAGGAGAAAAAGAATAAGAGAAGTAAAGTTCAAAGGAAGAAATCGTCAACGAAGAAGAAGAAGAAGAAGAAGAAGAAGAAGAAGAAGAAGAAGAAGAAGAAGAAGAAGAAGAATGTAAAAGATGGGAAGTAGAGTAGACAAAGCGAAGAGAAACTAAAGAAAGAAGAAGAAGAAGAAGAAGAAGAAGAAGAAGAAGAAGAAGAAGAAGAAGAAGAAGAAGAAGAAGAAGAAAAAGAAGAAGAAGAAATCGTAAAGAAAAGATGAATATGACAATGAAGTTAAAACAAAAAGAGAAAGTAAGAATAAAAAGTGTTGTAGTAGGAGTTGGAGAGTTAGAAGAAAAAGAAGGAAATCGAGAATAGCAAAGAAGAAGAGGTACATAATTGAATACATTTGAGTACAGCCTGAAGAGACAGAGAGAGAGAGAGAGAGAGAGAGACAGACAGACAGACAGACAGACAGACAGTGATATGGAGATCGATAGATAGATAGATAGAGAAAGAGAGAGGAAAGAAAGAAAGAAAGAAAGAGAGATAAAGAAAGAGAGAGATAACGAAGAAAAGAAAAAGCAAGTTACATTTTCTCTAACATTTCATATTAGAAATTATTTCAATTTATTCGAGGCATGTTTCAGGAAGACGGAAAGTTTATTCTTCAGATAAAATAGGTTTTGTCTCAGATTTGTACTTAGTACAAGAGAGAAAGAAAGAAAGAAAGAAAGAAAGAAAGATAAAGAAAGAGAGAGATGACGAAGAAAAGAAAAAGCAAGTTACATTTTCTCTAACATTTCATATTAGAAATGATCCATTCACCAAAATACCTTTCTTAATGCTATCAAATTCAGCCGGCGGCATTTAGAGATAACGGTTAGAATACCAAGTGCAAACATCTACGAACCCCTGGCAAAATCAATATGAACTCACCACAATTAGCAAAAACGTTTCTTCTGTTACTTTTAATCCATGAAAAATAAACTAAGTACAAATCCAAGACAAAATCTATTTTATCTGAAGACTTTTGTCTTCTTGAAACATACCTCGAATAAATTGAAATAATTTATTTTAATTGAGGATCGAAAGTTTAAACATATTTAAGATAAAGTTATTTTATATGTTTGACATCAAAGCACCATTATTTTTTTAAATAATAAAACTTTTACAATTTATACAAGGTTTTTTTTTAAAGGAAGCCTGTGTGTCCGTCTGGTAGGGGGCCCAGAGTAATTGCTCCCTCATAAATCTGGCCCTGTACCATACCCTAGGTCTTGGGTAAAGACCAGGTAAAGGATTGTAAAAAATAATAATAATAAAAAAAAAAAAACGAAAGTAAAGTTGAAAATTAAATGCTGCTGCTGCTGCTACTGATGATGATGATGATGACGATGATGATGAGGATGATGATGATGATGATTACTAGTAAAATAACCAATTATAAAAAAAAAACGTAGAAGTGCTTACAAATATAAAAAAACACCCCCACCCACTGACCACACCTCCTTCCCATACCTGCATAAATAAACTAAAAACAAATAAAAAACACAAAAAAAATAAAAAATAATAACAAATCAATTTAATAGAATTCAAAAACTGCAGCCTCTGTCTGCATTCAAAATGTCTCAGGCAACAATGGCGAAAAAAAACACAAAGAAAAAAACTAAAAAAATATTTCATACTGATAGTAAGACGGTTATAATGAAAACCAATAAAGCCGGTACACTGGGGTTTATTAAACTGTAGGATGATAATTCACATTTAAATGTCGTTTTATTTGTCTGTCGTTTATCAACTAAGGGTTGTGGGTAATTTTCACCTTTAGTTGTCAAAATTCCTAGCAAATAAGGCAATTAGAGTAACCTCCCTTGACTTTCACTTTGAACCATGCCGGTAGCTATTTTGAAAGTCTCTGTGCGAAATAAACAAATCTTGGAAACTTTTTCGAAAACAATACAACTGCATGCTTTAACACAAAAATATCATAAATGTGTTCTTAATAACAATTAAGTTCATTTCAGATAATTTTATGCTAGGAATTTAGCCAACTGACTTTCACTTTGTAACAAACCGGTAGCCATTTTGAAAGTGTCCGTGCGAAATATACAAATCTTAGAAACTTTTCGAAAAAAATAAAACTGCATGCTTTAACACAAAAATATCATAAAATGTGGTCTTGATAACAATTAAGTTCATTTCAGTTAATGCGCACGCACAATTTTATGCTAGGAATTTTGGCAATAAAAGGTGAAAATTACCGGGTTGTATATAAAGAAAGTGAGAACTAGACTAACACCGACCGCCAGTAAACGAAAATGGCAAACCTTTATATAGTATTAATAGAAGCACCGTGATGTTAATATGTACTTCTTCCGTTACGCTTGGTTAGTATATTTTGATGTTCAAAGCGATTCTATTATTGTTCTAGGCAAGACCGAGATGTTACGGATAAGTTCTTCAACGCCATGTTTGGTCAACAGACAAACTATTCAAAATTTTTTCACCGGTTGAATCATTACTATGCTCGGACGGACAAGGTACACCTGAAGAAGGTCGGAGGGCACAACGGTCGAAACGTTAAGATTTTATATATAATGATAAAGATGAGGACAAAAATCAGAAAAATGAAAATAATACACATGAATTCTCATTTTTAGAAATTCAGACAAAACAGAATTATAAGAATGACGATTATTAAATAGTGGAAATTATTGGACTCCATAAAAGGCAGAGTTTTCTTGGCAGGAAAAAAGATGCAGGAGATTTACCAGGTGTAGACTCGCTAGTCGCTGATGGGATGAATATGAATGTCTGCATTTGCCAAATAACTCCACCTCAGAGTATAGGAGGTATGTAAGAAAATTTACAAGTTGATCGTACAGGGATTGGCGCCTATATTTTTACGGCATGTGGAATGGACCAAATTAAAATAATTAAGTTTTCTTAAATAAGTAGTTTTACAATGGTTTGTGATGAGTTTAGAATTATGTAAACAAAAGAGAATCAAATAAATATTAGTTTAGAAATATTTTAACAATAGAAACAATGGTTTAAATTCATCCGATAATTTATGTCACCAGAATTCCACAGATACCAAAACCATTTGATATTGCATCATTGCAAATCACCTGATATTTGAGGAATATTTTAGCTTAATGATCACGTAGACAATGACAATAAGAAAATTATAAAACGGCCCATAGAGCTGAAAAACGACAAACAGACAGTGGGAGCTTACGCTCTTACCGACTCGACAGAGTTGGAGCTGATGCTCCCAACTCGACACAATGGGGTGAATACGCTGTCCGAAAACATAAAATACGACTCAACAGGTCCGTCTATTTTTCCTTTTTTATTTTCTCTCTCTCTCTCTCTCTCGCTCAACAACAACAAATTTCAATCACAGACAAAACTGCTACAATGTACAGACAAATATAAACAATACATGTCACACTTGTCACACACAACTATGTACAGACACATACAGTCTGCAACACCACTGAAAGAACAATTGAATATACCAATTGTAAATTAATGTATATAAAGTTTGTTTCCTTTATCAATTTTGTCTTTTGTTTTCTATGGAAAATACATTTCCGTGGTCCTTATACATTTAAATTGTGGAGACCCATAACTCGGATCTTCTTCAACCACAGAAACAGACACCAAACAACAACTGGGTCCCTACAATCGCATTCTTCGATGTGAGGGGCATCGTCCACTGCAAGTTCTTGTCACAGGGCCCGACGATCAACCAGCTGGTCGACAATGAGATACGGCGGCGTTTCCTTCGTTCAGTGCGCGAGAAGAGGCGAGAGAAGGGGCAGGATAACTTGTTGGTGCTTCACCATGACAACGCACCGGTCCACACTGCCCTGAGTATCCGAGAGTTCTTGGCCCAGAAGAACATCATTGTGTTGGAACAACCTCCCTAATCGTCCGACCTGGCTCCATGGGATTTTCCCCTCTTCACTAAGCTCAAGGTGGTTATCAAAGGAATCCGTTTTGTGCACGACATAAAAAAGGCCGAGGCTACAGAGCTACGGAGAATCCTGGAAGAATCCTTCCAGGAGTGCATGCAAGCGTGGCAGAGAATGGAGGAAAAGTGCATTAGACTTGTTGTAGGTGTCTCACCTATGACACAAACATGGACTTACCCAAAGGGTACATATGTGGCAGAGAAAAGCTACTCAGTCGAGTAGTTCTAGAATCAGTCTTCGTGTATGCTGAACAAGGAAACCCTTCCATTGTATGTGATATATATTGCTGAATACAATCTGTTTCTTACATTTTATACCCGTGTTGAGTTACTATTTATTGCCCCTTTAACAGGTCATAACAAGACTCCACGGGATTACTTTTGAAGGAGATAACTTGTAGTTTGTAGTTTGGATTTGAAATAAATTTTGTGTGACACCAGTCCTGGAACTTTTCTGACATAACTCGCAGTTGGTTTGAATTCAGTTTTTCCCTCTCGTTGCCTAACTAAGGCTAAAGAACCCAGTCCTACTATCTAATACAGGATGTGGACTCACACTTTTTTTAAAAGCGTATTTGAGCAAAGTAAAACGCAAACTGCTTCATTGAGAATTTGAACCCAAGTCATTAATTATATTCCCAATGATGATAATCGTTACACTAATGCCACCTTCTTCTCATGAAAGAAGTAAAATGTTATTAAGAAAACGTTTTAAAGAAAAGGGTTTTAACTGTCCTGAACTTTATTCACATAAATAGGGAGAAGTAGATTCGTGCCTTTCTAATGAGAATTGGTGCAAAATGAACGCAAACTATTTTCAGGGGAGAGCTTTTTAACAAGAGGTAAATAGTTTAACTGATCTGTGCCTTATCCATAGAAAAAGGGAAAAATGTATTTATGCCATAATAAAGTGTGTGAAATTAACGCTATTATTACTCTATAAGTAAAAAAGTCGTCGGGGTGGGCTATTGTCGGTATCAACCAGACAGCGAGGGAGTCTATCCCCTTTTCACTAGCGCTAGACCAAGTAGATTTTTTGGGCGTCAGAGGTGGAACGCCACACCTACCATCAGCTCCTCACTTTACCACACAGATCCATGTGCTACTCATACGCTGAGTTGGCGAGGGCCGGTATCGAACCAGGAACCTTGTGATTCCTAGCCGAACGCTCTACCGACTGAGCTAAACCAGCCCTTTAGCTATTTTTAAGGGACTGATTTTACATGGGGACAAAATGGTCCTTAACTGTCCTGCACTTAATCTAGAGAAAGAGGGATATGTGGATTCATGCCTCTCCAGAGGAAATTAGTGCGAAATGAATGCATACTGTTCTGAACCGAGTTCGAACACAGTTCGCTGGTTTCCCTCTCCGTGCCACTCACGCAGCCAACATTCTTCCATTGCTGCAAGTATACAGAACCCGGTATATCGAACTGTGAAATAACTATTGATTATCCAATACCTGCAGAACTCAAACCTTCAAAATCAATCATACTGCAGCAATTGAATTAGGCGATGTTGGGCAAAAATAACCACTGCCTTAACCCTCTCCCCCCATATATCAGCATCTCTCTAGCTTCAGCATGTCTGATGAATAAGTTAACGCGAACGCCACCCAGGAGAAAACAACCGAACCTCCCTGGCCGGGAAAAGTGTTAACTCGTTTAGCTAGAGAGTAGACCGGTCCATCCCATTCGATGAACATTATGGGATTAGATCCGAGAGAATTTTTGGCACAAGTTTTCTGAATTGGTGACTATTAGTAGACAGAATTGAAGCCATTGTGACAACAGAGTCGGAGGAAATCAGTAAACATAACCAAAAATGTACGGTACTACGATATATATATATATATATATATATATATATATATATATATATATTTGAGACTACTTAAATTAACAGTTTGTTTATTTGATATGGCTTTTAGCCGACAATTTTTGGAGGATATGTGCTCAATTGAAGTCATACCTAATTTTTGAAAATTAATTAGTTAATAATTAATGAATTTAGGCGATGTGACACAAAATCGCAAGTGTATGGTACTAGTTATTTACTAAACTTGGCCTAGTCGTGGCACAAGGCAGAAAGTGTGGAGCACATAATTATAAAAGAACTACCACTGGTTTATTAATTTAACTTGCTAACCATTACACCGCTTGAGGTGCCCTATATACCCAAGCCGTTCGTCACGGGTAGAATGTAACACAAGATCGCAAGTCTGGAACATTCAGTGAGGATCGAACTCGATATTAAATAGTAACGGATCTGCGAGACAAGCTTGCTAATCTTGAATTAACTTTCTCTTACACTTTTTTCTTTCTTTTCATCTCTTCATTATTTTCGATTGAAACATTTAAGCCTTAACGCTTCCCTACTCTGTTTCTCTCTTGCTTTCTCTCTTATTATATGTCTCTGGGTAGCATCTTCTTTTTCTTACCTTTCTTTCTTTATGATTAAAACGGAATTAAAAAGAAATAAAAATTCGGCGGATAAGCAACTGCAAATAATCTAGATTTACATTTTGTAATTAATCTTAGATGAATTGGACGGTCTCATTTTTAATCAGAGGGGGTTGCAATATGATAACGGTTGTACAATCAAGGAACACGAGTAGTAAAATATAGCTCATGATTCCCGAACCTCGAGACATAATATTACTCTGGATGGGTTGACCTGCCGTTAAAACCAGTTAATCAATTAATCATCTATCTACTTAATTCCATATCAACTTTGCATCTTTCAAAATATCTGTGGGGATAAGTAAAAGTAAAGTAAATAAAATAAAATAAATAAAATGAAATAAAATAAAATAAATAAAATAAAATACATAAAAAGTTATTGGTGTCTGGATTCTGGCGTTCTTAGTTAACGGTCTGATGAATAAAGTCTCCATCTATGCTTCGAAACCGGTGTGTCTTTTTATTTCTCTTCATCCCTTCATTTTATATTCCCTATATATCCATATTGGGAAGCCACACATCAGTAAAAAAAAAAAAATGTTTTTTCGGAAGTTTTCAATTGGCACTGCCGTTAGTTCGTGATGACGACCATGCAAATGGGGTTTGATTTCCGGTAATAAGATATTGTCATGGAATCTCACAGAAGGATACGTAGATCCCGAATGAAATGGATGCTGAGATAGCTAGAATCAGAATATATATATATATATATATATATATATATATATATATATATATAAGGTGTGTCAAAAAGTATCGAGATTTTTTGTACTTTTGACACACCTTGTATCCTAAAAAAAATTAACGTTCCATTCATTTTTCATTTCCATCTAGGTAAATACAGTCTCAATTTCGATACTTTTATGACACACCTTACACACACACACACACACACACACACACACACACACACACATATATATATATATATATATATATATATACATATATATATAATATATATATATATATATATATATATATATATGTATATTTCTAGTATTGGAGAAATGAAAATAAAGTGCTTAGTTACGATTGTATGAGCTGTAGTCATTCATTATACAGTACAATACATTTAAGGTGCGATTGTTACCATTGGTTTCAAAGCAGCATGTTAGCTACTTATCGTCAAGACAACACGTCCGTGAAAGAAATGCATATGTTGTATTTTTCACCCTTAGTCAAGTGATTGGTCGATCAGAACAGTGCACATATTTCCCAAAATGGTTTGAGATTATCTATATTATACTCGCATTGGGGACTAAGATTATAATACTCATGAAAGCACTGGAGATTTGAAAATGTTTTTAAAACTAACTATTCAGCTACAGCAACCAAATAATCGTTTGGAAGATGAAGATGATCAGTGAAATAACCCGAAGATCAAATGGTATACACAGGGTGGCGCCAAGGATAGTTGAAGAAAGAAACCGAGTGCCTATTAATAGCTGTTTAGAAGTGAGAAGTGAGTAATCGGCTCGTTTAGCATTTTCTATATTCTCCAGTTCAGGAAGCGCGTGGTGTAATGGTTAAAGTCATGGGAAATGGACTCGTCGCCCCGAGTTCAAATCCTGGATGTGGTAATTGCATTTCACTTAGCGCTAATACCCTTGGGAAAGGTATGAATCCTACTCTCCCTCCAGCTATGGATAAATAGTAGGGTAGACTGGGCTCTTTAACCTTGGTTAGGCAACCGATCTAGGAGAAGGAAAACTCTGAATTCAAATTTGTTGAACTCCGCTAAAGAAATAGACCTTGTGTCACATCCTGCTCGTGTGGAGGGGTTGGTAAATATATATATTCTCCAGTTCAGTAAACTTTAAACTATTGTTTGTTTTACTCCAAGAATCGTTCCTTGTAAAGACAATAGTTACAAGAATTAAAGACAAAGGTTTTTTTGCCTTTTCTAAATCTATTACAAGAAGCGGCTACCCTGCGTTGCCTGGGTAGAGGGGGTAGCAAAAAAGTTAGTCTCTCAGATCCATTATTACTGAATCACGAGTTGGATCCTCGCAGGATTCCCCATTAAAATCACTATGTAAATAAAGACCTTGCGTTGATTCAACCACTCTGAAAAGAAAATGTATTGTCTACTATTTAAAATCTTAAATGCAAAAGAAATTCTATGCTATTATCATTAAATTGCTTTTTAAATTATCTTTACAAATATAAATCAAAGCTTCATCATTTTTGCTCAAAAACCAAGCCCTGGTGATATTTATATAACAATATAGTAAGAAATGTCCAATGATTTACAATAAAAATGTTCAATGATTTACAATAAAAAAAGATATAAATGATGCGATTAATTCAATCAATTAATATTATATTTCAAAGCGAACAAAAAAGATAAACAAAATAACCTGTAACCGTCTGTTACTTTTCAAATTTGAATATTTAAACAGCTTCCATAATATAAATCAAATCTTCATTATTTTTGCTAAAAAACCAAGCCTTGGTGATATCTAATGTGTATATATATATTTACTTTGTTGTTGATTGTTTTATTTTCGAAGTTTCCTCCGGGCATACAGATACATACAACTGTCCTTTATACATGTATAGACGAAAACAGAATGGTATATTATGTAACTGAGGTGACAACAGTCATAAGAATTTTTTGTCTGGAATAATTGATCGAATAAACTTTTTTTTTTACAATTTAGTCATTAATTATCTATCGGTGTATGTGTGGGGAGTCACTATGGTGTACTGGTGTTGTATACCCTTCATTACTTCTTTACTTCTTACTTGCTTCTATATCTTGGACATCTATTCTTCTGGCCGGCTTTGGCTCTTCTATCATCTTGACTTGGTATATCTTCTGACATCTTGCGTCTGGGTCTGGAATCTTCTAGGGTCTGGTCTTCTATGGGGATTTTGGGTCTGGTTTCTCTTAGGGATTTCTCCTTATCAGAAGCCCTGTGTCATTGTTAGTTTTTAGTAAACACAAGACTTCGATTTTCTTTTAATGTTACTTTATTCGGTAAATCCCCAACTCAGACATAACATAGCGCGCGTATGCAGAGTTACAGTTTAGACAGAGCATCATGGCCGACTGCTCTCTCTCTCTGACGTCCACTGCAAAAACTAAACTAAAGCTCCTTACTATTCTTAAACCGGAACAGGTTCTTCTATGCCTTCCGGTTCCCACGATTTATCCCCGGAAGACAAGGTGAGAGTGAGGTCAAACGCCGTCACTCACTTTCAGGGCCATCAACTGCACTGATTGCCACCATATCTCTATACTACCTTACATAAGTATGAAAAGGGTCATCCCCTCAGAATTACAGGGGATTGACAATAATCTTATGCCACCGCATAGATTATGTAACATTGGCTAATGTGCTGAATTTCGACATCGAAAATCAGTCGTAATAATAACGTTGGAATAGGTATGATCCCCCTTATCTCCAGCTATGGGCTAAATAGTACTGTTTTACCAGCATGGCTTTGCTATTAAAGATTGATATACTATCAAACAAATAAACTAAACAAAACCTTTCTTATTTTCTTTCTCCCTCTCTCTCCCTCTCTCTCTCCCTCTCTCTCCCTCTCCATGTGTTACATAATTCCTGGGTATCTTACGAATTATGTCTGTAAGTGTAGTTAGATTTTGAATTAAAATTCGATGAAAGTCAAAATCAGAGGGGGTATATTATAGATAGGTAATGACGTTTAGTTGACTCCCCTGGCTTCCCCAATGGAAAAACATGAGAATTGTCTCAGTTAGATTTTGGCCGTTAGTAGAAAAGTGCAGATGTAATATGCTCTGTCCTAAGATGTCAGCTTCTCACCGTACGGTTGAAAACCCCTTTGCGCTTCAGATTTTTAATAAAGAATAGAGAAGTCATGTTTATTTATTACAAAAAAGAAATATGCAGAGACCACCCAACCCAGAAGAAGAATGGAATCAGCCCAGAAGAAATGGCCACCGACGAAGCAAAACCAGTAAAATCCCATCCCATCTCCTCTCTCCTTTCTGTCCATTATATACCTGACGTAAAGGGGTATAACACACACACACACACACACACACACACACGCATATATATATATATATATATATATATCGCCAACTCAGCGTATGAGTAGCACAGGGATCTGTGCGGTAAAGTAAAGAGCTGATGGTAGGTGTGACGCTCCACCTCAGATGCTAAAAAAACAATCTCCTTGGTCTAGCGTTATTGAAAAGGAAATAGACTCCCTCGCTGACTGGCTGATACCGACTTTAGGCCGCCCCAACGACTTTACTTACTATATATATGTATGTATGTATGTATGTATGTATATAGTTAGGCCCGGGTTAGCTCAGTCGGTAGAGCGTTCGGCTAGTAAACCACAAGATTCCTAGTTCGATAACGGTCATCGCTAACTCAGCGTATGAGTAGCACAGGGATCTGAGCGGTAACGTAAGGAGCTCGTGGTAGGTCTGGCGCTCCACCTCAGATGCAAAAAAAATCTCCTTGCTCTAGTGCTAGTAAAAAGGATATATATATATATATATATATATATATATATATATATATATATTCTCAAACGTATTAAAAGCAATCCTATGTATAATGTTATATCGAAATCAGTTAAACTAAAATTAAAATAATTGTAATCTTTTATATGAGTTCTTATTTAGTTAAATTCGTTTTTCTAATTTAACATAATATTTTACTTCTTTTACCGGAAGACCATATGTTTTGTTTGTCTTGGAGTAAAGTTATAGCGCAGTGCCTTCAGTATCTCTGAAGGCCAATGTGTGAAAGACAGAATCGACCACAAATGTTACATGTCAAGGCTGGTCCTGAAGATGCTGACGGTTCTGCTGGTGCAATGTTGCTTTCTTTGTCTTCTTTGTTTCATGGTGTTGCGACAGGGTGGCTTCAGACAGGAGCCTGCCGCTGCGGAGAGTCTAGCACCACCAGTTCTGTCTGAAAATTAATGTCTGAATATTTTATTACATTAAACACTAAATAGTTACACCAGAGTTCACATAGCACCTATCTTTGCGTGTTACACTTTAACCCACTTTCCGACCCGGAGAAGCTTCGTAGTTGGAGAATTGGTAAAAGGGTGGGTTTTTGGATGGGGAGGAGGGGGTCGTGGTGGGCATGTAGCGAACCGGGGCAGCTAGAATGGAACAGTGCGACGGGCAGATCGAGAAGCGTGAGCGGCAGTTATAAAGCTAATCTGTTTCAATGGACAGGCATACTGACAGACTGACATACAGACAGCAGGTAGGTACAGAGACAGACAGACAGACTGAAATAAATCAAGCTCAGAAGAGTGTAATAAGATTAAGAGTGAAAGAAAGGGAAGAAGTTAAAGAAAGAGAAGTGTAGAAGAACGGAAGAAGTAAAAGAAAGTTCACAGACGAGTAAAAGAAAGAAAGAATTCACGTAACAGCAAGAGGACGTCAACTACGTAACGAACGCTTGAAGACAGTCGGAAATTGTTAAATATAAATAGAAATTGACAACAAATTATCTCAGATGTTATTTCAGTGAAATAAATAAATGAGGATATATAGGTAAATGTAGAAGGAAGAGCAGAGGCATAAGATGAGGGGTAATATTTATTATCAACTACCATGGAATTTCCATGGTACCAGCTAGTGTTCCGCCCTGTCATCTGGGACGTTAGAATATACCTCTGCAGAGAGGTAAGAATCCCCAGTGGATGGCGACCAGTAATGCTTAAGGATGGAACCCAGAGCAGTCCATGACATACAATGGCCAACATTCTTTCACATGGAGACATTACTAAGCGGCTTCTATGCGTTTGCTTCTACTTAGGGCGATAGGAACACATTCAACATATAAGAAATACAACCCTTAGCTATGATTTTTACTATAATTTATTCTCCTGTATGTCTCCTTCGTAAGAGAATCTGATAACATAACAATTGGCGACGAGGATTGATGCTTCATTTGAAAATTGAAGACGTTACCTACAGCCGTTGACTTAATGTCTACGCTATCCTAACTAATCCATATCGGTCACATAAAGTTGGAAGCACCGGTACCTACTTAGGCGGCGTCACCGGTAAGATCAGGCATCACCAAACTACAGCCCGCGGGCCAGATCCGGTCCACGAGGGATTTTTATCAGGCCCTCCGACGGCATTTGAATGTTGCGTTCTTTGATAAAGTTTTGAAAATAAATATGTTAATTAAATTTGATTTTGTGCATCTTATGCCACTCAGCCATGACATGGAAAGATAAATTTTGTTTTACATCTTTTTCTCAGAGATTTCGTTCTGGCTAGCAAGGATTCAAAACAATATTAATGTGGCCCACGCTTGTTATTTTTTCAATTATCCGGCTCACCGTGAAAAATCTTTAATGATCCCTGTTCTTGATCACCAAAGTTAAGCAGCGAAGGACCTGTTCAGTACTTTATTGGGTGAAGACTTAAGCAACAGCAGATACTGTAAGCAACCTGATACCTTTGTCTATCCAAAATGGCTTGATCGACATTAAATAACCCAAAAGAGGGTTATTTTTTGCCATAATGTAAAACAACGATTTTTGGGGAGAATGTTTTAACAGGTTTACACAAGATTTTAAGAGAATTTATGGATACGATTTCTTTCTGCTTTCAAAGCAAACATCACTGGTAACCGCCCAGCGAATCAGCAAAATCCTGGAAATCACCAGGAGTCTCCATAGTATTATTGTAGTTTTAAGAAATTTCTTCAACTTAAGCAGTGACGAGGTTCAAAACTTAATTGGAGCGACTACTTAACCAATAGCATGTACTGTAGGGAACCTGAATCTTTTTATTATCAGAAATTGCTAGAATCGGCATTAAATGGCCGAAAAGTATTGGTATACAAGGTTCAGTACACGTGGCATAGGGTTTCTAAGATTTCTTTAACCTGACTGTTGGAGTTTTTTAAGGCATAAGATATGCTAATAACCAATATTTATATTTATAGACTGTTCCCAAACAGCGGTGGCTGAATCAGCCAATCAAAATCGCCAAAAGATGTATTTAATCTACTATTTAAAGGCGTTGATAGAATTACTCGCTGGAGAAAGGACAGACCAACAGACAAGGATAAAACAACCCTTTACTTCAAGAAAGGATAAACTCTGATGATAAAATAACTCTCCACTTCAAGACTGGATAAACACTGACACAAATCAGGGCGGATCAGCGGACCAGGATTAAAACGGATACTACATTTCTCTGTTTGAAGATGGGATAAAACTTGATGCCACAAGAGATCTCCACTGTAAAACTACTTTCAACTGAATAGCCACACGAATCGCAACACAGACCATAGAAAAATCAATTACTATCTAAATTAGTGAAATAGATTACTAATTAGGACTGATATTATTCTAATGGTGACACACCAAGCAGAGTTTAAAAGGTTTGAATACAGAGTTTTCCTTCTCCAAGACTGGTTGCCTAACCATGTTTAAAGAACCCAGTCTGTCCTAGTATTTACCCATAGCTGGAGGGAGAGTAGTTGGATTCACGTCTTTCCCAAAGGTATTAGCGCTATGGGACATGTAGCATCGTCTAGGATTTGAACTCGGGTCGACGAGTCCATTTCATACAACTCTAACCATTTGACCACACGCCTCCAGATATCTTTTTAAAAATGGTCCTACTATAACCTCTTCTCGTAAAAATGAATTTTGCAAACATCCTGTATAGATTGTTGGAGAGTTTTTGTTTCTGCTTTGCGTGTTGTAGCAGGTCAGATTACAATGCGTCCTCCATTACAAAGATGGCAGGAATCAATAATCTGGAAAATTGCCAGAAATGCCAGTCGTCAATTTTCAAATGTCGTAAAAGCAAGAAATCTTCATCAGTGAAAGACATTCTCTTTCTGTTGGTGAACCGAAGTTGCACTCGTATTTCGATTAAGATTCACTACATCAATTCATGATGTCTTTGTGTTGGGAAATGTATAGAGATTGATATTTCTGAATTGGGGCAAAACATAATCATAACTTATTGCCGGAAAAGGAAATATTGGAATTAGGAACAAAGACGGTATTAAATCGATTGGCACAAGAAACGTCAAGGCGATACAAAACAAATAGTCGTCTTCATAGCCACCTGAGTTAGAGAGCTTTATGTGCCCATCCCATTTACACATTTTTCTTAACCACCTATTCTGCTTACCCTGAAACCGAGTGCAAGAATCCTGGACGTCACCGAGGATTCCCCATGGCGTAGTGGCTAATGTACTGGACTGTGTAAGTGAGTTCGAACTCTAGTCGCGCTATTACATTCAATATGAATAAGACCCTTGGAAAAAAGTTTGAAACCCCACAACCTCAATGGATTAAATAGTACCACTACCGTTCTTCTACATTGGCTAGAGTTTTAATTACTCGTTTTATTCGTTATTGTTAATCAATTTATTAAGTCATTTTTTTCATCTATTTTTTTATCCATTTAACCTATTGATGGAAACCTAACGAGTACTAGCACTCCGGATCAGAGTAGACATAGGAGTAATGGCAATGAAGAGGTACTCCACAGCGTTCTATAGTTGGAACCTCATCACTAGCTGTAGCTTAACATCTGATCCAAGAAGTCTTATATGCCATTAAATCAGAGAAACAAACTAAACCCTGGAGTGTGACGATTAACTACATCTAATGGTGAAGTTCGAATTATGGAGCTCTGGGGAGTGTGGAGTAGCCCTCCCATTACTCTTGTCCACTAATCCGAGGTGATAGTACTTTTTATGGTCCCATGTATGGATTAAATAGATAAAACGATGTGTTTATAAAAATGAGTTAAAAAAAATTTGGACCAAGTTACATTTAAGCACCCCAGGGGCGACCTGGATTCAGAAGGACATGTTTCGCTTTGCACCGTCAACATCCGGTTATTTGTTAGAGTTAGGGTTAGGGGTTAGAGTTAGGGTAAATGTTAGCAGTTAGTTTTATAATTTTTTTAAATGCGTCTAAAAATCGTCTGGTAACAAACAACCGCATGTTGACGGTGCAAAGCGAAACATGTCCCTCTGAATCCAGGTCACCCCTGGGGTGCTTAAAGGTAACTTGGTCCAAAAATTTAATACTCTACAATAATAAATAAAACAAAATATCTTTACTATAGAACAGTGGTTCCCAACCTTTTTCTATTCCAGCATCCCTAAAAGAGTTTTGCTCTAACCTCGCACCCCTACAATTTATACTTTATAACTTTACAATTAATATGTGTGTATTCCCAAACAAAGAAAGTGAATATATACAGTCAACATATATCTATATTCATGCACTTTGCGGCGTTCGTACTGCAATGGTTATCGTCGTAGGAAATGGATTCAAATAGTTCAAATTCTAGACGAGGACTGCCTATGGAAGTCCGTAAATTGTCAAATAAATGTTTTTTGTATGATTTGAAAAGTAATTTGTGTTATTTGTTCTAGAATAGTGGTTCCCAACATTTTTCTATTCCCGCATCCATCAAAGAGTTTTGCCCTGACCTCACACCCCTACAATTTATACTTTTGTATAAGATCATATATATTTCACTGATGATAATTTAATATTTAATGATAATAATCTGAAATAAAGAAACGAAAATCTTATTATAATGGAGATTGTGGGTTTGTCTGTCTGTAACTGAAACTATATCACTACTCAAGTCACAATTCCTTTTAGTTATTTACATCACATTCTCCAGGATTTTATTTTTTATTTAAACTTCAATTATTAATAAAATTGTTATACATTATTAATACTGTTCGCCTTATCTACATACTAATAACATGTAATTATATTTATATATACAACAAAATAGCGGTTTACAGTGTGAACGGGAAGGCTAATTTGCATATTGATATTTAAAAATTTGATTTTAATAAATATATGCTTAATATTATTGATTTCTAATTTTTGGTTTTATCTTATTGAATATGAGCAAAGATCTCGGGGATAAATCTTAAAAGAAATCCATTAACAAAAAAAATAACTGTAAATTTATTCTTTACTTCCTATTTTAACTAAAGAGTTAAATTAGGAAAATTTACCAATGAAAGACAGGAGTAATGGAAAATGATGGAAGAGTTAGTTTCAAAGTTGTTCTATTTTTCAATCATACGCCCTCTGTTCCAAATCTTTTTATCTGCATTCTTATTCAGTTTCATCAGCCTTTCTAATTTAATATGATATTTTATTATATTAAAACTTAAATACTTGCACCCGGAGGGTGCATATATTTGCTAGTATAAATAATGTTAATTTCAAAAGAATTTTAAATTTGAACGGACGTTTCTCTCACTTCCTGGAATGATGCTCGCACCCTGAGAAGATGTGAGTACCCCCTGTCGGGAACACTTGCTACAGAATAACCCAAAGGATGACATGCCGTAAAATCCAACCAACCAACCTACAAACCAATCAACAAACTAATCAAACCCTGGACCACACAGTTAGCAAGCACCTCTGCTATAATCCCAAAGCTGAACACATGACTACAAAGAGGTTGCAACGGACGTTGCCTTGCAACAAGAGTCGAAAAGGGGAATGAGTGGAATGGAACGAAATATAGGATGATGAAGATTACTTGCAGGTTCACGCGAAATATTCGATTATAATTATCCTATGCTCGTTACGCGACTCGGCCACCCACGTGCTGGCGGTCACCACGAACGGTCCCCTTTGGGTTCAAATCAGCGCTAGCGACGTCTGTCATGTGCTTCGTGTGTAATGATGTCTCCCGTGGTTTTAATAATTAACTCCTCACACCCCTATATCTCTCTCTTTATTTCTCTCTCTCTCTCTCTCTCTCTCTGTCTCTGTCTCTGTCTCTCTCTTTTATCCTTTCTTTCGTTCTTTTACTAATTTGTCTATGTTTTTCTTTCTGTCACTCCTTTTCGCAGTTTCTTTCTTTCTTTTTTTTAGCTATTTGATTTAGTTGTCCTTTTCTTAGTTTTATTTTTATTCTTTTTCTTTCTTTTTTCTCTTCTGTTTATTTCGTTCTTTATTCTTCTTCTTTTTTATTCAGTCTTTTCTTCTTTTTTTCTTTCTTTCTCATTTTAATAATAATTTGGGCTTCTTCACTTTGTCCTCATTGGCTTCTTTATAAAATTTGTCATTTCTTTTTTTCCTTCTTTTGGCTTTGTTTCTTTCTCTTTGTATTCTCTTTCTTTCTCTTTATAATTCTCTGTCTTTCCATTTTACATTTCTCTTTCTTTCTTTCTTTCTTTCTCATTCTTTCTTTATTCATTTTTCTTTCTTTCTCTTTGTATTTCTCTTTCTTTCTCTTTATAATTCTCTGTCTTTCCTTTTTACATTTCTCTTTCTTTCTTTCTTTCTTTCTTTCTTCACTTTTCTTTCTTTCTCTTTGTATTTCTCGTTCTTTCTCTTTATAATTCTCTGTCTTTCATTTTTACATTTCTCTTTCTTTCTTTCTTTCATTCTTTCTTTTTTTCTCATTCTTTCTTTCTCATTCTTTCTCTATTCATTTTTCTTTCTTTCTCTTTGTATTTCTCGTTCTTTCTCTTTATAATTCTCTGTCTTTCCTTTTTACATTTCTCTTTCTTTCTTTCTTTCATTCTTTCTCATTCTTTCTTTATTAATTTTTCTTTCTTTCTCTTTGTATTTCTCTTTCTTTCTTTTTGTATTGATTTTTCTCTAATGCTTTGTCTTTCTTTTTCTTTGCATTTCTTCCTTTCCTTGCATTTCTCTTTCTTTCTCCTTCTTTTTCTTTCTCTTCCTTTTTGTATTTCTATTTCTTTGAATTTCTTTTTAACCTTTTTTTGCATTTCTCTTTCTTTCTTTAGGGATTTCTCATTCAATTTCTTCGTATTTCTCTTCCTTTCTTCTTTTGTTTCTTTTTCTTTCTCTTTGTATTTTTCTTTATTTTTCTTTGTATTTCTCTTTCTTTCTTTTACTTTGTATTTCTTTTTCTTTCTTTATGCATTTTTCTTTCTTTCACTTTGGATACCCCTTTCCTTCTTTCTTTCTTTCTTTCTTTCTTTCTTTCTTTCTTTCTTTCATCACCGTGTCGCTGTCATTCCTTTTGCTATTTACGCCCTTCTTGTCTTTTCTTCCCTCATCTTCTCCTAAGTTCTCTTCACTCTTATTATTTCATTACGACTTGAACTCGAAGAAACATTAGCAAAATCAGCAACCCATCTTCGCCGTTCATCCAACGCTGAACAAATAGCCCAACGAATTTGTGTTGATGTGACATTCATTCAATTCTTCCAATTGTGTCCACTCTCAATTCCCCCAACTCTTCTATAGATACTGCATGTAGTGGTGAGGTTCAAATTCTAGAACTCTGGAGAGTGTGGAGTACCCCTTCATTGCCATTACTCCCAGGTTCACTGATCCGGAGTGGTAGTAAATATTAGTGTTCCACGTTAGATAAAAATGATGAATTTAAAAATGTTTATAAATGAGTTAAAGAAAGTTTGAATACACAACACGGATGAATAAAACTGTGGCATTTTTAGGCTGCAAGAGCACTTTTACACACGGAGATCCCTTGTGTTCCTTAGTGTTAGGTAGAATCCTTTGGTTGTTCCTTAGTGAGGAATTCTTGATTGTTCCTCGTTGTTAGGCTTTGGTTCTTCCTCAGCGAAGAATCCTTGGTGTTCCTCGGTGTTAGGCAGAATCCTTTAATTTTCAGATCCGTTCTTCCGTGTCGAAAACGTACAAATGGACGACTTTCAAGATCGGTTAGTTAACTAACCACGTAATCAAGCGTGGTAATTGGTTCGCTTTAATTCACGTGCCCATGCAGAGTTTATAAATTTAAGTGGTGGCCTACAGCACAATTTATATGCCGAAATAATCTAACAAAAACAAAAACATCTTTTGCATAAAATAACCCAACAAGGATTGACATGCTATAAAATCCAAGCAACCAATCAACAAACTAAACCTTTGACCTCACTACTAGCAGGGACCTCACAGCTAGCAAACACCTCTGCTATAACCCCAAATATGAACATGAGACGACGAAGATGTTACAACTGACCAAACAAATTGCCCCCAAAATTTGAGTCGATTCATTCAATTCATCTAATGTTGTCCACTTTCCTTTCTCGCAACTCTTCTACCGCCCTATCGGCTGGGGCAGAAGAATACACCGACTGCACCTCTGCTGAGGGATTAAATCCGCCAAATGAGGTCACCTTTGTCCGTGGATGGCGACCCGTGATGCTTTAGGATGGAACCCTCGTGGTTGAGCAGTCCACATCATGCAACACTCTGGACGTTACTTAGGCTAGACAGGCGGTCCGAGAGATCATATCTGCTTGTAGGCGGTGGCTGAGGGTCTTACTTTCCTAGGTATGACGTTAAACTGCATCTAATGGTGAAGTTCAAATTTTGGAGCTCTGTGGAGTGTGGGGTACCTCTTTTTTGCCTTTACTTCCAGGTCCATTCTTATCCGGAGTGCTAGTACCTTTAATAGTCCCATTTATGGGTTAACTAAGAAAAAATAAATTTAAGAAATGTCTTAAAAATTGAATTAAAAAATTGAATACCAATCAAGCGTGAATAGAAAAAATGTCTTCGGCATAAAATAACCCAACAAGTGTTGACATGCCGTAAAATCTCACAAACCAAACCAAACCAAACCAAACCAACTCTTTTTAAAAATTATCCAGGGTCGACCTTTCTTTGTTCGATCCCTTTTTCCATCGAAAATTTCTAAATAACTAATCCTGGACAGAATCCTGTTAGAATTTTTGTGGCCATCCTTAGGCTTCAAGCGAGAGCACGCCCCAGAGAAAATCCCTTGTGTTAAGCAGTAGTTGCTCCTAGAATAGCAGAGACTACCTATTCATCTCATCAGATAAATAGAAATTGGCATAATTAAGATGTCTAGTGGAAAGAAAACCTGTTAAAATCTGCTTAGAAATTAACCATGTGTTGTGCCAGGAGGGGCGATATAACCCCCAGTTGAGACCCACTGATCTAGAGAACTTGCCAAAAGCAATAGTTGATAGGGACGATCGGTATGAGACAGTCAAGGAAACCTGTGTTGTTGGCACGCCTTTATGATGATGAATAAAACTAAAAACAAAACAC
Organism: Doryteuthis pealeii; assembly: GCA_023376005.1. Taxonomy (NCBI): domain Eukaryota; kingdom Metazoa; phylum Mollusca; class Cephalopoda; order Myopsida; family Loliginidae; genus Doryteuthis; species Doryteuthis pealeii. Next base: position 61,194,630 of record CM042153.1, on the reverse strand, counting down.
ATATTCTAAAGCGATTTGTCGTATTCCTCCTTGGACACAAAACACAAGCTATTAGCATATTTTTCAGTCAGCAGCCAATCATTTTTATCTAGCAGGAATCCTACACCACTCAACTCCGGTGAATGGTGGAGTAACCAGTGTTAAAGAAAGATGGAAGAACTGCAAGAACTAAACGAAAGAAAGAAAGAAGGAAAGAAAAAGAAATGGAAGAAGAACTGAAAGAAAGAAAGAATGAATGAATGATCGAAAAAAAAAGAATGAAAGAAAGGTGGAAGAACTGCAAGAAACGAAAGAAAAAAAGAAAGAAAGTGAAATGAAAGATTAGCTGAAAGAAAGAAAAAAAAGAAAGAATGAATTAAAGAAAGAATGAATATGGAAGAAATACAAGAACCGAAAGAAAAAAGAAAGAAAGAAAGAAAGAAAGATGGAAAAGAAAGAAAGAAAAGAAGAAAGAAAGAAAGGGTGAATGGAGGAAAATGAACGTAAGGTGAAAGAAGTCTGAAAACCAAAAGAAACATAGAAAGAAAGAAGTAGAAACGGAACAACAACTGAAACAAAGAAAGAAAGAACGAAAGAAACAAAGAAAGAAAGAACGAAAGAAAGAAAGAAAGAAAGAAAGAGTGAATGAAGGAAAATGAACGTAAGGTGAAAGAAGTCTGAAAACCGAAAGAAAAATAGAAAGAAAGAAATAGAAACGGAACAACAACTGAAACAAAGAAAGAAAAGAACGAAAGAAAAGAAAGAAGAAGAAAAAAAAAGAGAACGAAAGAAACAAAGAAACAAGGATTAAATAAAAGAAATATGAATAAAGAAAGAAGGAGCGAAATGAAAAGAAAAGAAAAGAAAAGAAAGAAAGAAAGAAAGAAAGAAAGAATGAATGAATTAAATTACTGGAAGAACTGAAATGAAAAAAAAAACGAAAGAGAAATGGAAGAAAAACTGAAGGAGAGAAATAAATAAATAAATAAATAAAGAAAGAAAGAAAGAAAGAAGGAAAGTAAGAAGGAAATAATAAATGAATGAAATGGTGATATATGTATTATATTTTATTGATATAGTCTTTCTTTTCCTTCCCAAATATTTTGTTTCCTATTTAAATTGACACTTCGTTCATTACGTTTGTTTCCTCCTTCTTTTCCGAAAACTTTCCGAATATCTAATCTTCGGTTTTATTACACTTGAGAAATGTAATGGTTGCAGCCTCACACCGAATGAAATTGACTTTCACTCCATTTCAATGGCTTCTGTTGGTTTCCTCTTCAAAATATTCGGTTGAAGGGGTCAACCACTTCAAACATCTTTACCATCTGAGCCTCATCTTTCAAACAAAGGGAAACTTTCAACCGTATTAAGTTATAATTTTCAAGTATCGGCTTTAATAGCTTAAAACTAATTGGGAAGATAAAAAATTATTCCTGATAAAATCCTCCCAACAGATGTGTTCAAATTTGAAGTGCAATAAATTAACATTTATTCACCGATATATATATATATATATATATATATGTATATATATGTATATATATGTATATATATATATATATATATATATATAATATATATAAAAAAATATCAACATTTTTGTAATTTCTGACACACCTTGTATTCTGCAAAAATTACCGTCCAATTAATTGTTCATTTCTATCTTGGTAAATACAGCTTCAAACATGGTACTTTTATGACATACCTTCTGTTCTGAAAAAAAAAACTAACGTTCCATTCATTGTTCATTTCTATCTTGGTAAATACAGCTTCAATCTTGATACTTTTATGACAAACCTTATATATACTAGCAAATATATGCACCCTCCGGGTGCAAGTATCTATGTTTTAATGTAATAAAGTATTGTATTAAATTAGAAAGGCTAATAAAACTAAATAAGAATGCAGATAAAATGATTTGAAACAGAGGGAGGTATAATCGAAAAATAGAACAACTGAAACTTACTCTTCCATCACTCCCATCTTTCATTGTTATTTTTTCTAATTTAAGTATTTAGTTAAAAGAGGAAGTAAAGAATAAAATGACAGTTATCTTTTGTTAATCGATTTCATTTAAGATTCATTGAAGAGATTTTTGCTTATACTCATTAAAATAAATCCAAACAGTTAAAAATCAATAATACTAAGCACATATTTAATAAAATCTCATTTTTAATATCAATATGCAAATTAGCTTTCCCGTTCACACTGTAAACCGCTATTTTGTTGTATATATAAATATAATTGCATGTTGTTAATATGTAGATATGGTTAAAAGTATAAATAATGTACAACAATTTTATTAATAATCGAGATTTATATAAAATTAATATCGTGGAGAATGTGATGTCAATAACTAAGGAAATTATGACTTGAGTAGTAATATAGTTTCAGTTACAGACAGAAAAACACACAATCTCCATTATAATATATATATATATATATATATATATATATTATATATATATATATGGACTTGTAAATTACTTTTTTAATAGCTGGAAATATCATGAACAATTTTGATACTCATTATACACTTTTATATAATTTTACATCAAACTCTTTTGAGTTTTATTATGAACTATAGTGCTTCTGATTTTTAAAAATAAAATTTATTTTATTTTTAACACAGAACACAAATTTTTTTAAATTCCAGCATTGAATAATAGCGTTTGTTTGTACCCTGTCTTCTAACGGTTGTTTCATCCCGCCTTTCTCTCATGTGTTGCTCTTGATGATGACCGATCTATTGAAGCGGTTGAAACAGATTTCTGTCAGCAATTATAAACATCAGTTGTTTTTTCAAAAATGTTAACCTTCATACTGTCGGATTAATTTCCATCTATTTTGCATATATATATATATATATATATGGTGTTCGGAATAAATTTAACATATTTATATTTGGTTATTTTTCTCCGTACGTTGGAGATATTGACGCACACTACGCATCATTCTAAAGCTTTTAAAGTCCCAATATTTGGCTTCCGAACTCTCCAGCTCTCCATGGATTATTATGTATGTGGTGCTGTTGAGAAAGACACCAATCGCCCTGCGAGTACTACAAAAGCCCGGTTAATCGACAGAATTAAGGTAGTTTTTGAGACTCTTCCCATGGAAACTGTAACATTAGCTTGCTTCCAGTTCCGGAGTAGGATTGAGACTGTGATCGACTAATGGCGTTTACTTTGAGTGAAACTTGTTGAGAGTAGTGTAATTTCCGTGCCTGTTGAATTTCTTTACAATCCATTAAATTCTGTATTTACCAAATACTTTTTCTTTTTCCTTATGAAACTGTCAAATTCCTCCTGAACACGCTGTATATATATATATATATATATATATATTATATATATATATATATAACAATAAAATTTGCCATCCTCAGGTAGGAAACGATGGTATGATTTCGTGTCTCGTTTTTAACGAGAAGAGTAGTAGCAAGGAATTAGAAGTGGGAGGTAATAACAATTGCACTTCTAATTCTTTGCTACTACTCGTTCTCGTTAAAAACGAGAAACGAAATCGTAGCATATTTTCCTACCTGAGGATGGCAAATTGTATTGCCGAAAGCGCTCGGTTTGAAACCTTTGGGAGACTGTTATACCAGTTACACCCCGACACCAGAAAGATGGCCCGAAAGCTGGAACGGATCAACGAAAAACTTGTCCGACAGGAATTGTCTATACAGTTCAACAAAACTTGTATAAAAGAAAAAATGCTGCCAAAATACACTTATCTTAATATATATATATATATATATATATATATATATATATATATATATATATATATATAGAATATATATATATTAATAGAGAGAGCTCAAGTCCCCAGCCTGTACTCTCTACTGAGACAACGTCGTCTCCGATGGTTGGGTCATGTACGTCGGATGGATGATGGACGAATCCCGAAAGACATCCTATATGGAGAGCTAACATCTGGTAAAAGACAGATTGGTCGCCCCCTACTGCGATTCAAGGATGTCTGCAAAAATGATCTCAGGTGCTTTGGCATTGTCCCTTCCAGCTGGGAAAATTTGGCTCAAGACCGCCCTCGGTGGCGGCAGAATTTCCATAGAAGACTGTACATGTCAGAAGTCACCCTGATACAACATCATGAAGCTAAGAGGTCCATAAGAAAGCAACGGCAACAAAGCATCGGAACATCATCATCTACAGGGACAATCTACAAATGCAAAATCTGTGGTCGAGAATGTTTCTCAAACATAGGACTTCATAGTCACAGGAGGCGCTGCAACTTCAGGGGCACACAAAAACTTTTATCATAGTCTTTTGAGACTGAATTGCCAATGATGATATATATATATATATGGGAGTAAAATATAGAAATTAATCCGACAATATGTAGAAAATAGAAAAACAATGCATTCCACCTTAAAAAAATTTATTCTTAATGATGAGGTCGACGTTAAAACGTTTCGTTCTTTATAATAAATCTTCATCAGAATATTAAGAGGGAAAGATTGTTGATTCCAAGTGATAATGGAGATGCTTTTTGGATTTTCACCAGAGCTCTTTAGCCGGGTTGTGACCCTAATATCACTTGGTGACTGGTTAATCTGCCTAGAGGGGCCGTATTAGGAACTTGCGTTCCGAGCGGCATAGCTCTGACACAACCACGTTGTCACTACCGTGCCACGGTAAGGAAGGGTTGGACTTGAGAGTGGGGTTCGGCTAATCAGAAAAAAATGTTTAAGATAAAACTAGTCTGCAAAATATGTTTGTTAGATTGTTAGTTTCAGAAAATTTCAACACTTGGGTGATTTGATCTTGGAACTTCTTGTCTTGTGTCTGTTGATTAGTTCTTAATTAATGAACACAAGACTTTTTTGTTTTACTTAGAGCTCATTTTTTATTTTATAAAACCCAGATCAACTTACATGTGCATGAGAAATGACTTCAAACAGACAGACCACCATTGAAATTCGTCTCCTTTCGTCACCAAGCCAAATCTGAATTCTCTAAATTAACTTCTCACGTTGGATTGTCCAATGAGAGAAGAAATCAAACATTAGAAGGGTTAAATCCTGTCAATCAAATTCCATGTATTTTTCCACAAAACTGTTAGTTTGATTTAAATACACTACCGTACATGTCAAAATATCTAAAAAGGCATGACCGGTAATCTGGTTTTGGTTGGAGTGTTACTCATGTAGCGTTTCTTAGGCACGAATTTCCTCCACTTATACCGATTGTCTGGGCACCTCATGTGGTGTAATGGTTAGCAAGCTAGATTAACTAACCATTGTTAATGAGTTCGATATTTCTCCATATTTCTGGCCTTGTGCCGCATCTAAGGTACGGTTATTAAATAATTATTTGGCACTTCATGTAGCTTAATAGTTAGCAATCTAGCATAGCAGACCATTGTTAATGAGTTTGATTCTCACTGGGTGCCCAATCCGTCTGGCCCTGTGCCGCATCTAAGCAAAGCTTAGGAAATAATTATACCGGTGGCCTAACCACGGTTAAAGCATCCAGTCTTTTTCTACAAATTTATTCATTTATTTTTTTTTGTTTGGTGTGCCTCCTTTGCCATCTCTCCTTTTGGGGTGCTACTCTTCTATCTTCTCATATCAGCCTTTAACAAAAACACGTAACAAAAAAGAGACTCTTTGCACAGAACATAAACACTGTTAATATGATTATCACAGATTAAATTTTGTTAAGTAAATCATCTGATAGTTCCCAAAAATGCCCAAACGATTTAATCTTCTTGTTGTGTATTTAAGGGCTATTCTTTGGCCTTAAAGCAGAAGCGTTTATCCAGTGGAATTGGATTCTTGATAAAGAGTCCCTCGATAATGAATCCATTTGGTTATTCTGGTAAAGAGTTCTCAGTTCTTGGTAAAGAGTTCTTCGATAATGAATCCTTTGGTTACTCTGGTAATCGTAAAAGTCCTTCCTGAGTATTGGTAAAGGTCCGGTAATCCTATGTCCGTCTTCAGTGAGCGCATTTGTAATTATGAGTCAATCACGTGACCTTGGCTAGTCTATAAATCCAGGTGGGTAATTAGAGCACCTTATATCACAATAACTTTGACATCTCATGTGGTGTAATGGTAAGCAAGCTAGATTTGTAGACCATTGTTAATGAGTTCGATTCTCATTGGGTGCCCCATACTTCTGGCCTTGTGCCACATCTAAACTAAGCTTAGTAAATAACTATATCACAATAACTTTGACATCTCATCTGGTGTAATGGTAAGCAAGCTAGATTCGTATACCATTGTTAGTGAGTTCGATTCTCACTCGGTGCCCCATATTTCTGGCCTTGTGCCACATCTAAGCTAAGCTTAGTAAATAACTATATCACAATAACTTGGGTACCTCATGTGGTGTAATGGTAAGCAAGCTAGATTCGTATACCATTGTTAGTGAGTTCGATTCTCACTGGGCGCCCCATATTTCTGGCCTTGTGCCACATCAAAGCTAAGCTTAGTAAATAACTATATCACAATAAATTGAGCACCTCATGTGGTGTAATGGTTAGCAAGCTGGATTAGAAAACCATTGTAAGTGAGTTCGATTCTCACTGGGTGACCCATTATTCTCGCCTTGTGCTACATTTAAGCTAAGCTTAGTAAATAACTATATCACAATAACTCCAACACTCGTTACCATATTTCTTGAAATAATCTAGATTAATCTTAATTTAAAAAAAATCTGTTTTTGGTCTTATTAGGCAATTTATTCTAAAAATATATTACTTTATTAGCAAAAACTTCAATTTTGCTAATAGACTTAGTTTTTAAATCTGTCTGAAGTGAACCAGATAGCCCTATGTGAAATGCAAACAGCTTAGTTTAGGATTAGGACTCAGGTAGCTAAGTGTATTTCCTTAGAAGTGTACCCTTTACGCCACGAAAGTCTATTATATACGGTGCAAATATATATATATATCATTTTAAACAGATGAACAACTCGTACATAGTTTAAGTACCAATGTTTTAAGAGTCAATATGTTAGTATAGCTGAAAACATAAAGAGACTATTTTACTCATTTTGTTAAATAGATGTATTTTACTCATAGATGGGACACTAAGAGGTTACAATCACCCCGGATGAGACAGGACTTTGAAATGTTACGTAATTGCGCCCACCCCGGCACACCTAATGGTGGATGTGTCGGGTATTTTCAGAAGTATGATTAATAGTATTATTAACGTTATTCGGACTATTGTCCCATCTTCATTGTTATTTGTACAACGTTTCGGCCGATATACCCTCCGGCCTTCTTCAGGTATTTCTTGTCGGACTCGGGAACCTTCTCGGACTCGAGAACCTTCTTTTCGAACCCGGTAAATTTCTTGTCGTATTCGGGAGCCATCACAGAACTTTGAACCTAACCCTTTATTTATTCCACGGGGGTATCCTGTTCTCATTCCGCTAACCATAGCTGCGGTAGGAGTTGTGTTAATTAATTATCTTTCTAACTGCTTTCACATCAAAGTTCCGTGATGGCTCCCGAATACGACAAGAAGGTTCCCGAGTTCGAAAAGAAGGTTCACGAGTCCGAGAAGGTTCCCGAGTCCGACAAGAAATACCTGAAGAAGGCCGGAGGGTATATCGGCCGAAACGTTGTACAAATAACAACGAAGATGGGGACAATAGTCCGAATAACGCAGATAATACTAATCTTCAAGCCTCATCTCAAACATTCAGAGAAATAGTGTGATTAATAGTTTATTCTTATTCGTATGCTTATTATTTTACCCCTCGCATGTTTTTATCCCCAGTTGTAATTGTTGGTCTTTCATTTGAGTCTGAGTGACAGCAAATCCCCTCAGGTCTGCAGGACTCTTCTGAGTATACCAATGTTAACGATCCGTATATTTGTTTTTCTTTGATTTTCTTTTTCTAGTTTTAGTTGTTTTTTAGATTTTTTAGATCATTTTTTTTGCACATAGCTTTATGGTATTAAGTATTCCTTTACTAATGATATATACACAATTACATGGTTTCAAGTAATTATTTTTATCTAATATAGTATTTTAGTATTTAGTATTTGTTATATGGAATCAAGCATTCCTATCTATTACTAATGGTTGATATACCATTAAATAAAGAAACCAAATTTCAACTGACGTTAAAATCATCTCCTATCATATCTAGTCACCGTGTTGTAGAGTAAACACAATACCAAAAAGAGATTAGATGTTCCTCCAAGGACGTCTAGTAGCTTCAATCAGAAGCCGTCCTAAGTGTTGAACTAGAATACCGACACTGCAGAGGGGTAAGAAATCTCTTTGTATGACACTAAACTACATCTGATGAGGAGACTCCATTTCTGGAGCTCTGGGGGAGTGTGGAGTTACCATTTCATTGCCATTACTCCCAGGTCCACTGAATCAGTCTGGTAATAAATATCCCGGTTGGAAAATTGGTATTATAGTATTAGTAATACATTAAACCATTTTTCCTGGAAAAATGGTCACTGGGGGAATTGCAACAATTCGCTATTGAGGGAATATCGTTTGTAAGATATTATTTTAGGTAATCACGGGGGCTTAGTTTTGAAAGTGTTGAAAAATGAGTCTTATGGCTGATTTATCGAAAGCCGATGGGTTTCTGGTACTATTACTGGTGGGGCTGGGAAATAGACTTTTTACGTAGAGCCTGAGGGAGATCAAGTCCAGTCTCTTTTGGTCAGCAGCTCTGCTTAGATCTGAATATAGAGCTTTTTTCTTTCCTTTCCATCAGATATGGAAATAATTCAGGGTGGATTGTGTTACGATTTTTGTGGCCATTGCCTGGCTTCAAGTGAGAGCACATTACAGTGGAGATCCCTTGTGTTAAGCAGAGGCTGATCCTTAGGGAAGAATCGTTTGGTTGTACCTCGGTGTCCATTAGTGTTGGGTAGAATCCTTTGATTGTTCCTCGGTGTCCCTTAGTGTTGGATAGAATCCTATGGTTGTTCCTCAGTGTCCCTTAGTGTTGGATAGAATCCTTTGGTTGTTCCTCAGTGTCCCTTAGGGTTGAATAAAATCCTTTGGTTGTTCCTCGGTGTCCCTTAGTGTTGAGTAAAATCCTTTGGTTGTTCCTCAGAGTCCCTTAGTGTTGGATATAATCCTTTGGTTGTTCCTCAGTGTCCCTTAGGGTTGGGTAGAATCCTTTGGTTGTTCCTCAGTGTCCCTTAGTATTGGATAGAATCCTTTGGTTGTTCCTCAGTGTCCCTTAGGGTTGGTAGAATCCTTTGGTTGTTCCTCAGTGTCCCTTAGTGTTGAGTAAAATCCTTTGGTTGTTCCTCAGTGTCCCTTAGGGTTGGATAGAATCCTTTGGTTGTTCCTCAGTGTCCCTTAGTGTTGGATAGAATCCTTTGGTTGTTCCTCAGTGTCCCTTAGGTTGGGTAGAATCCTATGGTTGTTTCTCAGTTTCCTTTAGGGTTGGATAGAATCCTTTGGTTGTTCCTCAGTGTCCCTTAGGGTTGGATAGAATCCATTGGTTGTTCCTCAGTGTCCCTTAGTGTTGGGTAGAATCCTTTGGTTGTTCCTCAGTGTCCCTTAGTGTTGGATAGACTCATTTGGTTGTTCCTCTGTGTCCCTTAGTGTTGGGTAGAATCCTTTGGTTGTTCCTCGGTGTCTCTTAGTGTTGGATAGAATTCTTTGGTTGTTCCTCAGTGTCCCTTAGTGTTGGGTAGTATACTTTGATTGAGCAGGGTCCTTGGCTGCAGATCCGTTCGTTCTTGACGGATATGTGCAAATGAACAGCTTTCAAGATTTGCGATCATTGACGAACAGACTTGCATTCAAGGACTTTGCACAACACAAGGATTTTACTCAATACTAAGATACCGAGGAACAACCAAATCATTCTTCAGTATGGGATCTCCACTGAAACCTAAAAATGCCCACAAAAATCGTAACAATTGGAAATCAAAGGAAGAATCGAGACCATTGAATTTTCTTCGACAGGTTTCTTAGCTGTGCAGAAGTCTTCATTTAAATTTGAACTTTTAAAATGAAAAGATTTATATCTCCCGTCTCAATATTTTATATTATCCCTCATATCTGCCACTGGCTCCAATTGTCGATGTCAAATTGATCTTTTGAATTTTGGTAGACAGGCCTTTGATACTTCGAAATTTGGCTGGATGCCGTAGTAAATTGAACTCATATCAGAATTAGAAATGTCTTTCAATTTACCTTTTCTTAAATGACAAGTTTTTCATTTTTTTTCATTTTTCTTTCCTTTTTTTTCTTTTTTCTTTTTTTCTTTATTCTTTTTCTCTTTTTCTTTTTTTGTTCTCTTTTCTTTTTCTTTTTTTTTCATTCTTAATCTTTCTTAATCTGTTTTCTTTTTTCTTTTTTTCTTTATTCGATTTCTCTTTTTTTTGTTCTTTTTTCTTTTTCTTTCTTTTTCATTCTTAATCTTTTTTCTTTTTTTTTCTTCTTTTTTTGTACTTCTTTTTTGTCTTTCTTTTATATTTATATTTATGTTTTTTTTTCTTTTTCTCTTTTTTTCTCTTTTTTCTTTCTTTTTCATTCTTAATCTTTCTTAATCTTTTTTCTTTCCTTTTTTTCTTTTTTCTTTTTTTCTTTTTTTTCTTTTCTCTTTTTCTTTTTTGTTCTTTTTTCTTTTTCTTTCTTAATCTTTTTTCTTTCTTTTTTCTTTTTTTTTGTACTTATTTTTCATTTTTCCCCGTTTCAGTCATTTATTTTCGGGTATTAGACAACTAATAGACAAGGTTATTTATTCATTTTTTGTTGCTTTAACATGTTATAGTTTCTTTCTTTCTTTCTTTCTTTCTTTCTTTCTTTCTTTCTTTCTATTCCTCTTTTCCCTTTCTTTCTTTCTTTCTTTCTTTTTGACACTCTTTCCTTATTTACATGCTTTATTCCTTCTTATATGTTCCTTTCCAGCTTTTCATTTCTGTCGTTCTTCTGGTTCCGTTATAATTATTTTTGGGGGGCTTTTTCATTTTCTTCCTTTTTTTCCTTATCCTTCTGCTTTCACTTTCTTTATTTCTTCCTTTCTTTTCTTCTTTCTTTCTTTCTTTCACGCTCTGTTTTTCCTTTCTTTCCTTCTTTATCTTTTATCCACTTGTGCCGTTCCTTCCCACTTTCATTTCTTTCCTTCTTTCTTTCTTTACCCTCTTGTTAATCCTTTCATCCTTTTTTTGTTTGTTTCTTTCTCTTCATTATATGTGCTTCTTTTGGGGATCTTAACTCTTTCTTGTCTCCTATTTTCTTTTCTTTTCTTTCTTTTTCTTTCTTTTCTTTTGTTTGTTTCTTTCATTCTTTCTTTCTTTCTTTCTTTCCAAATATTCATTTCTTCTTTCTCTTTTTGTTCCGTTATATTTAATACTTCCGTTTTTCTTTGTCTTGTTTTCTCTTTTTCCTTATCCTTCTGTCTTTTCATTCTTTGTTTTTTTTTCTTTCTAGTTTTCATTTCTTCTTTCTTTCCGGCTTTGTTCCGTTATAGCTAAAAGTTTTGATTTTTCATTCTTTCATTTACTTTTTGTTTATTCTTCTGTATTGATTTTCCTTCTTTCCTTCTTTCTTTCTTTCTTTCTTTCGTTCGTTCGTTCTTTCTTTCTCCTTTCCTTCCTTCCTTCCTTCCTTCCTTTACAGCTAATCATTTCTTTCATTTCTTCTCATTTCCATTATATTGAAAACTTGTTTTTTTTAAATTTATTCTGTGCTTTCATTTTTCGTTATCCTTCTTCGTTTTCCCTTTCTTTCTTTCTTTCTTTCTTTCTTTCTTTCTTGCTTGCTTTACTTCCAGATTTTCAATTCTTTCTTTTTCTCTCTGTTCAGTTATATTTAATACTTTTGCCTTTGTCTTTTCTTTTCCTTTTTCTTTTTTATCCTTCTGCTTTCTCCTTCTTTCTTTTCTTTCTTTCTTTCTTTCTTTCTTTCTTTCTTTCCCATCATGTATTCTTTTTTCTTTTCCTTTGTTTTTCTTCTTTCTTAACTTTCTTTTTCTTTCTTTTTCTTCTATTTTGTTTTATCTTTCAACTTTATCTTATTTCTCTTTTCCTCTTTTTATTTTTCTTTCCTTTTATTTTTCTACTCCTTTTTCCTTTTCTTCTTCTTTCTTTTTTCTTCCCTTTTTGTTTCTCTAACTCTTCCTTCACTCAAATTTATTTTGCCGCCATTCATTTTCCTCCATTTTCTTTTTTCAAAAAACCTTCCATTCAACGCCCACATCTTCCTCATTATCCTTTTGTCACAGAGATCCGCAGTTTATCTTCTGTCTCTCTTTCCTTTCTCTCAAGTTTCTATTTTCTCTTAATTCTTCACCAGAATCCAGCTCCGTCCCCCCCCCACAATATACAATCAATATACCCGGCGTATGTCAATGATTAAGAAAATAGTGTAAACCTTTTAGACGAAGCCTTTGCAATGCATTTTTCCTCTCTTCATTTTTTATTTAAATCCTAATGTCTATATTTTATTTTCATTTCTCTTTTTGTTTAATTCTCTGATTCCATTTAATTCTTTTTTGTTTGTTGAAGTTCCATTAATTCTCGTATTAAGATTAAGTTAGATCGATTAACGTCCACTTCATATTATTCCAAGTAACCCAATCCGCAGACTCTTTCAAGAACTTGCGAGTTTAGGCCTTCGCTTTCTATTTGATTTAGTGTTGTTTTTTTATTATTTCTAATTTCTTAAATTGCAAATTCTAGCGACACTTGATAATGGACTAAAAAGTCGACAAATAATCTAAATAAATCAGAGAAATGGACTTTAAGCAAAACACTGTGAACTATTTTTGGTTGGCTGGTTGGTAGGTTGATTGGATTTTATGGCATGACAAATCTTGGGTTATTTTATGCCGATGATGTTACATACTTGTTGGGTATTCAAATGTATTTTAACCTCATTTTTAAACATATTTCTATCAATTTAACCTTAATCGAAAGGGGTTCTTATTTTTGGACAGCTACATATAAATATTTTGGGTTGGTTTGTTGGCTGGTTGGTTTGTTTGATTTTATGGCATGTCATCCCTTGTTGGGTTAGTTTATGCCGAAGACATTTTTGTTTATTCATTCTTGTTGGGTATTCAATTTTTAAAAATCTCATTCATTTTTAGAAACATTTTAAAGCTCATTTTGTATCTATTTAACACATAGATGGGGCCTTACCAGATATTACCACCCCGGGTTAGGGTGTACATAGGAGTAATGGTGATGAATGGGTATTCGACACTCCCCAGAGCTCCAGCTTTGGAACCTCACCAATAGATGCAGTTTAACATCATACCTAGGACACTAAGACCCTCAGCCATCGGCTTCTAGCACATATATGATAGGATCAGTTGAAGGTTTGCCATCAGAGCAATAGGATCAGGACAATAATATGAAGTGACCAGTCGATTTATCGGAGGAGGACCTCCCTGACCGCCCGTTTTTTCCAAGTCATGATCCAAGTGGAGTATTGTAAGTCATAGATCGCTCAAGCACCAGGGTTCCGTCTTTAAGCATCATGGGTTGTCACACACAGCCAACAGGTAGACTCATTCCTTTGATAAATTCATTTTCACACTGTGACCCACCGGGATATTTATTATTATTATTATTATTATTATTATTATTATTATTATTATTATTATTATTATTTGCTCCTTTTGAGTTTTCACATCAGCATTAGCTGATGGTCTTTCACTGGAATCTGAGTGACAGCAAGTCTCCTCAGATCTCCAGGACTCCTCTGAGTATTCTGGCAGATTGCAGCAGTGCAGTCTTCCGAATGGTTTCATTTCTTCCTCTGATTCCCAAACTTTCCAGACCTTTTTCCAATCCTTTTGGGACTGTTCCAAGTGCACCAACTACAATTGGTATCACTTTCACTTCCATATTCCATAACTTTTTCAGTTCTCTGGCAAGGTCCAGATATTTGTCCATTTTTTCATTTTCCTTTAGCTTCACCCTGTGATCTGCTGGCACTGCAAAATCCACCAGTTCTTTCTTTTTTGTTTATCAACACTAGGTCTGGTCCTCTTGCTAGGATAAGGTGATCTGTTTTTATCTCAAAGTCCAAGATTATTATTATTATTATTATTATTATTATTATTATTATTATTATTATTATTATTCCCCTTGCGTTTTATTGAATTTGATCTTGGACAATAAAGTTAGAATATTCTCAAGATCAGTGACAGTCTAGACAAGATTTAAAGCGCTTTAATGAGCTGACTGTTGGCGTGATTAATAATTCAGATAATGTTTAGATTCTCAAAGACTATGTGCCAAGAATTCGAACACTATTGGCTAGTCTTCCTATACCGTGATGACGGTGTACATTTCACATGATGCTAAGAAATAAAAACAAGTTCAAATAAAAAATCATTGAGATGTCCGTCAACACAGACGTCGACACAAGACCAATTTTCAAAATTCCTCAACCACTTCACTCTAATGATCTCTTTCAACCGTTCTTTCTCCATCACTCCCCCCCCCTCTCTCTCTCTCTCTCTCTCTCACACACACACACATACACCTATATTCATATCTATGTACTTACAATATCACCCATAAATAAGTGCACCCTTATCGATTTTCTATGAAAAGCCACTAGGGTTTTATTATTTCTGTTGAAACATTATGACATCAATTCCAAGTGATACCACCATACAGTAGTACTCACACAGCTAAAGCTTGAAAGTATTGTATACCCCAACATCTATCTTCCATCTGGCTATCTGGACTGCAGCCTCTCAGTTCTTTTGGTCTGATTTTCGTTTTCTCTCATCTTGGGTCTTCTGTATCTGTGTTTTTTGTTGTTCTTACACACAATCACAAAGGTTAGGATATTTGTCAGACATCTTCATTCTGCCCTAGTTAGTCATCATGCGTGGGAGAAATAGCCATCTTGGAGACACGTCTGCCCCCCCCCCAAAAAAAAACAAATAAATTAAATTCTAAGTCTACTTCCTATTCTCACGGATCGTACTGACTAAGTGTTGTGGGGTTTCAAGGGGTCAAATAAGAACAAAACGACTGGTAACAAATGTAGGAAAATGTATTAACAAAAGAGTAGGTAATTACAGTAAAGAGAAGTGGGAATTGCGTCCGACAAATAGAGCTACGAGCTGACTCGCATTGGCTTCCGTCAAACCATAATTGTTCCTGTTACTTATAGTAACCGTCGGCGCATTCCACTATAGTCTATAGGGCATATCACCTATAACACTAAGTCTGCTTCCTATTCTCACGGACCGAACTGACAAAGTCTTAGTCTACTTCATATTCTCACGGATCGTACTGACTAAGTCTACTTCCCATTCTCACGGATCGTACTGACTAAGTCTACTTCCTATTCTCACGGATCAAACTTAGGATCAGCTTTCAGCTCATTGAAAGATGAAGCAATATCAATTTACTTTTACGTTTTCTTTCCATGATTCAGACTTACCGTTATTACTAATTTCTACACTACCGTACATAATTTAGAGGAAAACCTATCAATTCTATAACATGAGAATTCACAACTTATCTTATCAGAGATGCTTTATCTATACGTATGTTGACGTCGCTTTTAGTAGAGGTATATGAACAGGCCTACTAATAAACTGGTCTACTTATTTTAGAGGCTTGTCATTAGCTATTATTAATTTGCAAACTTTACAGCTCCGTTTGGTTTGGTTTTATTTTTTCATATCAACTACTTATGGGTTATTTGATGCCGACATTTGATTCAATGGTAAAAAGAGTGATAAACTAATAAAACGAGTAAAAGATTATACTTAGAGGGAGAGATTGCAGAAATTAGAATTAACTACTTTACTAAGGGCCGGATTAGCTCAGTCGGTAGGGCGTTCGGCTAGAAACCACAAGGTTCCTAGTTCGATACCCGCCTTCGCCAACTCAGCGTATGAGTAGCACAGGTATCTGTGCGGTAAAGTAAGGAGCTAATGGTAGATGCGGCGCTCCACCCCAGAGGCTAAAATAATCTCCTTGGTCTAGCGCTAGTGAAAAGGGGATATACTCTCTCGCTGATTGGCTGATACCGACTTTAGGCCACCCCGACGACTTTACTTACTTTACTAGAGTGAGAGTTAATGTAATTGTAATTTTTTTTAAATGATAAAGGAAATAACTAATTATGGAGGGTACTTTTTAAATATTTGTCCTCGAATTAGACCTTTACTGTCAAATTACTTAATCAGACCAAAGATAGCAATATTATAAAACATTTTAAGATTAATTTTGATGATTACAGAAAAAGATAGTAAGAAGAAGAATTTAAGAGGGCATTTTGAGAACTATCAGAATTTGAACTGTAGATAGATATCTTATTATAATGGAGATTGTGTGTTCGTCTGTCTGTAACAAAAACTATATTACTACACAAGTCACAATTTCCGTCAGTTTTATTTACGACACATTCTCCATGATTTTATATTTATTTAAACTTCAATTATCAATAAAGTATTTTTTTTACATTATTAATACTGTTGGCCATATATACATACCAGTAACATGCAAGTGTATTTATATATACAACAAAACACTGGTTTAGAGTGTGAATGGAAGGCTAATTTGCATATTGATCTTAAAAATTTGATTTTAATAGATATGTGCTTACTATTATTTCTAATTGTTTGGTTTTATCTTAATGAATATGAACAAAAACATCGGGGATAAATCTTAAAGGAAATCCATTAACAAAAAGAAATAACTGTAATTTTATTCTTTACTTCCTATTTTAACTGAATCTTAAGATTGGAAAATTTAGCAATGAAAGATTATATCACTCTCTGTTTTGAATCTTTTTATCTGCATTCTTATTTAGTTTCATTAGCCCTTTTAATTCAATATAATATTCTATTACATTAAAACTTAAATAATAGCACCTGGAAGGAGTATATATTTGCTACTTATATTAATATTGTATATGTTCTGTGCAATGATTTTTTTATTGGTTGACGTGGGAAGATAGAAAAAATAGGCGATGCCAACGGAGGTATAACAAATGAATGCATGAGTAAATTTTCACTGTTTACATAGCGTAACGGTTATCGTTGTAGAAAATGGAATTGTCGACCCAATTTCAATTCTCATTTATGCCCACCAGAAAAGAGGTAGATCTATCTGTCTCCATTCCGCTACAAGAGTAAAATAGTAGAGATAGGCTTTTTAGTGTTGATAATGCAACCAGTGTTCGAGAGGGAAAACTATGAATTCAAACCAGTTTTATTCTATATCTAATCTAATATAACTATCTGTTTGTCTGTCTGTCTATCTGTCTCTCTCTCCTCATTATACAGCCGAGATTAGTCCCTCTGTTTATGTACTCAATGAGGAACGAGTATATAACAGACTGAGAAAACAGGTTAAATTTAAACCTTATCATATCTTATTATCTTATGGATGAGGAGAGAAGAACTCTCAAAGTAGTTTTGACTAAAGAGAAGAGACTGACTTTGGTTTAAATTTAGAGTTCTCCTATACCGGTTGCCATACCAAGATTAAAGAGCTCAGTATGTCCTACTATTTACTCATAGTTGGGGGGTGGAGAATAATTGGATTCGTACCTTTTCCAAATGGATAATCACTATGTGAAATACAAACATCTGCGTCCATGATTTGATTGTTTTGTTGTAGGGCATTTCAATTATTTTCGGGTCATTTAATGCCCGATCAAGTCATTTTGTTAAACAAAAGACTCAGGTTCCTTAGGTTTCCGGTTAACCTCAAATTTAGAAAATTAACCGCGTGTTCCCAGCTGACCTCCCCCTCGGCAACACCTGCCTCGTCGAGTTAAAGGGACAGGGCTGGATTTATTGCTCGGTGCTTGAGGTGCTTTAATAAAGAAATGCCGCCGGGAACCACGTATTTTTTTGCATTAGTCATCGCAGGAGCTTCGGTTTGTGCGTGGATCCACACGTTAAAAATGTCTTGTCGTCTCCTAGTCTGATATGTGGTTAGGTATAAATGGAACTCGGATATTAGCCGAATGAACAGGGGAAAATCCCTGCGGAGAATTAAACTGTGATCCATACGTGATTTTTTTCTTTTTAAGGATCCTTTGAATATCGTGATTAATATATGAGCCGTATCAAAAATGTTTCATTCAATCAAAAATCAGGCTAAATAACGATTTTGAGTATTTGATTTTTTTTCATAATCATGTTTTCGTGCAAATAATAATCAGATTGATTGATTAAACAGGGAGAAAAACTGAAATTGTTTTACGAAAAATAAAATATTTGTCAATAAAAAAATTCCCCCAAACTTGTCTAATTAAAAATCAGCGCAATGTTCATTTTGAAAATTATATTCGATCAAATATTGATCCAGAAAAAATTATTAGGACTAGCAAGTATATGCGCCCTCCGGTTGCAAGTGGTTAAGTTTTAATGTAATGAAATATTATATTAAATTAGAAAGGCTAATGCATCTAAATAACAATGTAGATAAAATATTTGAAACAGTTTCAGTTCGATTTTTCGATTATACCAATCGAAAAATAGAACTGAAACTATCTCTTCCATCACTTCCGCCTTTCATTGCTAAATTTTCCTAACTTAACTATTTAGTTAAAATAGGAAGTAAAGACTAAAATCACAGTTATTTCTTCTTGTTAATGAATTTCTTTTAAGATTTATCCCCGAGATTTTTACTCATATTCGTTAGGATAAAACCAAAGATTTAAAAATCAATAATATTAATCATATATTCTTAGAATTAACTTTTTAATATCAATATGCAAATTAACCTTCCCGTTCATACTGTAAACCGCTACTTTGCTGTATATATAAATAGAATTGTATATTATTCGTATGAAGATTTGGTCAAGATAATTAATAATATAAAACAATTATTGAGGTTTAAATAAAAATAAAATCCTGTAGAATGTGACAGTAAATAACTGACGTGAATTGTGAGTTGAGTAGTAATATAGTTTCATATAATATCTATTAATAATGGATATTTTGTGTATTTCTGTCTGTAACAAAACTACGTCATAGTTCTACGTCGCAGCTTACGTCACAATATTCTTATGCTATATACACCCAAAATTTGAGTAAGCAATTGTTTTTTACTCTCGTCCCCCTTTTTTACAGTAACAAGAAGTTAACTAAAAAGTTTTACAAAAAATTAAATACCTACGATTTTGTGTAAAATTGACGTGAAAATATTCAAAATAATTGTTTGATTATTACATGTATGCAACATTTTATTTGGAGGGACGGGCTCAGTTTTCATTTCAAATAGTTTTTTTTTACTTCTTTAATAAATATGAGGATTTGTCTTACTAATGATACAAACCCACATTAATTAATTTTAAAAATTATTTTTTACGACGCCCGGAGGGTGTTTTCTGTTGCTAGTTATAATAATACTTGTAATATCAAAAGAACTCATATTACTATGAATACTACTGATATTTTATTCTATAATAGACGTTTTTTCACACCAGCTGCAACTTCTGAGGAGTCTGGATGACAGCAAGCTTTCTCAGTTCCACAGATCTCTCCGAAGTATTCTAGCCGATCTTAACAGTACTGATGTCTGGTTGGTCTTGATTCTTCCTCTGATTTCCAATTCTTACAAGTGTTTGGGGACTGTTCCAAGTATTTCAGCCAATCTCAGTTGTGCTTATATCTCAAGTATAAGGTTTAAGAACAGTTTAAGAAGGGTCCGGATTATCTTACAAGAAGACTGTTCATTTATTAATCCCTGGATTAATTTCTTCTCCCTTTCTGCTTCTCATTATTATTATTATCTGATTTTCTCTCACCAATTTAAACTGGTGGTCTCTCACTTGGGTCTGAGTGACAGCAGCTCTCACTAAGTATCAAATTCTTTCTTAGTATTGTAGCCAATCTCAACTATGCTGTGCTTTGTATGGTCTCGATTCTTCCTCCGATTTCCAATTCCGCCAGTCTTTTACCACAGCAACTACTATTCTCAACTTCGAGGTCTACAAGTTTTTCGCCCTCTTGCAACTTGAAATATTTCCCAATCTCTATATATATTTATCAACTCCTCCGCACGAGCAGGATACGACACAAGGTCAATTTCTTAAGCGGAGTTCAACAGGTTTGAATTCAGTTTTCCTTCTCCTAGACTGGTTACCTAGCCATAGTTAAAGAACCCAGTCTGCCCTGCTATTTACCCATAGCTGTAGAGAGAGTAGGATTCATACCTTTCCCAAGGGTATTAGCACTAAGTGAAATGCAATTACCACGTCCAGGATTTGAACTCGGGGCGACGAGTCCATTTCCCATGACTTTAACCATTACACCACGCGCTACCTACTCTATCTTTCCCAATCTATATATCTATCTAGAACGTGTGATCCAGTATTTCTTTTTATTTTGTCTCTTTTGGAAAAGAAAAAAAATACTGGATCACACGTTCTTTTTCTCTTGTTAATTAATCCACTAAGGTTTGAGTAACAGCAAGATATAGAAAATCCCGAGAGGAAGAAGGAATACTGACTCGGCTGTGCATTAGCCACAACATGATTTACACACTCTTTTGTAATCAATGAAGAAGGTCAACCACGGTGCGAAACATATCAAACATCCTGCACCGCCAAACACTTCCTCATAGAATGTGGCGCTTTCGCTCCTATCAGAAAGACATTTTTCAACGCAAATATGAGAGAACTGTTCGAGAATAAGAACATGGGTCGCATTCTGTCCTCGTTGAGAGAAATAAGAATGGCCTATATAGCTTTTTCTCCCGAGAGAGCAATATAAAATATCTAAAAATTACGCCTGTAAAGGAAACTTTTTTTTATCTCATATAAAGTGTGTGTGCATATATATATATATATATATATATATATATATATATATATATAGTCATCCACAGACACGTGTTTCGATTTATTAAGTCTCTTCAGTGTGGCTTGATATTTTGTGAGCTACCTACAGTCGGGATAGAATTCTGATCGATTAAGCAGAAGTCGGACATATTAACCGCTCAGTTTTGGCATTAAATAACCGATAGAGTTGATATGCAATTAAACCAACCAAAATTTAAAAAAAAATGAAATGGCCCTATCTTGGGCTAGACGGTCGGTCGGAGAGGCCCCCTCTGATCAATCGGCTGGTCACGTCAAGCCCTAGCATATATATGATTTTCCCAACCCTTATGACCTTATGGCAAGCCCCAACCCCTTTTTATCATATGGGTGCTAGAAGGCGGTGGCTGCGGGTCTACATGTCCTGGGAATGATGTTAAACTCTATCTGATGGTGAGGTTCCAGTTTTGGAGGTTTGGGGAATGTGGAGCACCCCTTCATCACCATTGCTCCCTGGTCCACTCTGACCTGGAGTGCTAGTACCTGTTAGGGTCCCATCTATGGGTTAAATAGAAAAATGTATTTATAAAAAAATTATCCATTAAGAATTGATTTATTTCAAAACTTTATCGGCATTAAATGACCCACTGAGGTTGATATGCCGTAAAACAAAACAAAGAAACAAACAAACAAAATGAAATAAACCTTGTCATAAATCCTAGGCCCACTCTGATACGGCGTGATTGTGCCTGTTTGGGACTATACAATGGTTAATTAAATTCATTGATTCTTAAAACCCTGACGTTACCATTAAGGATTAAGTGTTTACCTTTTTTCTGCTAATACTGCTGCTGCTGATATTGTGTACTGAAAGTCGGCATTGGATATGCTGGCTTTTTAAATTGGGCACCTGTTCTCATTATAACAGGGTGCGGCAACAATAATTCATCCTAATAAATTCCCTGAATCTAAAATATGTTTTCATACTATCATTTCAAGTGAACAATTTGGACGGATAACGAGAGAGATAGGGTTATGGAAATCCGTGTTGTCAACACGACTTGATGATACACACACACACACACACACACACACACGCACACATATATATAATTATCACTTGGTAATTTGGTGAATTATTAAAGGGTCATTTTTCTATGGGAGAAATGTAACTGCAGGAAACCCAAGGTCACAGAAAATTTTTATGTAACATACACACACACACACACACACACACACACACACATATATATATATATATAATATATATATATATATAAAACATCCATGTAATAATAATATATATATATATTACCATGTATATATATATATATATATATATATATATATATGGGGAATTGTGACCTTGGTTATATACATTCGTGCATTCCTCAGAAAGAAAAACTATATATATATATATATATATATATATATATATATGAGGAAAAATGAGTAAAGAAAAGAAAAGTAAATGGATAAAATGAATTTAATCGATATCACATTAATCGATATCACTTACACATGTGTTTCGGTCAGTTTATGTGTGTGAAAATATTCGCACACATACAAGAATCGACCTTCATCAGAGTGAACATTTATTTTTATTTTTATAAAAATAAATGTTCACTCTGATGATATATAGTTTTTCTGTCTGAGGAATGCACGAATGTATATAATCCACACATAAACTGACCGAAACACATGTGTAAGTGATATCGATTAAAGTGATATCGATTAATGTGATATCGATTAAATTCATTTTATCCATTTACATTTCTTTTCTTTACTCATTTTCCTCATATTGTCGGATTCAATTCCTTTTCCATTTTACACACACACACACACACACACATATATATATATATATATATATAATATATATATATATATATATATATATATATATATATATATATAAGGTCGTCATTCCTCCTAACGTCAATGAGTTGAAATACTTAAATTCTGAATCCCATAAAGTTAGACGCGTAGATAAAAAAAAACAAAAACAAAACAAAACAAAACAAAACAAAGCCATTTACAGGGACAGAATGTAGGAGAGTTATCAAAAGTAGCGAGTTTTGACTAAGGAACAAATACATTAACTCACTTTCCCTCTTCAAAAGATATAGGGTTTCAAGTATTTCTATCAAAACCTTTTAATCAATATATTTTAAACATATCTGATTAACCCATAGATGGGAGACTAACAATGTACTACAAATCAAGTGGACCAAGGATTAATAGCAATCACTGGTTCTTGCCACTCTTCAAGAAACTGGTTAGTCCTGTCACCAGAGCTTAGAATACATTACTTTATTCCCTGGAGAGGGCTAAGGAGTGTCCTAGGTATGATGCTAAGCTGCACCTGGGGTTGAGGTTTCAGTTCTGGAGTTCTTTCATTGCCATTACTCCAATGTCTATTCTGAGTCAAGGTGGAAGTACCCATTAGGGTCCCACCTATGGGTTAGATAGGTATGTTTAAAAATGAACCGTATTTGACAGGACTGTGTGAAACAAAATCTCTAAAGAAACAAATACAAAAATATGCGAATGTGAATTTCGTTCTTTCTATAGAATAATCAAGCTAAGTTCCAATTATCGTCGAATTAGTAAGACACGGCAACAAGCAGCCGTAACTCAAATACCCTACCCCTATTCCTAATGCTTTGCCTGAAACTCCAAAACCAACGTTAGAGGATGTCCAACAAACCAAAAGAATGATAACTTCAACTAGGGATCTGACCTCACTCAATGTCACTCCACCCCCTAAGCCAATGCCGTCGAAAATACCCCGTGCATTGTCCAGGTTGCTTCCCTGTAATCAGCCAGGTCGAAAGGAACTAATACCCTCCTCAAAGACCACTACGCCCGCGCGATGGGGGGGGGTATAGAATAATCAAGCTATATTCCAATTACCGTCGAATTGGTAAGACACGACAACAAGCAGTCCTAACTTAAATACGAATCTGTCTTGCTACAACCCTACTGCAGAATGACAGGGTATTTTTGAAACTCCACAACATCATAGAAACCAAGCTGCCAATCAGAACTCAAGGAATGGAATCACCAAAATACATGAATGGACTATTCTTGATTTTCATAAATACCTGTCTTAGACACTGCTCCAGTTGCGCTTAGCCAGTTGCTGTTATTCAAACCAACAGTTGACTGACTGACTCAATACTTTCCAGTGTATGTATTTGGTCAAATAGTAGATTCACTAAAATAACTGTAATTCATAAACTAATAATACGATTCGGCTCAAATTTTGACACGTGCCATTCGAACGTTAGTACTTTATAAAAATCATATGGATATGTCAGCCCGGGTATTATTGAGTAATGTGTTATACTTTCTTGGGACTATTTTTATCTTTTCTTTGTTTAGTGGCATATCAACCTTCATGTGTTATTTAATGCCATCTTTGTAGAAGGATAAACCCGGGTATTATATTATAATCGACATTTGTTGTTGTATGAATTTTTATTGTTTTTGTTTCTCTGAGTAATTCCGTTTTTTGACGTCAGGGGGCAAAGGACAAGAGGAAATATTGGCACGTTGTTATTAAAACTAATGGAAAAGCAGCCAGACTGGCATCAGCAGGACAAAAAATTGGCAATTGGCGTGTAATTGCTATCAAGCATATTGGCAGAATGTCAGAACTTCAAAACTGATTGTATAAGAATCTTGAGACATAAACACACCTGCCACTTATGCAACTAAATTGGTTGAAGTCGAAGTAATTAAGAACGGTAAATATTAGTGGACAGTGCGTGTGTCTATATGTATGTATGTGTGTGTGTGTGTGTGCGTGAGAGAATGCGAGAGAGAGAGAGAGAGAGAGAGAGAGAGAGAGAGAGAGAGAGAGAGAGAGAGAGAGAGAGAGAGTGGGTAAATTAGTGAGGGTAAACAACCATACCTAAGGTGCTTTCACAGTTCCAGAGAAACACAATTTTTACGAGGTGTCCAGCAAGAAAGAAATTAAAGAAATAGCATTGGGGAGAGAGAGAGAGAGAGAGAGAGAGAGAGAGAGAGAGAGAGAGAGAGAGAGAGAGAAGGGAATGGAGATGAAAATTCGTAGTAGGAATCGTGAAAAATGTATAGCCACACACACACACCACACACACACATACATATATATATATATATATATATATTTATTATATGAGGAAAAATGAGTAAAGAAAAGAAATGTAGATGGATAAAGATGAATTTAATCGATATCACATTTAATCGATATCACTTACACATGTGTTTCAGTCCGTTTATCAAAATGTATACGGATTACGCTATTATTATTATTAAAATAATCAGATGAAGTTGAAATCATGATAATAATAATAATAGGAAAAATGTAAAAATATTCTGTATACAGAGAGATTTTTTTACGACCTTCATCAGAGTGAATTTTTTGTTATTTATTTTTAAAATAAAAAAAATCACTCTGATGAAGGTGGTATACATTTTGATAAACGGACCGAAACACATGTGTAAGTGATATCGATTAAATGTGATATCGATTAAATTCATCTTTATCCATCTACATTTCTTTTCTTTACTCATTTTTTCCTATATTGTCGGATTCAATTCCCTTTCCATTCTTACACACACACACACACACACACACACACACACACCACACATACATATATATATATATATATATATATATATAGTGTTCGGTATGATTTTGACATATTTATATTTGGTTATTTTCTCCGCAGGTTGGAGGTATTGACGCACACTCGTATCATTTAAAAGCTTGGACCCTTCTTCATATATATATATATATATATATATATATATATATATATATATATATGACATGTGTGTTTGTTCTATCTGTCTGTTAGTGCGATGTGTTCGGGAATTAAAATGCATTTTACAAGAGAAAACTGATTTTCTTCCCGAAATCAACTTATAATCCCGTTGTAGTTAGGATTGCTGATTTAGTGCACATCTTTTAGCCACAATTGTTTATCTTCAAAATTCCCGTTATATATATATATATATATATATATATATATATATACATTCTCACACACATATGTAAACACACACATACATTTATATGTATACACATATAGTCATATACACAACTCCCATGAACCCCCTCACATATATAAGCATTAAAAAAAACCCACCTAATAGAGGTTCATTGAACAAATGGACTTGATACTACTAACACACTCGTCTACCCGGATTTTAATAGCATGTCAAACCCGCAAAAACACTTCAATTTTTATAGTTCTTCTATAATGCTCCCTTTCAAAAAATCTATAAACAATTTCTTCAAATAAGAAATTTTCTCCTGACGATGACCTAAGGTCGAAACTAGTTGAGAATAAACAACATATAATAAATATTCCTGCTTCCCTTATTACTTTTTGTTCATACTATATATATATATATATATATATATATATATATATGTATATATATAATATATTATATTATGTTATGTGTGTTATGTGTATTGTGTATTATATTTTACAATACATTGGTTTCTGAGCAGCATTTTCTGCAGCTGCCCGTCTCCACGGTAACGCGCTTATGAAGCATTTTGTGTACGTGACCCCTTCGTCTGTTTTTATTGACCGCGGCTAGTTCTCGGGTTTCATTTATCTTCTTATCTAGATGTATGCTTACTCTTAGTGTTGATTTTTAAAATTCTTTTATTTGTTTTTTTTAATTTCCTAAACATTGCGTTTTTTTGTTTTTGTTTTCTATTTTCCTGAAATGTCTGTTGTCGCTTATGTTTCTTTTTATGCGAGTGTGCGTGCTTATTTGTTTGTGATTTACTAATTATGGCGGCTTTAGGTAATGGTTTCATCTTAATAGTCCCAATGACAAAACAATAAAATTATTCCAGTGAGATGTCCATTGTCGAGTCATCCCTGTATAAATCTTTATCAACGTCCGAAACTTTTAGCCACAATTATTTCCGTTGAAACTGTCCGTTTTATATATATATATATATATATATATATATATATATATATATATATATATATACTCTCTTTAAACAGAAGTGATGTTAATTATCTTCTCGTGTCATTTTCAACTAAACATCCCATCCTACTGTCTTCAAGTGAAGATGCCTCTTGTCATTTTCAGGTTGTCTACAAATCCGAACGGTTTAGTCTTTTCGCTTTGGGGCCAGACTGCGGCTGCCCGTTACGAACTGATGGCGTCAGTAGAGAGAGACACACACACAGACTAGTGTCCGTCCCTCACCCATTCTGCTCATCCAAAACAAGCGACTTTGGCGTCCCGTTGCCAATTCCCGCCTATATATCAGCGCGTCGATCTTCATTGCTCTCAGCGTCCGGGAAAAGTGTCCGTGTCCTACACACACAGGCACCCATACATACCCTCTGTACTTATTGGTTCTGTGTTTACCATCTTTCTTTCAGAGGAGTGAATTAACACATACACACACTCACTCACACACACATGCACATGCTTAAACATATATATTTACCAATCCCTCTGCACCAGCAGGATGCGACACAAGGTCAAATTCTTAATTAAATATTTACTTAAAAAGATATGTGCATACAAATTCGAACTTCAGTATAATTAACTCTCTATGCATGAGGTTTATTGAAATTAAAGTTGTATTTGCCAAATAGAAATTAACAAGGAATAAATCTGTTTTGTCCCATAATAGTTGTGAATTTGTACATAGATTTCTTATACTAAATGGAACATACATTTTGGGATTCAAGTAATATTATCCATGTTATAAGTGTTTTATAATTTGCTTGAAGCATTGTTTTTCTTAAGCGGAGTTTCACAGGTTTGAATTCAGATTTGTCCTTCTCCTAGACTGGTTACCTAGCCCTGGTTAAAGAGCCTAGTCTGCCTGCTATTTACCCATAGACAGAGGGAGAATTGGATTCATACCTTTTCCAAAGATATTAGCCGCATGTGAAATGCAAACAGCTTCGTCCAGGAATTGAACTCGGGTCAATGAGTCCATTTCCTACGACTCTAACCATTAGACGACGCACCTCTACATACTTACACATATAAATACAAATACATCTACACACATGCACATCCCCATATACTCACATTACCGTGAAATGACGCTGATACCAACGGTTCCCGCTGGATCACCAAAGTTAAGCAGCGATGTCCCTGTTGAAAACTTAATTGGGTGATTTTTCAGACACATAAGGAAAAACAGACACTGTAAGCAACCTGAATCCTTTGTTTATTAAAATGATCTACTCAACATTGAATGACCAAAAAAGGGTTGGTATAAGTAAAAAAAGAACCAACCAACCAACCAACCAACAAGTACTCACACATACGCTTACATACACACGACGACACGCATAAACGCATACGTACACACACACTCAAACACGCATACACATACACTCGCATGTACCTGCGTTTATATTTACCAACCCCTCCACACAAGCAGGATGTGACACAAGTTCAATTTCTTAAGCGGAGTTCAACAGGTTTGAATTCAGAGTTTTCCTTCTAGACCGGTAGCCAAACAAAGGTTAAAGAGTCCAGTCTGCCCTACTATTTATCCATAGCAGGATGGAGAGTAGGTTTCATACCTTTCTCAAGGGTATTAGCGTTAAGTGAAATGCAATTACCACGTCCAGGATTTGAACTCGGGGCGACGAGTCCATTTCCCATGACTTTAACCATTACATCACGCCCTTCCATGCACATGTATACTCATATACGTCATAAACACAAACGCACATACACATATGCACTCAGGTACAAACAGACCCATACATACATACTCTTAAACACATATACGTACAAACGCAACAGCACATATATAGATACAGAAACAGACACGTGTATACAAACACACTAATACACATTGACAAACACGCAAATACATACACATAAATATTCTAAGGTTTGCGTCACCGTTTAATATAATTATTAAAAATAAATTAGTAAATCGATTTTTCAAAATATTAAAAAAACTTTTTCCTTTCAATAACGAACAATAAAAAATATTCAACGAATCTCCGTTAAAGCTGTATGCCTGGTGTTGCTGGAAATATCAACAAAATTAACGAGGGTAAATTGACCACAGAACAAAAAAGCGAATATCTACCTTGCAATTGTAATAGAAAAATGGAGTGTCCGCTTGATGGTAAATGCCAAAGTGAATACTGTTAAGTATCTGGCCGCCATCTTTGGCCATTTGTAAAGAACTTAAAGTAAATAAGTAAGTAAGTCCTGAGTTATAGAATCCTTGGGAAGTGAATAAGTCCTATGGTATAATCCTATGTTCCGTCGTCCACAAAGGCTCGAAGCAATGTGTGTAGGTATGACCAGAACAGCCAGTATAAATAATAATATCAGCAGCAGAATACTGCCAGTGATTGGTCAATAGGTTGGTCACATGTTTATCGGCGAGTCTGTGAGTACAAGTAGCTATCTGGCACACACTTATATCCAGAAAAAAAACAACATGTACAAGACTAGTATACAAATTCATAAGTAAAATATAAATTTAGGTTACACCCAAGTTACTTCTCGTAGAATATTTTGAAAAACATATGAAGTATACACATAGTACCAAACTTTCTGAGACATTAAAACTAATTATGGCATTGACCTTATCTTGAAGTGGGACATTGTTAAAAGGTCTCTTAATTACAAGGCGGTTGATACATTCTGCCTTTTCTTATATTATATATATATATATATATATATATATATATATATATATATATATATATATATATATATATCGGTATAAATCAATATATAGCTGCTTATATGACCGGTATCCAAGGCATTTCTTTGCTAAATAAATTGCTCTGTATATTTTCCCCAGTTATTGTACCCTGATCTCTCAATATGGACTATACCAATTGGCCATGCTTAGAATAATTCCTAACACCAACTAACGTGGTTATATATATATATATATATATATATATATATATATACGGTATTTGTGGAAAAGGTGACTTACCGGTGAATCAGGTCACAATGGTTAGTTGATGGAAGATTCACAATGATAAGAGAGCGATATAACAAATATAAAATGCTCAATACGTTGGTAGAGCAAATTTATTATGATAAAGGTACACGGTAATAACCTACTCGAGTTTCCCCATAAGGACTAAATCCACTGGATTAATGAAGATATTGATTAATTGCAGTTGATTGCACGTGTGTATTTTTTTGCGATAAACTGTTGGTTACAGGACTGCAGTCAAAGAACGCCGATTCAAGATTCGAAAGTGCAAGTTGCATTTTCTTAATATCAAAATATGAATATTGTTAGAAACGTTCTTTGACTGCGGTCCAGTAACCAACCGTTTATCGCAAAAAAATACACACGTGCAATCAACTGCAATTAATTAATATCTTGATTAATCCAGTAGATTTAACTCTGAAGATCCTTATGATGAAACTCGAGTTGGTTATCATCGTGTACCTTTATCATAATATATATATATATATATATATAGGGTGTCCCAGAAGTCGCGCACCATATAATTTTTGTTTTTTTTTTGTTTTTCAGATTTTATTGGATATGGGTGAGAAATTAACAACACAGGAAAGAGTTAAATTGTTTTTTATATTTGGAAGAAATGGGGCTACATACCGCTCTGTAGCTGAAGAATTCAACCGCACTCATCCCGAGCGAGAAAAACCATTGAACCATAGCACTGTCTGCCGTTTGATAAAACGTTTCCAAGAAACTGGCTCAGTTGCTGACCGCGAGAGATGTGGTCGACGAAAGAGTGCAACTGATGAAGCAACATCAACTATGGTTTTGGTGAATGTTGCTAGAACCCCCGTGAAATCAGTAAGGAAAATAAGCCAGGAGAAAATAAGCCAGGAGCTATTCTTAAGACACATAAATTTCATCCGTACAAAGTGCATCTTGAGAATTGATGTTTGTATCAATGGAGAGGGTGAACAATTTGTGCATCTATTATGATTATGATGAATAAAATTGATATTCATATGTCTTTTTATACTTTTTATATGTATTTTCATACATGGTGACACCCTGTATATATGATGATACCTCCATCTTATCTAAAACATAATTATGCCATCTTTGGTGTTTACAGTACACATACATATAAAAGATGGATCGTGATAATATAGACCTTTCAGTTTGTCTGCATCCTTCCCAACTATTTGTTCCTACAGTTTAACTATCATTTATTCACATATTTGTTTATCTACATGTTTAACTGCATTTTATTCACATATTTCTCTTTTTTGCTTTTGGTTGGTTGGCTGGATTTTACGATTTAAATGACGCAGACATTTTGTTTTATACATTCTACTTGGGTATTCCGGGTTTTTTTTCAAATTCAGGTTTTTTTTAAAATCATTCTATGATTACTCATTTTTTTCTCGATTCAACCCATGGATGGGATCCTTAAAAGTACTACCACTCTGAGTCAGGGTGATCCAGGGTGTTAAGTTTCTGACCGCCATCCTTGGCCAGTTGAAAAGGACTTAAAGTAAGTAAGTCCTGAACTATAGAATCCTTTGGTAAGTGAATAAGTCCTACGTTTTGGAATCCTACATAGTGTCAAAGGTCCAGTGATATTATCCTATGTTCCGTCGTCCAGGAAGATCCAAGTAGTAATGAGTAGCTAAGATTAGAACAGCCAGTATAAATAATAATATCAGCAGCAGAGCACTGCCAGTGATTGGACAAGAATATGGTCACATGACTATCGCCCAATCTATAAATAAGAGTGAGTGTCTAGCACTCACCTTATATCCCAGAAAAGTCAACACAGGGAGTAATAGCGATAAAGATGTACTACACACTTCCTAGAGTTCCATATTTGGAACTTCACAACTAGATGCAATTTAACGTCATACCAAGGAGTCTAAGACCATCAGCCACCGCCTTCTAGAACAAATCATGAAAATGGTTGGGAGGTTGCCATAAGGGCAATAAGGTGAGGCAAATCATATACGTGCTAGAGTTTCACGTGACAATCCGATTGGGCGGAGGGGGCCTCCCTGACCACCCGTCTAGCCAAAGTAAAAGCCAAAGTTGAGCGTTACATATTATAGACTTCTCAGCCACTTGGATTCCATCCTTAAGCATCACGTCACCACGTACAGCTTACAGGTGGCCTCATTGGGGAGGGGATATGTTACCCCGCTGCATTGGTGCAATCGGTGTAGTCTACAGCCTCAGCTGTATACATTTAAAAAAAGTTATCCCCTGAATACAATCTTAACCCGTGCGCGGGAAGAATCAACCACAGGTCCGCACCCCACTCAAACTATCTCAACTTTGACTAACTCTAATCTTACCTTCCCAGACTAATCCAATCACGTGACTCTCTAAGTTGATAAGAGGCCCGCTTCGGATGACCCTGTCAATCAACATATCCATCGAGTTAATGTTAATCTTAAGATATAAACTACGATTGCTCACAAAAATGATAGGATATGCCTATCCATTATGTAACACTGCTTTTGGCACTCTGGGGAGTGGGCATCAGGGAGTTACGCTTTGTTGCCATTATCTAGTGTTATATAACCTTTGTTTCATTATCTATTGCTGTGCTGATATTAAGCTGGGTCGAGTTGTCTTTTTTCTGTGTATATCTGGGTGAACTTCTCTGTTCTTCTGACCTTCCTTCTTAGGATACTTAGGACTTCTCATCTTTGTGTCCACTGCTCTATTGAGTAACAAACACAAGACTTGGTATTGCTTTTAGACGTATTTATTCAACCCAACTAACAACAACACGCGTGGAGAAATGGCATACGGACGGCATACGTCATTTGAATTTGTTCCGTTCAGTCACCCAGCCAAAACTGACTTTCTAACTATATTTTTGTTCTCACCTTGGCTCTGGCTAATCAGAGACCAGCTACAAGTAAAAGGTTAACCCCCTCTCAAATTTCTGTTGTTGTTTATTTCTACACTACAGTACTCAATTTATAGGTAACCTATCAATTATGAAACACCTGTACATTGCATATTTCTCTGCAAGAGAAAATTAGGACGGAATACATCATTTTGAATTTGTGCCGTTCAGTCACCCAGCCAAAACTGACTTTCTAACTATATTTTTGTTCTCACACTTGGCTCTGGCCAATCAGAAACCAGCTACAAGATTAGTAAAAGGTTAACCCCTCTCAAATTTTGTTGTTGTTTATTTCTACACTACAGTACTCAGTTTATAGGTAACCTATCAATTATGTAACACCTGTACATTGACGTTATTTCTCTGCAAGAGATAAAGTCAGCCTACTCTAGGGGCTGCCGGCAAGGTGAACTTCTGTTTGAGTCGTTCGTTTCTATATTCTATACTTTCGTCTCGATTTTTATTTCGGCGATGAAGACATCTTTCTTGAACGTTATATTTAACCTCAAATTAATTGAATATTCCACCTTGCATTCTGGTTATAAAGGTCTTCTCATGGGGGTGAAAAAAAAAAGGAATTTTTTCTCAAGTGTGTATTGACATCAAAATATCAGGAGAGAGAAAAAAAAGAAAGTAAACATGGTAACATAACTCCAAAGAAAGGAAATAATAGTTTTATACGCGGCGAATGTTATTTGCCTATAAAAGAGACGGAGAAACATTCGAAGAGTGAACAGTGCCGAGAAACACGATAAGAAACCTAGGGGACTTCATTCCATTTGCTACAAATGTGATCTTAGAAATAGAGGATTCTCGGTAATCTCTGAGTTTAGCCTCGGAGGAAGTGCGTGTCTGCAGAGGAATATGAACACCAAGAAGCGGAAATAGCTGACGTTATTTGTGTTATCAACAGAACCTTCCATAATCGAATAAAAATTCGATGAACTAATGCAGCAGGGAGAGAAACGGTTGACAAAAGTGATTATTTGGTAAGAGTGGGTAGTTCAATAACAGTATAGTATATATATATATATATATATATATATATATAATATATCTTATTATAATCGAGATTGTGTGCTTTTCTGTCTGTAACCGAAACTAAATCACTAATCAAGTCACAATTCCCTTTGTTATTGACGTCACATTAACCATGAATATATTTTTATTTAAACCTCAATTCTTGATAAAATTGTTTTACATTATTAATACTGTTAACATATCTACATACTAATAGCATACAATTATATTTATATGTACAACAAAATAGCGGTTTACAGTGTGAAATGGGAAGGCTAATTTGCATATTGATATTAAAAGTGATTTTAATAAATATGTGCTTAGTATTATTGATTTTAACTGTTTGGTTTTATTATATGAATATAAGCAAACATTTCTTCAATGAATCTTAAATGAAATCAGTTAACAAGAAAAAATAACTGTCATTTTATTCTTCACTTCCTCTTTTAACTAAATACTTAAATTAGAAAAAATAACAATGAAAGACAAGAGTGATGGAAGAGTAAGTTTCAGTTGTTCTATTTTTCGATTATACCCCCACCTCTGTTTCAAATCTTTTTTATCTGCATTCTTATTTAGTTTCATTAGCCTTTTCTAATTTAATATAATATTTATTACATTTAAAAACTTAAATACTTCACCCGGAGGGTGCAATATATTTGCTAGTCCTTATTATAAGGAGATTGTGTGTTTTTCTGTCTGTAACGCGAAACTATATTACTATACAAGTCACAATTCCCTTTGTTATTTACGTCACATTCTCCATGATTTTATTTTCATTTAAACCTCAATTATTAATAAATTTTGCTTTTAGATTATTAATACTGTTGACCATATCTACATACTAACAATATGCAAGTTGTATTTATATATACAACAAAATAGTGTTTTGTAGTGTGAATGGGAAGTTAATTTGCATATTGATATTAAAATTGATTTTAATAAATATGTGCTTAGTATTATTGATTTCTAATTTTTTGGTTTTATCTTAATGAATATGAGCCAAAATCTCGGGGATAAATCTTAAAAGAAATCCATTAGCAAGAAGAAATAACTGTAAATTTATTCTTTACTTCCTTTTTTCACCAAATAGTTAAATGAGGAAAATTTACCAATGAAAGACGGGAGTAATGGAAAATAATGGAAGAGTTACTTTCAAAGTTGATCTATTTTTCAATCATTACCCCTCTTATTTAGTTTCATTAGCCTTTCTAATTTAATATGAATATTTTATTATATTAAACTTAAATATTTGCACCCGGAGGGTGCATATATTTGCTAGTACTCATAATACACACACACCACACACACATACATATATATATAGTCATCCACAAAAGTGTTTCGTCTTAATCAAGTCTCCAGTCAGTGTGGCTAGGACATTTTGTAAGCTACCTTTAGCAGCCGGATTGAAGATCCGATCGGTCTGGTTTGTCAGTCCGGCACCGTACCATCCGTAGACGTCCTTCAACTTACAGAATTGGATAAGGGGATTTTAACTGTTTTAATACACACATCGAGCTTTGCGTGTAAAAGGCTGTCACAAAGGCTCCATTCCTTAGAAGAGGCGTTGCGTTTACGCCTTGGTTTGGCGGCTCGTCAGCAGATGCCCCCCATAGTGCTCCACCTAGGGATGGGGAGCAATTATATAGGGTCATCACAGACACGTGGTTTCGACTTATGCAAGTCCTCAGTGGAGGCTAGACATTTTGTAAGCTACCCTACAGCCGGAATTGAAATCCGATCGTGTTGTCATCCAGTACCAGTGTCATCCACGCTATCCATTATCAATATATATATTTATCACTCCTCCGCACAAGTAGGAACGACACAAGGTCAGGTTTCTTAAGCCGGAAGTTAAGTCAGGGTTTTGAATTCAGAGTTTTCCTTCATCCAACTAGACTGTTACTTAGCCATGGTTAAGAACGCCACGGTCTGCCCTGTCTACTTACCCATACTAAGAGGGAGGTAGGATTCATACCTTTCCCTAAGGGTATTAGCGGCTAGTGAAATGCATTTACAACAAACTCCAGGATTTGAACTTGGGGCGACCGAGTCCATTTCCCATGACTTTAACCATTACAAACCACGCGCTTCCTACAGTAAATCAAATATAAACGCTCTATTGCAATAGAATTGAGCCCGTTTACTTTAGAAATATAGCTCCTATATATATA
>CM042153.1:61119457-61158750 GCA_023376005.1 Doryteuthis pealeii | reverse complement strand
ACCAAAATTGTACTTGTGTCAAACTCCGGACGATATATGTAGTATGAGCCACTCAAGTTTGAGTAGTAGTCGTCGTAGTTAGTAGCCGTTAGGTCAAGAACAACATACACGATAAGTTGTATAGTTACAAGAGGCTTATTATTTATTTCCAGGCTCGTGTCGTGGTCCTCTGTTTTGGGAGAAGAAAGACAGAGAGAGCAGAGAGAGAGAGAGAGAGAGAGGAAGAGATGAGAGAGAGATTAAGATGAGAGAGAGAGAGAGAGTACGGTTAAATTAATCTGGTCGTAACAATAATATCCACTCCTGCTATGTAACCCTGCACTGACCGAAGGAAAAATAGGGCATTTCTTCTTGCTCTTACTCGTTCACTATGTCACTTCGCTTCCGGTCATCACCGGAACTCCGTTTTAATTTCAATTTCCACTTCCAGGGTCATTCCTCGGTCAAGTTACTGACATCCGTTGTGGCCACTCTCAAACTTAAACCCTGTTTGCTCTCATTTCTTCTATCCTCTCTTCTCATAGAAATCCGAACACAGCTTTAGTTTTTATTTCAAATTCTGTAGATCCATAAATTCGCTACACTTAGCAAGGTCAAAGAGCAAGTCCACCTAGATGGAGGAGAGTTGTCGGATTGATAGCTTTCTTCTTTCGTGAAAATGCAAGCAGCCTCGTCCAGGATTTAAACTCGCGGCGACGAGTCCATTTCATGATAGGAATAGCACTGCCTCTATCGACCAAAGATTGTACCAACCGGATAATTAGAAAATGAATGTTTCAGATATTTTGAAGTTACCGGAATAGATGAAAAATGGTTTTAGGTTTTGAGGATTAAGGTGGGAAAACTACAAATGAATATACCAACAATTAAAAGACCTTAAAAAGAAACAAACTAAATAAGTCAGTGGAGTGTGTTGGATTATTTCGGTATAAAGGTGTGCTGGAAACCGTCACTTGAACTTAATAGACTCGGGCTGGTCACGTGGATTAAACCCAGCCAATCAACAGCTCGAATACCATGTGTAATTAACTATTTAATCACCGATATTGAAAGCCGTTCATTTGCACATTATTTCGATATTGACGACGGACCTGCAACCAAGGATTAATTTACTCAACGCAAGGAACAAGCAAGGGCCATACCCAATATTAAAGGACACCAAAGAAAAACCAAAGGTGTTTTCACTAAAGATCGCGCTTTGCTTAACACAAGGGATCTCCATTGTAAAGTCCTCTGACTTGGAATCTAAAAATGGCCACAAAAATCGTAACAGAGTTTTGTTGGTATCAGGTGGGCAGCGAGGGAGTCTATACGCTTTTACTAGCGCTAGACCAGAGAGATTGTTTTTGCCTCTGAGATGGATCGCCACATCTACCATCATCTCCCCACTTTACCGCACAAATCCAAGCTGTTCTACTCATGCGCTGTCGGTGGGGGTTGGTATCGAAACCGGACCCTTGTAGTTCGTAGGCTGATATTCTACCGACTGAGTGGAAAATAGCGATTATATTCAACATTTCTGAAACACTGAAAGCAGTTCTAAAGAACTTGTGTACAATTACGACGTAATGCATCAAAACAAATACTGAAATCAGCCAGAATGCTGCGTAAAGTCCTGGGGATTCGAGAAAGCTTGTTGTCACCTGGCCTCAAGCATAATTAACCATACATTTCTGATGTAAAGAATTTGTGATTAGAAATTTTAATCTAGCACGATGTAAAAAAAAGGGCTCATTTTCACGATACGACAAATGTAATCTGGGATTTTTTGAATATACGAGGAACAACTGAAATCACCTAGCCGATTACTGAAAACATATTTTCGTCTCTTGCTTCGGTTGTTACAGAGCTTAAACTAGAACGAAGTAAAAACGGTCTTGTTTTTACAATTAGTCAACTGTACTCTTTTAAATATGTTTGACATGAGAGGAAGCAATCACAGCACCAAGATGATTACCGTAATCGTCAGGAATACTGCGAAAAGTCCTGGATATTTGAGAGGGCTTACTATCACACGGTCTCTAGTGAAAGGATTCGTTGATTAAAGAGCTTAACCTGGCACAAGTAAAAAAAAGGTCTCGTTCTTACCATGAGTCAATGTACTATTTGAGACCTTTGAATCTGCGAGGAATAAGTGAAAGCACCTAGAAGATTACTGAAAACAGCGAGAAATACTGTGCAACCCATGGATATTTGAGAAGACTTGCTATCACTAAACGGTCTCTAGTGTAAAGATTCGGTAATTAGAAGACTAACTAGACGTATTAAAAGAAAAGATTCTCATTTTTTAACATAAGTCAAATGTACTCTTGAGGCCTCTCCAGCGTATCACTATTTGCAGGGAGGCTCTTTTTTGTCGAAGAAAACATTAATTTCCCCGTGTAATCATAACAGTAATTATTCGTTTCGTGTTTGCTGTCATAACAAGACTCCCCCGCTCCAAATGGACGTAATTCTATTAGAGAATTAAGTGAAAAATGACAAAAGCTAACAGCCAGTTCATTTGCACAGAGAAACGTAGGTCTTGCGCAGACAAATTAAGGACTTTTATATCTTCGCGCTCTTTATTTGTTCATTATTTTGAGTAAGAATTTTATGTCTAATTTGTTTTCGTTTGTTTTTTTGTTTTTTTTAGGAGAAGACGAAAGAGAGAAAGAGAGAGAGAGAGAGAGAGAGAGAGAGAGAAGAGAGAGATTATCGGGAGAATAGAAAGAAAAAGAGAAAGAGATAAAGAATTGAATAATGAAAATTGGAAAGGAAAAGAAGAAGAGAAAGAATGAATAGAATGGTGTTTTTACGCTCTTTTATTCATTGTTTATTTTGAGTATGAATTTTGTGTCTAATTATTTTTCGTGTTTTTTTTTTGTTTGTTGAAGAAGAAAGACACAGAAAGAGAAAGATTATCAGAAATAATAGAAAGAAAAAGAGAAAAGAGATAAAGAATTGAAATAATGAAAATTGGAAAGGAAAAAAGAAAAGAGTGAATAGAATCATATAGATAATATATAATAAAAGAAAGATAAGAGAAAAAAGGAAGGAAGGAGGAACGAAAGTAAAGTAAAGAAAAAAGATTGGGAACAATAGGAGAAAAACAAAAATATAGAAAGACAGACAGACAGAAAGAAAGAAACAAAGAAAAAAGATCTGAAAATTAAAGGAAAATGATACATAGAAAGAAACGAAATATTTTAGGAACAAAGAAAGGAGAAAAAGGATATAAAAAGGAATAAAGAAAGAAAGATCTTAGAAACAAAAGATAGAAAAAGAAAGAAAGATATTCTAAATAAAGGAAGAAAAACAAAGGATATAAAATGAATGAATGAAAGAAAGAAAGAAAGAAAGAAAGAAAAATATTGAAAACAAAGGCTAGAAAAATGAATATACAAAGAGAGAAAGTAAGAAAGAAATAAGAGAGATCTTTGAAATAAATAAAGAAAAACGATGATGTAGAAAAGAAGAACTATTTAGAAAAAAAGATATGGAAAGAATTAAAGGAATAAAGAAAGGTGTTTGAAAGAAAGGAAGAAAAAACAAAATAGAAAGAAAGAAAGAAAGGTTTTAAATACAGGGGAAAAACATATAGAAAAAAAATAAAAGCAGATTGATAGAAAGAAGGAATTTTAAAAAAAGGAAGAAAGGATATACAAAGAATGAAGGAAAGGAAGAAAGAAACGTTTTAGAGACAAAGAAAGCAACACAAAGGATACAGAGGGAAAGAAAAACAAATAAAGAGGGACAAAACAAATAAAGGATAAAGAAAGAAAGAAAAAAAGAAAGAAAGAAAGAAAGAAAGAAAGACAAAGAGAAAAGGATATTGAAAAGAAGAAACAAAAAGAAAGAACGGTTTTAAATGCAAAAGAAGAAAAACAAAAATTACAGAAGGGAAGGAAAGAAGAAATAAATATTTGAGAAACAGAGGAAAACTGAATGATACAGAATGATACAGAAACAGAGGAAAACTGAATGATAAAGAATGATACAGAAACAGAGGAAAACTGAATGATACAGAATGATACAGAAACAGAGGAAACTGAATGATAAAGAATGATGATAACTGAATGATAAAGAATGATACAGAAACAGAGGAAAAATTGAATGATACAGAATGATACAGAAACAGATGAAAACTGAATGATACCAGAATGATACAGAACAGAGGAAAACTGAATGATACAGAATGATGCAGAAACAGAGAAAACTGAATGATACAGAATGATACAGAAACAGAGGAAAATGAATGAACACTGAATGATACAGAATGATACAGAAATAGAGGAAAACTGAATGATACAGAATGATACAGAAACAGAGGAAAACTGAATGATACAGAATGATACAGAACAGAGAAAACTGAATGATACAGAATGATACAGAAACAGAGGAAAACTGAATGAACAGAATGATACAGAAAACAGAAGAAAAAATGATACAGAATGATTAACAGAGAGAACTGAATGATACAGAAGATACAGAACAGAGGAAAAATTGAATGATACAGAATGATACAGAAACAGAGGAGAACTGAATGATACAGAATGATACAGAAACAGAGGAAAAATTGAATGATACAGAATGATACAGAAACAGAGAAAAACTGAATGATACAGAAGATACAGAAACAGGGAAAACTGAATGATACAGAATATACAGAAATAGAGGAAAACTGAATGAATACAGAAATAGAGGAAACTGAATGATACAGAATGATACAGAAATAGAATGATACAGATGATGAAAACTGAATGATACAGAATGATACAGAAACAGAGAAAACTGAATGATACAGAATGATACAGAAAAGAGAAAACTGAATGATAAGAATGATACAGAAAACAGAGGAAAACTGAATGATACAGAATGATACAGGAAACAGAGGAGAACTGAATGATACAGAATGATACAGAAACAGAGGAAAACTGAATGATACAGAATGATACAGAAACAGAGGAAAACTGAATGATACAGATGATACAGAACAGGAAAAAATGAATGATACAGAATGATACAGAAACAGGAGAAACTGAATGATACAGGAAGGATACAGAAACAGAGGAAAATTGAATGATACAGAATGATACAGAAACAGAGGAGAACTGAATGATACAGAATGTTACAGAAACAGAGGAAAAATTGAATGATACAGAATGATACAGAAACAGAGGAAAACTGAATGATACAGAATGATACAGAAACAGAGGAAAAATTGAATGAGACAGAATGATACAGAAACAGAGGAAAATGAATGATACAGAATGATACAGAAATAGAGGAAAACTGAATGATACAGATACAGAATAGAGGAAAACTGAATGATACAGAATGATACAGAAACAGAGGAAAAATTGAATGATACAGAATGATACAGAAACAGAGGAAAACTGAATGATACAGAATGATACAGAAACAAGGAAAACTGAATGATACAGAATGATACAGGAAACAGAGGAAAACTGAATGATACAGAAAACAGAGGAAACTGAATGATACAGAATGATACAGAAAGAAAACTGAATAATACAGAATGATACAGAACAGAGGAAAACTGAATGATACAGAATGATACAGAAATAGAGGAAAACTGAATGATACAGAATGATACAGAAATAGAGGAAAACTGAATGATACAGAATGATACAGAAACAGAGGAAAACTGAATGATACAGAATGATACAGAAACAGGAAAAATGAATGATACAGAATGATACAGAAACAGAGGAAAACTGAATGATACAGAATGATACAGAAACAGAGGAAATGAATGATACAGATGATACAGAAACAGAGGAAACTGAATGATACAGAATGATACAGAAATAGAGGAAAACTGAATGATACAGAAATAGAGGAAAACTGAATGATACAGAAATAGAGGAAAACTGAATGATACAGAATGATACAGAAACACAGGAATGGATGATACAGAAACAGAGGAAAATGAATGATACAGATGATACAGAAACAGAGGAAACTGAATGATACAGAATGATACAGAAACAGAAAAACTGAATGATACAGAATGATACAGAAACAGAGGAAAACTGAATGATACAGAATGATACAGAAACAGAGGAAAACTGAATAATGAATGATACAGAAAGCGCACAAATGTTGTTTAGTAATGTTGTTTATTTGCTTATATTGCAATATTTCAATCCGATTTAGATCATCATCAGAGTATGTCTATTATAAGGAAAAACAAGAAAACAGTTTATTGAAGAAAATAAATGAAGAAAGTGAATTTGAAAAAGGAACCATGAATTGAATGATACTGATAATATAAAGAAGGAGAAAATAATGAAAGATAGATAAACAGAAAGAAAATGAATGTTAAAAAAGAATAATGAAGGAAATGAAAAATAATTCAGTGTAAATAAATAGTGTAAATAGTGGAAGAAAGAAATATTGGAAAGAAAGAAAAAGTAAGTGTAAATGAAATGAAAGAGATAATGGAAAGAAATAAAGGGAATGGGAAGAAAGAAGAAGAAGGAAAAATAGATAATTTAAAAAAGAAAGGTTGAATAGAAAGATTGGAACATAGACGAAAAGGCGAGAGCAAAATGAATGAAAAAGTGAAAGAGTTAAAGAAAAAAAGAAATCAAATAAAAATAAAGAGGTAGTGAACAAAAGAAATGTATCAGGAAAGAGTGAATATAGAGAACGAAAGAATGGGAATAATAAGAAAGAAAATGACAGAAAAAAACGATGGAAGAAAAGGACAAGTTGAAAGGAAAAAAGAATGAAAAAAAGTAGAAAAGGGAAGAAGAAAAGAATAAAAAACGACAGAAAGAAACGGCCAGTGAAAATAAAGAAATAATGAAAGAACGATTGAAAGAAAAGCTAAATGGAGAGAAAGAAAGATTGGATAAAAGAAGAGAAAAGAAAAGAAAAGTTAAGAAAAGAAAAAAAGGAAAAACGACAAATGGATACAGCAATTGAAAATAAAAAAAGGAATTGAAAGCCAAAAGTGAAGAGAAAAGAAATTTAAAAAAAGAACAAAGAAGGAAGAGCGACAAATAGAAATGGCAAATGAAAAAAGATAGGGAAAGAGAAAAAGAACTTTGACAGTAAATCTGCGAATATCTATCAATCTCTCTCTCTCTCACTCTCACTCTCTCTCTCTTTCTCTCTCTCTCTCTCTCTCTCTCTCTCTCTCTCTATATATATATATATATATATATATATATATATATATATTCACTGATTTACTTTATGTACTTCTTACATTATAATATATATATATATATATATATATATATATATATATATATTCACTGATTTATGTTATATACTTCGTTATATATATATATATATATATATATATATATATATAATATATATATATGTTTCAGCTTTGGAAAGAAAATGTCCACGAACACATCAAATTAAAGGCTTTCTATATTATCATCTTCAAATCTTAACAGCTTTTTATCTCATCATTAAACGATCGAGAGAGAGAGAGAGAGAGAGAGAGAGAGAGAGAGAGAGAGAGAGAGAGAGAGAGAGAGAGAATAATCGCGGCTAAATAGAAATTACAGTAAATACATTTACAATGAAAACACTAATTCTGTTATTAAGATAATAACAAAACATTAAATGAAATAATATCATTATGATAAGAATACGAACAGCCCTCATAACAACTATATACAACATTTTAATGATATAAACTATTATACAATAATGCCATTATTATTAGTAAATGATATTTAAATCATCGATCATATAGAAATCTGTTCTCACTGATAAAATGAAATGAAAATTATTCCATGCTGTAGCCGTGTCAATACTACTAGCAACATTTGGATTCTAATGAAGCACTTTGAATAAAAAGATAGATGGGAGCTAAATAAGGAGGCTGTTGGCCTCGCTGACCATATTTTGGAAGGAGCGTCCCACAAAAGAGCAGCTGTATGGCTACTTACTTACTATCACACGAACCATTCCAGGAAGACGTGCAGGACACTGCTGGAGAAGCAAGGACGTACTCGTAATTGACGTACTTAATCACAAGAGTAGGCCCACTAGCAACAATTTAAATGGATTAACACGGTACGGATACTGGATGCGGTGAGGAGGACTCGTCAGGAGCAATGGTCAATAGAGATGAGTGGAGAGAGAGAAAATAGAGAGAGAGAGAGAGAGAGAGAGAGAGAGAGAGAGAGAGAGAGAAGAGAGAAGAGAAAGAAAGAGGGGGAGTCATAGAAATTCATGCTATCAGTACGACGTCAAGCTGCTGCTGCTATTGCTGCTGTAACTGCTGCTGCTGCTGCTGATAATGATGATGATGGTTTTATGTCGAAGTCAGTTTAACAATTATGATCTCCAATAATATATAATATGAAAATGTATTCTGAAATCCTTTTAAGTAAAGATTTCATACCTAGTTGCAATAACAATAAATACAAGTTCGGTTCGAAATTGTGCGAAGGCTCCTGATTACGATATGAAAGCCCCCAAGTTCGGCAAGAAGGTTCCTGAGTATGACGTGAAGGTACCCGAGTTCGACAAAAAACACCTGAAGAAGACCGGAGAGCA
This sequence comes from Doryteuthis pealeii, assembly GCA_023376005.1. NCBI lineage: Eukaryota > Metazoa > Mollusca > Cephalopoda > Myopsida > Loliginidae > Doryteuthis > Doryteuthis pealeii. The sequence goes on along the minus strand of CM042153.1, from coordinate 61,150,215 downwards.
CATCGGCGGAACGATGTATATATAGCAATAAAGTTTATGGGAATAGTCCAAAAAATCCAAATAATACATATTCTCAATAGCAAAGACAAATTCTATGGTGTCTTCTCGTTTTCAAGTCAGCATCCATCCTCGTCCAAGATTTGAGCATGTATCGCCGTGTTTGTTTCCGGTGTCCATTCGGCATATAATAACCCGACTAGGGTTGATATGTCATGAAACCAAAAAAAAAAAAAAAAAAAAAAAAAAATTGCACATCTCTCAAACCTATCTTTTAAGGTTATTAACATATATTCTATAGCAAATACAAATATTACACTTCATGAGAGGTCATGAATTGGTAACAGACCTGTAGCTAATAATTTAAAATAAGGGCCATTAACTTTAGGATCAGGGTGTCTATGGAAAATTACCGGGACGGTTATGACCCTTTGATCCCTCGAAAACACGCCATGACAAATACATAATAGTTAGAGTAAGTTAGATTAGAGTCGATCCAGCTTTGAAAGAGGGCAGACGTAATCAACGGCCCTCCCGGTGTCCGTTCTCATCCCCGTGATGGAATCAATAAATATGGGGCTAATAAAAACTTGATCAAGAAACGCAAGGTCTTGTTAATTGATTATTAAAAACAAGGAATGCCCAGCTCAGCCCAGAAGAAGAATTAGCAAGGAGGAAAATCAACCACTAGATAGAAGTCAGCTAAAAAAGATGTCGGTCAGAGCAGATAGAAGAAGAAGAAGAAGAAGAAGAAGAAGAAGAAGAAGAAGAAGAAGAAGAAGAAGAAGAAGAAGAAGAAGAAGAAACCTGAGTAATGAACCAAGTAAGATAATCTCCTCTCTAATCTAGGTCTCTGTCTCTGTCTCTCTCTCTCTCTCCCTATCACCTGAGATGAAGACTATATAACCGATGTTTATTAATGGTATATAACACAAGTTCTATGACGACCTCTTATTTTCAGTTGGGCATCCATCCTTTTCGGGGAGATATCGATCGTCAAATGAAGTTTTTTTTTATCACTTCTGGTCTTCCTTATTCAATGGTCATTGTCACTACTTTGTGCTTTAGGTTGGTGAATAATCATTTAATGAACAATCAAGCCTTACTAATTGATGAGCGAAAATATTCCGCTCTAATTACACCCTTGCATGATGAAGTTATTAATCGTTATCTTCCATGCTTTCACTCCTTCTCCCACCATTCCTACCTTTCTTTCTTTCTTCTTCTTCTTCTTCTTCTTCTTCTTCTTCTTCTTCTTCTTCTTCTATTTAATGTTTTTGCTTTTTTTTACTTTCTTTTTCTTTCTCTTTTTTATCCCTCCACTTCATTTTTCTTTCTTTATTTCTTTCTTTCTTCTTCTTCTTCTTCTTCTTCTTCTTCTTCTTCTTCTTCTTCTTCTTCTTCTTCTTCTTGTATTTAATACTTTTGCTTTTTTTACTTTCTTTTTCTTTCTCTTTTTTATCCCTCTGCTTCATTCTTCTTTCTTTCAATCTTTCTTTCTTTCTTTCTTTCTTTCTTTCTTCTTCTTCTTCTTCTTCTTCTTCTTCTTCTTCTTCTTCTTCTTCTTCTTCTTCTTCTTCTTCTTCTTCTTAATGCTTTTGCTTTTTTTACTTTTTTCTTATCCCTCTGCTTCATTCTCTTCTTTCTTTCTTTTCTTTCTTTCTTTCTTTCTCACCAACATTTTAATCTTCCCCTTATGCATTCATGTTACAATAGATATATTTTCTCCTTTCGCCTTTTTATCACATTTATTCTTCTACTTTTTGTTCAACTTATCCTTCATCTTAATTTCCATCGTCTTTCTCTTTTCTCTTCTATTTTTTCTATCTTCATTTTTCATTCAGGACATTCTTCTTCTTCTTCTTCTTCTTCTTCTTCTTCTTCTTTCTTCTTCTTCTTCTTCTTTCTTTCTTTCTTTCTTTCTTTATTTATTTATTTATTTTTCGTAACTCTCCGTTTTTCTTTTATCCCTATTTATTCTTTCTTTTTAAATGTTTTTCATTGCAGCATTTCGTTCCTTCCATCTTCTGTGCCGTTGTTGTTGTTGTTGTTGTTGTTGTTCTTCTTCTTCTTCTTCTTCTTCTTCTTATTATTATTATTATTATTATTATTATTATTATTATTATTATTGTAGTCCTTGCGAGTTTTCACTCCAGCATAACCTGATAGTCTTTCACTGGAGTCTGAGTGTAAACAAGTCTCCTCAGGTTTCCAGGATTCTTCTGGGGATTTTAGCCAATTTTAAGAGTGCTGTTGTCTAGATGATCTCAATTCTTCCTCTGATTTCCAATCCTTTATTCTGTTTTCTAAATTCTTGGTGACCGTTCAAGAAGCATTAATTACAATTGGTATTATTATTATTATTATTATTATTATTATTATTATTATTATTATTATTATCTATATATTGATACACTAGTACCTACTCATGTCACATTTTAACATCACCTGATCCGGAGAAGCTTCGTAGTTGAAGAGTTAGTCGGTGGTTTGGATAGGGGGTGGCGTGTTAAAGTGTGGCACACGGAGATATAAAAGAGAATGATGGTGAAAGCGCTAAGCGATTTCAATTTAATTGAAATATGAGTGAAACTAGAGAGAGAGAACACACAGAGAGAGAGAGAGAGAGAGAGAGAGAGAGAGAGACAGACAGACAGACAGACAGACAGACAGACAGACAGACAGACATACAAAGATAGAGAGAGAGACAGAGAGGACAGAGGAGAGAGAGACAGACAGACAGACAGACAGACAGAGATAGAGAGACAGACATACACATATAGAGAGATAGAGAGAGAGAGGAGAGTGTGTGTGTGTGTGTGTGTGTGTGTTGTGAGAGAGAGAGAGAGAGAGAGAGAGAGAGAGAGAGAGAGAGAGAGAGGGGGTTAAAGCTGTCAATCAAAATCTATGTTATTTCCCTGACTCTTCTAAGGAATTATCAGTTAGCTTTAAAATTCAAATACTTCTACACTACTTTACAAATTGGATAGGCTACCCCATTCATTATGAAACACGTGTAGCTGCCAGCTTGTCTTCAATAACGATACAAAGCTGTTGCCTTAACAGAGTAGATACTTTACTTAGGGTTAGGTGTTAAAATCAATCCTAAGTATTTACACAAGACACAAGCAATTTCTTTGTGTAATTAAATCTTTCAATAGACCTTTCTCAATTTGTTTGTCCACTTAAACTACGCAAAGTGACAATATTTAACAACGCTCACTGAGGAGTAGTACACGGCATATAGTTTAATGAGTGGGGTTCACGTTACCTAATTCCTCTGACCTTTATCACAAAGACATCAGATGGCTGGTGTGTTAGTTTAAATTGTTCTTCAATATTTCTTAATTATACGAGAAACAAAAAAAAAAAAAAAAAAACACCGCCCGGGCGGTGTAAAAAATAATTTTTGAAAGATATCGCCTGAGGGGGCGGGAGTTAAAAAATTAATATCAGATAATGTGTACCATATGTAAGTAAACTATCAAATTTATTAATGGAGTAAAAAATAAGACAATTCGAAATGGAAACTTAGTCCTGTCCTCCTCGAATAAAATGTTGCCTTAATTATTAATCAAACAATTATTTTGAATATTTTCCACATAAAATTTCCACAAATCGTAGGTATTTATTCATTTATAAACTTTTTAGATAACTTCTTTTACTGAAAAAAAAGACAAGAGTAAAAAAAGATATGATTTTTATAAATTCAATAGTTTGCGCGTACACACACACACGCACACACACACACGCACACACACGCACACACACACACACACAATATATATATATATATATATATATATATATATATATATATATATATATATATTCAAATTCAAATATAAATTACATCTAAACCGGAAATAAAACGGACAGAATTGGCAACAATGTTCAATCATTTCTTAACAGAATTTGACAAAGGTAAGATATCTATTTAATTCTAACTTATTTTGATTTTCCAATATTCGGTTGTTCACTCCAGCCCCTATGCCTTATATGATTGTCCCAACCCTATTGTTTTTATGGTAAACCCCAACCTTTTTTTTATCATATATGAGCTAGAAAGCGGTGGCTGATGATCTTCGTGTCCTGGTATGACATTAAACTGTATCTAATGGTGAAGTTCTAATTGTGGAGATCTGGGGAGTGTAGAGTGCCCCTTCATTGCCATCAGGTAAACTCTGGCTCGGAGTGGTAGTACCTATTAGGGTCCCAACTATGGGTTAAATTGAAAACATGTGTTTAAGAAATATACCTAAAATTTAGTTTAAAAAATTGAATAACGATCAACCATGAATAGACCTAGACGTCTTCGGCATTAAATAACCCAACAAGGGTTGATATGCCGTAAAATCCAACAAACCAAACCTTTAAATATCAAACGTTGTAATGGTCAAATTACCATACCGTCGTATATCCACGGTTACAGCTATTTAATAAAGTTGTTAACCAAATTGTAACAACGTGTTATTTTGTCTTGGAAATCAAAAGACAGCCTCTTTGTCTCCTCACCGTTTTCTAGATTCCACGTTTTTGACACTACCCGTGACGTTACATTCGAATGTAATCGTTGTTAACCAAATTGTAACAACGTATTATTTTGTCTTGGAAATCAAGAGACAGCCTCTTCGTCTCCGACGTTACATTCGAATGTAATCGTTACCAAGCAAAAACAACACATAGTAGTGACATTTTTTATTAGAGCAATACCCTTGACATTTTCTGCGAGAATAAAGTAATTTCTTATAAATTATAGCAATGATAATTCTATAGGGTCTGCATGTGCACTGCATGTCATTTTGTAAAGATCCAGATTCTCCATAAACAGCGATAACTATGGTAGGGCGATTATAATACTTCTCGCCCGTCTTAATAGATGCATCAATATCATCATTGACCAATGTTAAAGCGAGAACCCTACAGATTCACTTATAAAGATATATGAAACTATATGGAGCTTAATTTCTCAATATTTATCACAATACAAGATCTATCTATATCTGTTCATCTATATATCGATATATCTATCTCAGCCTGTTCCTTCATCTATAGTGACACAAACAAAACAATAGTTAAGTTAAACATTAAACAGTTTTAATAATGATACACAGATATACTCTACCCGGATAATGTTATATATCTATCTCAGTCTTCTTCAATTTATCGATATATCTATCGGTATATCTATTTCCGTTTTTTATATATATGTCTCTCTGTCTGTGTGTGTGTCAGTCTGCCTGTCTGTCTTTCTCTCTCTCTCGCTCTCTTCCTCTCTCTCTCTCTCTCTATATATATATATATATATATATGTATGTGTGTGTGTGTGTGTGTGTGAGCGTGTGTATGTCTGTGCATGCGTGTGTGTGTGTGTTTGTGTGTGTCTATGTGTGTGTGATTTGCAAGTTTAATTCGTTCCGTTCTTAATTCAATTTTCTCGTATATTTAGTCAATTTTCCCCATTGAAATACATTGGAATGCCTTTAATCCGTTGTAGCCCTACAAAAATACTCTATTTTTTTTGTTACGTTTTTTTCTAAATAGGAAAAATAGAAATATATTTTATACAAACGTAATAAAATAAAATGTGATTAATTATGTGGTGTAATATGATTTAATTTTTTTTTTATATAAAACTATTTTTCTTGAGCGTAGTAAATCTGGAGACATAAATGTTTTTATTGAACTTATTAACATAACCTTATCTAAATCTCGCTTATAGATCAAATTTTAGCTCATAATACAAAGCAAAAAATCAACCGAGTGACATCTCGTACTTCGGTAAAATTGTAATTTGAGGAACTCGTAAGTCAATGTACACTATATATATATACGCAACGCTCTTCTATAAGGAATGGAGCACTCTGTGACGGCCATTACACACAAAACGATGTGTGTATTAAAACAGTTAAAATCTCCTTCCAATTCTGTAAGTGAAGACAGCCTAATGGTTAAGGTGCCGGACTGACACCCAACCGATCGGATTTCAATTCCAGTTGTAGGTAGCTTACAAAATGTCTAGCCACACTGAAGAGACTTGATAAGTCGAAACACGTGTCTGTGGATGACCCTATATATATATATATATATATATATATATATATATATACTAACCCCTCCGCACGAACAGGAAGTGGCACAAGGTCAATTTCTTAAGCGGAGTTCAACAGGTTTGAATTCAGAGTTTTCCTTCTCTTAGAACGGTTGCCAAACCAAGGTTAAAGAGCCCAGTCTGTCCTACTATTTATCCATAGCTGGAGGGAAAGTAGGATTCATACCTTTCCCAAGGGTATTAGCGATAAGTGAAATGCAATTACCAAGTCCAGGATTTGAACTCGGGCTGACGAGTTCATTTCCCATGACTAATCATTACACTACGCGCTTCCATTATATATATATATATATATATATATATATATATATATATATATGTGTGTGTGTGTGTCTGTGTGTGTGTTCATTATCTATCTCAGTCTTTTTATATCTATTTATCTCAATCTCTTTATCTGTTTGTCTCTCTCTCTCTCTCTGTTTTTCTCTCTGTCTCTCGGTCTCTGTCTGTCTATCTGTCTGTCTGTCTCTGTCTCTGTCTCTCTCTATATATACATATATATAGTCTATGTCTTTTCTCTTATATTTTTTCACATTTCTTTTACTACGTATAGTGTTTCCCCATCATTTACGCATTATCTATTCGTAACACATAATTCTTTTACGTATTATAATCAAATTAATATTCAATTTACCTTGTCAAAGGAGGTTGATTTATAATGTTACCCGTTTTTTCTAATCAAAGGCATCGTATATCAATTAAATAGCACTTAATTACAAACCAAATTTATAAATGTTACGAATCACACAGTCCCCTTTGAACGTATGACGCTACAATTATTCTGAAAATACTCCAAAACATTCAGTACATACAAGTTGTTTAAAAAAATGTCAAGATTTTCGGTACTTTTTGACACACCTTGTATTCTGAAAAATTAGCGTTCCATCCATTGTTGATTTCTATCTCGGTAAATACAGCTTTAAAATCTGTACTTTTATTACACACTTGTGTATATTGTGACACAGTTATTTGCTGAAATGGTTAAACTCGTTGGAAATGTACACAGTTCAGATCCTGGACGAGTCTGTTTGCATTTCCCACAGCGATTATACACTTGGGAAAGGTATGAATCAAACAATTCTCCCTGTGGATACAGATAAATAGTAGGGCAGACTGGGCTCTTTAACCAAAAAAATCATATCAATAAGAAGATTTCTAGATTTCTTTTTTTAATGTAGATATTTTACCCCCCCTCCACGACTTTTATCGGCAAGTCAGTGTAAATATTTTACAATCACCCACCCCTTTTAAGAAAGCATGAAAGAGAGTTAAATCATGATTATTATACTTTGTACATATTGCACTTTTACACGCAATAGCTCTTAAGTAAACATATCAAACGTCGTGACAATTAAATTATCATTCTGTGGTATATCTACAGGTCCTGCTAATGAAATTATATTGCCTCATGATTATTTTTTTCGTTTGTTTGTTAATTTGACATTTAATACAAACACGCTTTGAAAATAAAATCGTCTTAACTTGATTCTATTGGAAGGTTCTAAAGAAGACAATATTTGAGTGCCCAGTGCCATAATAACTCATTCATTCGGTAACTATAGTGAAGACTGCTAAACTTGACAAGAAGTACAGTGATGTATATACAGCAGTTTGCAATCATTTTAATGTCTCAAGATAGGATCTCAAACATGAGTGCAAGATTCGTTTAATATGTGCTTGATATGCATGTGGTCTTCTCGGCACCAATAAACGTATGTTTGTTGGAATTTTTCTTGGATATAAGGCGTGTGCCAGATGTACACCTCTACTTATAGACTCGCCTATAAGCACGTGACCTGGGAAATATTCCTATTGTCCAATCACTGGCAGTGCTGCTGTTGTTGTATTTATACTAGCCTGATTCTTAACCTTAGATCACTGCTACTTGGATCATCTTGGACGTCGACTTACCAAAGGATACTACACCACCGGATACTTATTGACTTACTTATATTTACTATAAGTCCTTTTACATCTGTCCAAGGATGGCGGCCAGATACTCAACAATGTTATATAGCCCATTGCGGGTATATAAACAAGAGAGAGAGACAGACAGACAGACAGACAGACAGACAGAGACAGAGAGACAGAGTCATGACTTACTTGCTTCTTTGTCTAGTCGCCATGTTTTCGTTTCCTTCTTTCTGGCCGGTTGCCATGTCTTGTCTTTTAACTTCCGGCTGCTTAATTTTCCAAGGGCTTCTTTTTAAGTCATGCATTAATCAACTACAAGACTCTGTTTTTCTTTGATCAAAGATTTATTTCTGCATTGCTCATTTTCACCGCGCGGTCTGAGTTACAATCTCAGTAGAAAAAAACGTCTGTTCTGCTTCATCTCTGGTTGAAAACTGATTACCTAACTAACTCTATCACGTAACTCGCGAGATTCTTGCCTCTGGGGTCAGTTGGGGCCATAACCATTTACTGGTATTTTTCCATTCCCTGATCTGAAAAAAAAAATCAATGGCCCTTAGAATTCTCGCTACAGGGCTTGTCAAAAACCCACGCCACCACACAATTATGCAACTCAAGTTCGATGTTCAGATATGGTTTCATTTTAATTTAACTTCGACTTTTCTATCTTTTTATGCTGCATTCTTTATGCATTTATAAAGTTTTCATCGCTATATAACTCAAAAGACTCTCGAATATTATTAAGTATTAGTATAGAAGCGTAAACAAAGAAGATGGCAACGTTTAACGTTCGGAATATATAGCTGTATTTGAATGAGAGTCATGTGGTTGTCTCACCCCGTCGGCTTGGTCTGTAGAATATGCCAACTGTACCTCTGCACAGGAGTAAGACTTCTCAGTGGAATCACCTGTTGGCTTTGATGCATCAGGACGGAATCATGATGACTGGTCAGTCCATAACATGCAACACCCACTTTGGTTCATACTTGTGCTAGACAGGCGGTCGCAGAATCCCCTGATTAATCTGCAGATCAAATTAAGCCCTAGCACTATAAGATTGTCCCGACCATATTGCTCTAATGGCAAACCCCATTTTATCATATGTCTTACGAGAAGGGACTTAATGCCTGGGAATGATGTTAAACTGCATCTAGTGATGTAGTTCCAATTCTGGAACTCTGGGGAGTACGGTTTACCCATTCATTGCCATTACTCCCAAGTTCAGTCTGACCCAGAAGTTTTTGTTATGGTCCTATCTATGATTAGACCAGTGATTCTCAACCGGGGTCCATATGGACCCCCTGGGACCATATACAATTTTTTGGCACCCAGGCAAGTAAAATGCATTTAATTATAAACATACAATGGGATTTTTAAACAACGAATGGCAATGGGGGGGACCAGTGTAAAATAGGATTAAAAAGGGAGTCAATAGGTAAAAAAAGTTGAGAACCATTGGATTAGACAGATAAAAAGATGAGTTCCAGAAAATTTTAATATCCAACAAAAATGAATAAAACGAAAATATCTTCGGCATGAATTAACCTAAGAGTTGACATGGCATAAAATCCAACCAACCAGCTAACCAAGCAACTAAGCAGTCAACCAGCATTTGGTTTTTGTCTCTGGCCTTATAGTTATGCTGCAGTCACGGATGTTTTAGGTGCATGCAACATTGAAAATCTTTGTAAAATTTGCACAAAATTCAAATCCGTGCGCCTGTACACATGCGCTGTATAAGAAAGCTGAAACGAGGCAAGTTTGCTTACAGATATTCTCATTAGCGCATGCGTGACTCACTTAATTTAAAACATAATGGAGGAATTAAATAAAAGAAAGAAACGAGACAAAAACAAAGTGATTTTCTGCTTTTTGAGAAAATATAAACGTACCAAGACTGGAAAAGAGGAACTAATGACGATATAAGCAGAAATCGTAATTAGAACTGAAGCCAAAACGAAACGCGAATTGCAAATAATTACAAGGACATAGGAATCATTACAGAGTTACCACCGACCTCTTCTTGTCTGGTTTATCCTCTTCTTAATCAGATTTTTTTTGTTTCTCTGGCTTTGTATTTATTTTGCGGATTTTTAACAAATAAATTCACGTTATATTTTTGATTTGGTCTTTCTTTTTATTCCTTTTGTTTTCGGTCTGCAGATAATTTTTCTTTATAAATGAGCACTTTTAATAAATACAATTTGAAGTGGGAAGCTGGAGTTATTGAAAAATTCGAAAAGGAAGGACAGAAATAAATAAGGTAAAAGGAAAATTGTTGTTTGTAATTTGGAAGGAAGGGTTGGTAGTGGGCTGTGGGGAGAAATCTGATGAGAAGAAAGGATTATAAGAGAGAAAAAGACTTAGAAAAACGATGAATAGAAGGGGAGGAAAGAAGTAGGAAGGAATGAAAGAGGATGGTAGGCAAGAGATTAGACAATAAGAAGGGAAGAATGGGTGGGAAAAAGAGAGAATGAATGCCTTAATGAATGAAGGAAGGAATGAAGAAAAAAAAACAGAGGACAAGAAAAAAAAAAGAATGGTTAGGAAGGAAGGAAGAAGAAAGATTAGAAAGGAAGGAAATGACCAAGAAGAGAATATATGGATGAATGATTGAATAAAAGAAGGAAAAAAGAAGGAAAAGGATTAAGAAATAAAAGAAGAGGTGAATGAAAGAGAGAAGCATGGTAGAGGAATGGAAGAAAGGAAGAGAAGTAAAGAACCGAGGAGAAGAGAGACTGATTGAAGTAAGAAAGGAAGGAAGACAAGAGAAAAAGAAGAAAGAAAGGATGGAAGGAACGAGGTATAAAAAAGATGAAAAAAAGAAGAGGCCGATGGGAAGGAACGAAGGAACAAAGGAGGAATGAATAAATCAAGGGATGAATGAATGATGGAACAAATAAATAAATGAGGGCAGGATGGAAGAAAAATTATAAGAAAATAAGAAGAGACCGAGATGGAAGGAAGGGACCGAGAAGAGTGAGAATGAATGAATGAATGAATGAAGGAAGGAAGGAAGGAAGCAAAGAACAAGGAAAGAAAGAAGAAAAATAAATAAATAAGAGGTCGTTTGGAAGGAAGGAAGGAAAAAGGAACGAAGGAAAAAGATAAAGAAATACGAAGAAACCGAGTGGAAGGAAGGAAGGAACCGAGAAAATGTGAGAATGAAGAATGAAGCAAAAATCAAGAAAGAAAGGAAAAAAATAAATAAGAAGAGGTCGTTTGGAAGGAAGGAAAAAAGGAAAAAGATGAGGAATAAGAAGAGACCGATGGGGAGAAGGGGTTAAAGGTTAGAGGAGAAGAGAGAATGAATGAAGGAAAGAAGGGAGGAAGTAAGGAAAGAAGGAACGGAATAAAGAACGAATGAATTAATGAAGAATGGAAGGAAAGGAAGAAAGAAGTTGAAAAATCACAGGAAAAGAAAATGACAATAGAAAAAGGAGAAAGGAAGGTATAGATGAGAAGAATGAATGAATTAACCAATAAATAAATGAAGGAAGGAAGAAAGGAGAGTAGTAAAAAGTAGAACAGAGGACAGAGAAAAAAAGAAAGAAGAAAAAGATAAGGAAAATAAAAAGAGACTGAGAGGAAGGACGGAAGGGATGGAGTAGAAGTGAGAATAATGAATGAAGGAGTGAAGGAAAGAAAAAGAAAATGATGAGAAAATAAAAAGAGACCGAAGCTAAGGAGAGAAGGAATGGATCGAGGAGAAGAGAGGATGAATGAATGAATGCAGAAAGGAAGGAAGAAAGAAAGGAAACAAGAAGATAAGAAAATAAGAGGATACTTAGGAGAGGGAAGGGACCAAAGAGAAGAGAGAATGAAAGATGGAAGGAAGGAAGGAAGGAATGATCGGAGGATAGAAGGAAAAAGATAAGAAAATAAGAAGAGAGCAAAGGGAAAGAAGGAAGAAAGAAAAAAAAATGAATTACGAACGGAAAGAAGGAAGAAAGAAAGGAGCGAAGGAAAAAGATGAGGTCATAGAGACAAAAGAAAAGAAAGGAAAGAAATAAGAAAGAAAGAGAAGTGGACGTAAACGAAGAGAAAGAAAAGGAAAAGAAACGAAAAAGAGAAATAGCGATGATAGAAGAAAAGACAGGAAAGAAAAGGGAACGAAATTGTAGAGTAGGTGAATGAAGGAGAGAAAGAAAATGAAAAAGAAGACATAAAATAATAGGTATGAAAGAGGGGAAATGAGAGAAGAAAAGAGAAAGAGAATGAAATGAAAATGAAAAAAGTAAAGAAAAGAGACAGAAAGAATAGGAAGCTGAAAGAAAAAGAAAGTTAAAGGAAAGTAAAAGAAGTCGTGATATAAAGAAATAAAAAAGGGTAGCAAATGAACGATATTGAAAGAGAAAGAAACATGAATGGCAACCCACAAACAAAAAGGAACCAAATGGCAAATAAGGGGAAGAAAAATTGTCGCTATCAGAACATAACGATACAATTAAAAAAAAGAATGAATTTAAAGAAATAAGAATTCGAATAATAAAATTAAACTGAGAAAGAAAATAAAGGTAAACAATAAATTAGATATTGCGAAAGAAATGGAGAAAGAAAGACGTAAATATAGAATATTTAAGACGGTAAAAGTGGCCACCGAGAAATAAAAGACAAAATGGCCGATAAAGTTTAAAGAACACAAAACAAAGAAAGGGAGGTAATTAATAGCGAAACGACAAATTAAAAGTAGGGAAAAATCAAAATAACAAACAAACACTCAAACACAAAAAAAAAAAAAAAAAAAGAATCACAATTTAAAGAAAAAAGACGTAATAAATAATTTAACGGAGTCCATTTTATTAGCTTCATAAACTTGGAAATTCACTTAAACTTAGAACATTAAATTTGTAATTTACTGACCACGTAATACGCCTACCGTTTACGTAATTTTTCTGTTTTTAATTCTATTTCTGTTTTTCTGGCGTTTAAACTAAATTTGTTTTCCGAAAACAAATATTTATTAAGATTTGATATTTCTTCATTGTTAAACAAAATAAAACAACTCGCCGTTCCATTTAACAGCAAATGTTTATCTTCGTAAAGTTCTAATCGCTTAAAACTATTCTGATTGGTCGGTTGTGGTATGCTGCTGGGGAATAAGTCGTTTCTGATTGGTCAGATTTAGGTTGTTTTTCTGTGTTTGGCTTTTTTCTTCTCAAAACTAATCTAGGCTGATTTTATTGATATATTTTTTAATCAATACACGGTTTAATGATAAATTAATCGAAAAAAACACATCGTCTGCTGTTTTATTATGAAAATAGCTCGTTAACCATAACAAATTACATTAAATGACTTGCCTTAAAATTAAAGTGGAAAAACATTTTGGTTGAGGAACTAGTTTATGTGTCAATAGTACAGACGGCAGTAGAAACATCACCAAGGGAATAAACTATATCTGGTAAGATACTCTGGGCTTTTTTTAAAAATGGTCAAGCGAGGAACTCCGACGGATGGACCAAAAGATAGGGAAATTTATGACAATACACAAGGCGTTACACCCAAGACAATTACTTTGTGTCAATAGATACAGGCGGTAGTAGAAATATCACCAAGGGAATAGACTACCTCTTGTAAGATACTCTGGTACGTTCTCAAAATTGTCAAGCGAGGAACTCCGACAGATGGACCAAAAGATAGGGAAACCTATGTCAAGAGAACTAGTTTGTATGTCATTAGATACAGGCGGTAGTAGAAATCTCACCAAGAGAATAAACTCCCTCTTGTAAGTTAATCTGGACCGTTCTCAAAATGGTCAAACGAGGAACTCCGACAGATGGACCAAAAGACAGGGAAACTTATTACAATACACAAGGTGTTACACCCAAGACAACTAGTTTGTGTGTCAATAGGTACAGACGGTTGTAGAAATATCACCAAGAGAATAAACTACCTCGTGTAAGATACTCTGCAACGTCCTCAAAATGAATGGCCCGTATAGCTCAGTCGGTAGCGAATCAGACTTTTAAGGTTCTCAAAATTGTTAAGAGAAGAGCTCCGATAGATGGACCAAAAGATAGGCAAACTTATGACAATGCCCAAGGTTTTACACCCAAAAGAACTAGTTTCTATGTTAATAGGTACAGGCGGTGGTAGAAATCTCACCAAGGGAATAAACTCCCTCTTGTAAGATACCCTGGGCCTTTTTAAAAAATATTCAAGCGAGGAACTCCGACGGATGGACCAAAATATAGGGAAACTTATGACAATGCCCAAGGTGTTACACCCAAAAGAAGTAGTTTCTATGTTAATAGGTACATGCGGTAGTAGAAATCTCACCAAGGGAATAAACTCTCTCTTGTAAGATACTCTGGGCCTTTTTAAAAATGGTCAAGCGAGGAACTCCGACAGATGGACCAAAAGACAGGGAAACTTATGATAATGCACAACACCAAAGAGATTATATTGACAGATTATATGTGCCAAGAAAAAAAGGAGGAAAAGGTTTTGCCAGCGTGAAAGATGCGATTATTTAAGCACTCGATGAATACATTAAAAAGAGCAATGTAAGACTAATTACAGCAACCACGAACAGTAATTGTAACATCTTAAAAAACAGAAAAAGAATAAAAAACTAGACAACAAAAATGGAAAGAAAAACAAAGATATGGATACTTCAAGCGACAAACTGGAGAGAACTCACCCAAAAAGGCGTTAAATTTTATTTAAAAAAAAATTATCCAAGTTATTTCAAGGATTTTTAAGCGTTTTATTGTTATGTTTTAAGAAAAGATTTTAATATAATTGGTGATATCGAAAAATGAGAATTTTTCTGTGGTATTGTTATGTTTTGTAATTAGATGTTACTTTAGGGAGCGAGTGTCGTTGAAGCCTACTCTCAATCAGGGCTTGCCATCAATGTTCAGAGAACAGAAGTTCTCAACATGTGCCAACCTCAGATTCCTAAACTCCTCATTAAACACCAGCCACTGAAAAACGTAGAGGAGTTCACTTACCTGGGATCTGTCTGAAACAACACAAACAATCTGACAAGTGAAGAGCAACGGATTGGTCTGGCTTCAGCATCTTTTGGTAGGCTATCTCACAGAATGTTCACGAACACCATCAATACTAAGATCTCTGTATATGAAGCTGTATGCCTAGCCATACTCTTATATTGAAGCGAGTCGTGGGTGTTGTACCACAGACACTGAAGAGACTGGATACATTCCACATCAACTGCCTTCAACGTCTACTGGACGTAAAGGGTTGGCACAAAATCTCCCGCTTAGAAATTCAAAGCAGAACACGCATTAACCCAATTGAGACCATCTTATCGCAACGCCAACTGTAATGGTTTGGTCACGACATCCGCAAGCTTGCAGACAAACTCCTCCGTAAAATAATTAATGGCGAACTCGCAGATCTCACGCGGAGCACAGGACGCCCTCAAAAGCGGTTCAAAAACCTTATTAAAACGACGCTGAATAAATGCACTATCACACCTTCAAGCCTGGAAGATCTGGCCTCCAACAGACAGGGTTGGCGAGACGCGTACCGTACAGGAGCTAAGCGGTTCGATATTAAAATTAACAGGGTTGCAGAGCGGTGACGTTTTCGTCGTCATGAACTACCAAATGCAGATGGGAATTTCCCTTGCAATGTGTGTGACCGCATCTGCAAGATCAGAATTGGACTAATTAGCCACCAGAGGGTCCACAACTGTTGATGACATGTAGTGACGTCATCGTCGTGTGCGACTGACTTCTAAAAGGAAAGAAAAAAAAAAGGGCACAAGTATGTGAATGGTGGTGTGTAAGACGACGTAAGGAATTCAGAATTACCAAGAACAAATATTCCGTGGTATTCATCCAAATTTGTTCAATATATATACACGGTGAGAAAAAAGATATTCTTTCACTTTAAAAAGTGAGAATTTTTCACATTAACAGAAGTGAAACATTCTTATATTTACTCAGCATATGTGTATCAAGATAATCTTAAGGTTATGCAAAAACGTAAATGAAAAAGCAATTCTATTTCAATGATCAAAGGAATAACAAAAAGGGGGGGGACAAATATTCGTTCAAAATTTAAATTACATTTAATATTTTGTTGCAGGGAGTTATTAAGTTTTATTGCTAACAATTTTTTCGATTAATTCTTCTTCTTCTTCTTCTTCTTCTTCTTTCTTCTTCTTCTTCTTCTTCTTCTCTCTCTCTCTCTCCTCTCTCTCTCTCTCTCTATATATATATAATATATATATTTAATAATTTTAATTAAGTAATATAAAAATTTAATAATATATTTAAATATATAATAATTAAGATAATAATAAATATATATAATATAATAATAATAATAATTAATTATTTCATAATAATATTCATATATAAATAAATATATATATTATTATAATAAAATTTATAATATTAATATATAATTATATAAAATTATATAATTATTATTTTAAAAATAAGATAATAAATTTATAATAATAAAAATATAAAATATTAAATATAAATATATTATAAATATTATATTAATTATAATAATAAATAATATAATATTATAATAAATAATATAATATATACTAAATTAATATTATTAATTTAATTAAATTAATAAAAATTTATATAAATTATATTATCATAAAATGTAATAATAATAATAAATAATATAATATAATATAATATTAAATTATTTATTTATATAAATAATAATAAAAGTTATATAATTTTAAAAATAATAATATTTACAATAAATTTTTTAATAAATAATATAAATTTATATAATATATATTTAATAATAAATAATATTAATAAAACTATAATATTAATTAATTAATAAATATATATATTATAATTAATATAATAATAATTATTATATAAATTATATTAATTCATATTAAATAAATTAATAATATATTATATTATAAATAACATAAAATATAATATAATAATAATAATTAATATTATTTAATAAATATATATAATTAATAAATTATAATAATAATATATATAATTATAATATTATATAAATAATTAAATATATTAATTTATAATAATAATTTAAATAAATCAATATAAAATAAAATATTAATTAATAATTTATATGTATATTTAAAATAATATAATATAATTTATTTTATATATAAAAATAAAATATATCTAATTATATAATATATAAAAATAAAAATATTAAAAATTAAATATAACTCACACTTTATATATATATAATTATAATAAATTAATAAATAATAATATTAAATTTTAATATATTATTCACCCATTTATTTAATATAATCTATATTTATATAAAATATAATTTAATATAAATATAAATAAAGATAATATATATATTTTATTAAATAATTATTTACTAATAAATAATATAGTAATAATTATTATTAAATATAAATTATATAAATAATAAATATTATAAAATATAAATAAATTAATAATATAATATAATAATATATAATATATATAAAAATTATATTTTTAATATAATAATAATATAATATATAATAAAAAAAATAATTAATAAATTTAATTAATAATAAATATATATAATTATAATATATATTTTATTATTTAATATAATATAATAATAATAAGATAATAATTATAATTAAATTATAATAATATTATAAATATTAATATTAAATAATATATATTAAAATAAATTATTAATAAATATAATTAAAATATAATAATAATAAATAATAATATATATATATAATTATTTAATAATTAAATTTAATAATATATTATTATAAATTAATTATAAAAATAAGTATATTTTATTATATATAATCAAAATAAATATTTTAAAAAAATATATAATATAAAATTTAATTTATAATAAAATTGTAAATAAATATAAAACAATAAAATAATTATAATTAAATATAAATTAATATCCAATTAATAATATATTAATATTATATTTATATAAGTAAAAATAATAAATAAATTATCTAATAAATATATTTATATAAAAATTTAATAAATAATAATCTTAATTATTATTAAATTAATAATAATTATAATATATTTATATAAATATAAAATAATATAAATATAATAATATATTATATATTTAATTATAATAAATTAATAATTAATAATATTAATATATAATAATACATAAAAATTATTATAATATAACTAAATTATAATAATATTATATCTAAAAAATATAATAATAAAAATAATAGTTTATATAACATTAAAAAATAAATATAATATTATATTATTTTATAAATATAATTAATATATTAATTTAATAAATAATAAAATAATTAAAAAAATAATTTAAATATTATATAATATTTTAAAATAAAATTATATAATAAAATTATAATAATTTATTAATTAATTAATATAATTAATAAATGTCTAAATTAATAAATAAATATTAAATATATTAAAATTAATAATATAAAATATAAATAAGTAAAAATAAGTATAAATTAAAATTAGATAATAAAATTAATTTATTATATTTAAATAAAATATAAAATAATATATTTAATACATATAATTTATTTAAATTAATAATATTATAATTTTAAATATATTAAATATATTATATATATATATTTGTTTTTTTGGTTAAACCTACTGGACGATTCTCTTGTCGGACGATCTTTCGTTAACTGTTGGCCATTTTCTTAATGTCAGGGTGAATTGATGTAGCAATCCAAAGATTTATTCAGAGTGCTTTCCGGCATGTCTTTGTTGCATCTCACACCTGTAAATGGCACAAATTATTATTTAATATTATATATATATAAATATATAATATATACTGTGTGTGTTGTGTGTGTGTGTGTGTGGTGTGAGTGTGTATGGTGTGTGTATTTGGGTAGCATCTTTTCATTTTTATACATCGTAGAATTAAATAAAAGGCACGTCTCCTGTTTAACAATTTATTTATGATCTTTTCAAGCTTTCTGGCCAATTTTATAACAACTTTGGATCGAATCCGTAGAATAGTCCACCGAAATTTGTATCCCGAGTACTTTCGACACTTCGAAATATATATGTGTGTGAAGGCGCGGGGTATAATGGTTAGAGTCGTAGGAAATAGACTCGTCGACCCGAGTTCGATTCCTGGTCGAGGCTGTTTGGGTTTCACATGGCATTAATACCCTTTGGAAAGGTATTGATTCGAAATTCTTCAGCTATAAGGTAAAATACAGGGAGACTTGACTCTTAAACTATGTAACAGTCTAGGAGAAGGTACTGTAAAATTCAAACCTGTTGAGCTCCGCTTAGAAATTGACCTTGTGGTCACATACTGCTTCGTCGGAAGGGGTTTGGTATAATATATATTATATATATATATATATTATATATATATATATTTATATAGAGAGAGAGAGAGATGAGAGACAAAGAGACAAAGAGAGATGAATCCATATCAAGGATGGACCATTCTATGACGGCCTTACAATAATACAGATGTGTGGCTGATGATAGCCGAGAGGGTAAGCTGCCCGACTGCTTGCTAAAACGATCGGATTTCTAACGCCGGCAGTAGGGTAGCTCACAAAATGTCTAGCCACACCTAAGAGACTTGATAAGTGAAACATGTTCTGTGTATGACATATATATATATATAAATATAATATTATATTTAATATATTATTATATATATAATAGCAGCTTATGCACATGTGTCAATGTATGTATGCATATGAATACTTCAAAATTCTGAGAAGAATTTTCGTAAAAAGAGAAAAGGATAAGAAAGAATTCTGTCAATGATTCTCAGAGTTTGTCATGGGAAATCGCGAAAGCCACCCTGGCGGAACACAGCTTCACGTCGCGCAAGTTTGCATTATCTGCCAAATCTTGCAGACAAGATATCAACCGTGGAACGAAACGCTAATTAGAAATCCCAATGCAACAGAGACGGTCTTGGCCTGTTAATATGATCAAGTAATACTTCAGTTCCAAATCTTAATAGGACTAAGTTAAAATATTTAGAGAGCTTCGTAGAAAATCATTTCAAAATATTAAATATAATAATAATAATAAATAATAATATAATAAATAATAATAAAGGAAAGGAAACCTCAAAAGAGAAACTGAATCACTTATAATTGCTGCACAAAATATGCCCATAAGACAAAGCTACATCAAGCAAATGATAGGGACCCAACAAAATAGTAAAATGTAGAACTTTGCGGGAATAGAGATGCGACTGTAAACTATAATACTCCGCGAATGTAGCAAACTAGCAAACGAGAATAAAAACTAGCACGACTGGGTGGGAAGGTGATCCACTGGGAATTATGCAAAAAAATTAAATTTTGACCACACAACAAAAATGGTATATGCAATAACCAGAATCTGTTTGAGGAACGAAACGCATAAAATTCTCTGAGCTTTGAATAGAAAACGGATCACCTTATCCCAGCAGAAGACCAGACTAGTGTTGATAAACAAAAGAAAGAACTTGTCAAACTGGTGGATTTTTGCAGTGCAAGATCACAGGGTGAAGCTAAAGGAAAATGAAAAAAGGACAAATATCTGGACATTGCCAGAGAAACTGAAAAGGTTATGGAATATGAAAAGTGAAAGTGATACCACTTGTAGTTGGTGCACTTGGAACAGTCCAAAGGATTGGAAAAGGTCTTGGGAAATGTTGGAATCAGAGGGCTGGTGAAACCATTCAGAAACTGTCTCTGCAATCTGTCAGAATACTCAGAAAGTCGGCGAGACCGAGGAGGCTTGCTGTCACAGACTCCGCAGTGAAAATACCATCAGCTAACACTGGTGTGAAAACTCAAAAGGAGTAAATAATAGTAACTGGATATCTGTAGAGACTTGCTGTCACTCAGCCGCAGTGAACATAGCTACGGCAGGTGTGAAAACATAATAAAATAATAATATAATAATAATAATAATGGAGATTGTCTGTATTTCCTGTCTGTAACAAAAACTAACGTTATAGCTCTACGTCACATTTAAGTCAAATATTCTTATGCTATATACACCCAACATTTGGAGTAAGCAAACATTTTTTTTACTCTCGTCCCTTTTTTTTTACAGTAACAAGAGGTTAAACTAAAAGTTTTTTACAAATAAATAAATACTAACGATTTTGTGTAAAATTGATGTGGAAAATATTCAAAATAATTGTTTGATATTACAATGCAGCGAACATTTTATTTGAGAGGGACGGGGCTCAGTTTTGCATTTTTCAAATTGTTTTATTTTTTAATAAAAATTATAAATATAAGTATTTAGCTTATTATGATACAAACCTTGACATTGAAATTTTTAACATCCAACACTTCAAGCCAATGTCTTTCAGAAATAATTTTTACGACGCCGAGGGTGTTTTCTGTTGCTATTAATTGTAATAAACAGTTATATGGATACTTCAATCTAAAACATTGGGGAGATTGCACATGAAAAACATGACATTGTTCGAAAAGAAAACGTTAAAGAAACCGAGTCGCTCAATGGCAGCATAAAACAATGCCAGAAAAAGTCGTCGGGGGGCTTTCAGTCGTATCAGCGACAGCGATGGAGTCTATCCCCTTTTCACTAGCGCTAGACCAAGTAGATTTGTTTGGCGTCTGAGGCGGAGCGCCACACCTACCATCAGCTCCCCACTTTACCACACCATATCACTGAGCTACTCATACTCTGAGTTGGCGAGGGCCGGTATCGAAACAGGAACATTGTTGTTACTAGGTTGACGCTCTGCGACTGAACTAAACCGACCTTAAAGTCGGCCCGGAGGTTCGCCCTACACGAATACGTCCCGGTTTACTGTCGTGACGGTAGTGGTTAGTAGTGCCACCCGACCTGTATCGCCGCGGCGCACCGTCAACGAGTACCATCATCGTACCATGTCATAAGAACAAGCCAAATCAAACCAAAAATAGATAAGACAAACAGAACATCAATGTAATGTGTGGAGACAGAAATGTGACGATCAACCATGCAATAAATGAATGCAGAAAACCCCGCAAAACAAAAATACAAGACTGGGTTGAAAGTGTGACCCACTGGGAATTGTGCAAGTGACTAAATTTTGACCATACAAAAAAATGATATATACCCAAATCTGAATCCGTTTCCGAGAATAAAATGCAAAATTCTCTGTGACATTAAGATACAAAAACAATCCTACACTTGCTATTCTGTTGCGTCTTGAATCTTCTCGCTTTAATATGGTTGGTTATTATTATTTTCACTTCTTTTGAGTTTTTCACATGTTCTGAGTGACAACAATCTCCTCAGGTCTCTAGCCAATTGCAGCAGTACAGTAATCTGGATTGTCTCAATTCTTTCTCTGATTTATTATTATTATTATTATTATTATTATTATTATTATTATTATTTACTCCTTTTGAGTTTTCACATATCAGCATTAGCTGATGGTCTTTCACTGGAGTTTGAGTGACGGCAAGTCTCCTCAGGTCTCCAGGACTCTTCTGAGTATTCTGGCAGATTGCAGCAGTGCAGTGTTCTGAATGGTTTCAATCCTTCCTCTGATATCCAACTTTCCAAACCATTTTCTAATCCTTTTGGGACTGTTCTATTATTATTATTATTATTATTATTATTATTATTAATTATTATTATTATTATTCTCACTCCTTGGGCGTTTTTTCACACACCCCTAGCAGGTTGTCTGTCATTGCAATTCTCCTCGGGTTTCCAAGATCTTCACCCTGTGTCTGCTGGGACTGCAAAAATCTACTACTTGACAAGTTCTCTTTTTCTTGTAAATCAATACACATACACGGTTGACCACATAATAAGGGAATACAACGAACTAGCGCAAACCGAGTACAAAACTAGACATGACAGGGTGGGAAAGATGATCCACTGGGAATTGTGCAATAAATCAAAATTTTCACCATACTATCAAACCAGAATCCGTCCTATAAATGAGACGCCTAAAATTCTTTGTGATTTGAAAAACAGACCTAGATTGAATTAACAAGAAAAAAAGAACTCAGTGGATTTTGCCATTCAAAGTAAAAATAAAGATATTGACCTTGCTTGAGAACGGAAACAACGTGGAACATGACACTATCAGTACCCACTTTTACTGTATGATATTACACAAGAAATTATAATAATTTGGTCTCTAGCTTTAACAAAAGTTAACATTTTATAACAAATTGTCAGAGTGTACTGTTTGTATGCGATAATCTATCTATCTATCTATCTATCATCTATCTATAAAAGACTGTAATCCTCCCCCTCTCTCTCTCTCTATCTATTTATCAAATATCGAACTTTTTATTGTATAATATTCCACAAGAAATAAGAAAAACTTGCTTCTTTATAAATGTTAGGATGTAGTTATTATATACGATAATCTATCAATCTATCTATAAATCCATTCTATCTATCTATCTATCTATTATCTTAGCTTTCAATATCTATCTATCTATCTATCTATCTATCTAATTTCTCAATTACGCCAACCTGTCCGATTTTCTTTCATGTGATTCTAGCCACTCAAAAGATTCGTAGCCATTGTGATCCAAGATTCTCGTCTTATCGGGAAATCCTTTGGGTTTTGTACGAACTGATCTCTCACAAAGACATACCCGTCGGCACTTTCACTAATAAGATGATGGGAAGCAATGCTGCTGATGATACTGCTGCTGCTGCTGTTGCTGCTGCTGCTGCTGCTGCTGATGATGATGATGGTGACGATTAGGCGGATAATTGCTGGTGAAGAAAGAAACCCAATGGAAGGGCATGGATGAACTGACAACAATTGACAGACTAAAATGAAGCAGTTAAGAGGTGAAGTGGTGGAGAAGAAGTAGGAGGAGAAGAAGGAGGATAATTTAAATTAGGACTGGCGGTAGAAGGATACGGGGATAAATGGGGTGATGCTGACAGAGAAGAGGGTGTGAAATAATTATGGAATCAATTCAAAGACGATAGGGATGATATGTTGATGAACAGGTCAGTGAAAGAAAGGCAATAAATGATGAAGTAAATGATGAAGAAATGAAGAAGAAGAAGAAGAAGAAGAAGAAGAAGAAGAAAGAAGAGAAAAGAAAGTGAGAAATGAAGAAGGTGAACAATGAGAAGGTAAAACAAAAAGAAAAAGATGAAAAATGAGGGAAGAGAAAAGAAGGTGAACATGCAGGTATAGAAGAAGAGAAGAAGAAGAAGAAAGAGAAGAGAAGGAAGAAGAAGAAGAAGAGAGAAGAAGAAGAAACAACAACAAAGACACAGAACAAACAAGAAAGAAGGTAAAAACAAGAACGGAAGTGAAAAGAGAAGGTGAAGATGAAGAAATAAAACAAAGAAGAAGATGAAAATGGAGAAGGAAGAAAGAAGGTGAGAATGCAGGTATAGAAGAAGAAGAAGAAGAAGAAAGAAGAGAAGAAGAAGAAGAGAAGAAGACAGAACAAGAACAAGACCAAGAAGTAAAAAACGACAGAAGGAAGTGAAAATGAAGAAGGTTGAACATGAGAAAGGTAAACATTAAGAAAGATAGAAAAATGAGGACCGAAGCAAAAGAAGGTGAGCATGCAGGTATAGAAGAAGAAGAAAAAAGAAGAGAAGAAGAAGAGAAGAAGAAAGAGAGAAAAGAAGAAGAAGATTATATCGGTAGGAAAATGAAAACAAAAGATAAAGATACAGGAAAATCTAAAAGAGAGAAAATGAATGGATGAGAGAAAAAGAATAAGAGAAGTAAAGGTCAAAAGGAAGAATGTTCAACGGAAGAAGAAGAAGAAGAAGAAGCGAAGAAGAAGAGAAAGAAGAAGGAATAACCGAAGAAGAAGAATAAAAGATGGGAAAGTATGAGTAGACAAAGCGAAGAGAAACTAAGAAAGAAGAAGAAGAAGAAGAAGAGAAGAAGAGAAGAAGAAGAAGAAGAAGAAGAAGAACAGAAGAAGAAAAAGAAGAAGAAGAAATCGTAAAGAAAAGATGAATCATGACAATGAGTTAACAAAAAAGAAAGTAAGCATAAAAGTGTTGTAGTAGGAGTTGAGAGTTGAAGAAAAGAAGGAATCGAGAATAGCAAAGAAGAAGAGGTACATAATTGAATACATTGTACAAGCCTGAAGAAGACAGAGAGGGAGGAGGAGAGAGACAGACAGACAGACAGACAGACAGACAGTGATATGGAGATCTGATAGAATGATAGAGAGAAAGAGAGAGGAAAGAAAGAAAGAAAGAAAGAGAGATAAAGAAAGAGAGAGATAAAAGAAAAGAAAAGCAAGTACATTTTCTCTAACATTTCAATATTAAAATATTCAATTTATCGAAGGCATGTTTCAGGAAGACGAAAGTTATTCTTCAGCAATAAATCAGGTTTTGTCCTCAGATTTTGTACCTTAGTACAAGAGAGAAAGAAAGCAGAAAGAAAGAAAGAAAGATAAAGAAAGAGAGGATGACGACGAAAAGAAATAAGCAAGTTACATTTTCTCTAAATTTCATATGAATGATCCATTCCCCAAATAACGCTTTTATGCTATAAATTCAAGCGGGGCATTTTTAGAGTAAGTTAGAATCCCAGTGCAAACATCTACGAACCCCTGGCAAAATCAAATGAACTCACACAATTAGCAAAAACGTTTCTCTGTTACTTTTAATCATGAAAAATAAACTAAGTACAAATCCAAGCAAATCCTATTTTAATCTGAAGACTAAACTTTCTATCTTCTTGAAAATACCTCGATAAATTGAAATAATTTATTTAATTGAGGAATCGAAAGTTTAAACATATTTCAGCTAAGTTATTTTATATGTTTGACATCAAAGCACCATTATTTTTTTAAATAATAAAACTTTTACAATTATAACAAGGTTTTTTTTTAAAGAAGCCTGTGTGTCCGTCTGTAAGGGCCCAGAGTATTGCTCCTCATAATCTGGCCCTGTACCATACCCTAGGTTCTTGGTTAAAGACAGGTAAGAGGATTGTAAAAAAATAATAATATAAAAAAAAAAACGAAAGTTAAAGTTGAAATTAAATGCGCTTGCTGCTGCTACTGATGATAATGATGAATGAACGTGATGATGAGGATGATGATGATGATGATTACTAGAAATAACCAATTATAAAAAAAACGTAGAAGTGCTTACAATATAAAAAAACACCCCCACCCACTGACCAACTCTTCCCATACTTGCTAAATAAAACTAAAAAAATAAAAACACAAAAAAAATAAAAAAAATAAAACAAATCAATTTAATAGAATCAAAAACTGCAGCCCTGTCTGCATTCAAAAATGTCCAGGCAACAATGCGAAAAAAACCCAAGAACAAACTAAAAATATTTCATACTGATAGTAAGACGGTTATAATGAAGACAATAAAGCCGGTACACATGGGTTTTATAAACTGTTAGATGATAATTCACATTTAAATGGTCGTTTTATTTGTCTGGTCGTTCTCACTAAGGGTTGTGGGTAATTTTCACGCTTTAGTTGTCAAAAATTCTAGAATAAGGCAATTAGAGTAACCTCCCCTTGCTTTCACTTTGAACCATGCCGGTAGCTATTTGACAATAAAGGTAAAATTTACCCACAACCCTTAGTTGATAACGACAGACAAATAAAACGACATTAAATGGTGATTATCATCCACATTTATAAACCAGTGTAACCGGCTTTATTTGTTGTTTTCATTAAACGTCTTACTATAAGTATGAATATTTTTTTAGTTTTTTTCTTTGTTGTTTTTCGCCATTGTTGCCTGAGACATTTTGGAATGCAGACAGAGGCTGCAGTTTTTAATTCTATTAAATTGAATTTGTTATTATTTTTTATTCTTTTGTGTTTTTTATTTGTTTTTTAGTTTATTTATTGCAGGTATGGGAAGGAGGTGTGGTCAGTGGGTGGGGGTTGTTTTTTTATATTGTAAGCACTTATTACGTTTTTTTTTTTATAATTGGGTTATTTTACTAGTAATCATTCATCATCATCATCCCATCATCATCGTCATCATCATATCATCAGAGCGCAGCCAGCAGCAATTTAATTTTCAACTTTACTTTCGTTTTTTTTTTTTTATTATTATATTTTTTAACAATCCTTTAACTGGTCTTTACCCAAGACCTAGGGTAGGTACAGGCGATTATGAGGGAGCAATTACCTCTGGCCCCTACCGAGACACCAGGCTTCCTTAAAAAAAAAACCTTGTATAATTGTAAAAGTTTATATTTAAAAAAAATAATGGTGCTTTGATTCAAACATATAAAATCTTATCTTAAATATGTTTAAACTTTGATCCTCATTAAATAAATTATTTCACTTTATTTCGAGGTAATGTTTCAAAGAGTATGAAGTTTAGTTTCAGATACAAATAGATTTTGTTCTTGGATTTTACTTAGTTTATTTTTTCATGGATTAACAAAGTAACTAGAAGAAACTTTTTGCTAATTGTGGTGAGTTATATTGATTTGCCAGGGGTTCGTTAATGTTTGCACTTGGTATTCTACGTTTCTCTAATGCCGCCGGCTGACATTTGATTAGCATTAAGAAAGGTATTTTGGTGAATGGATCATTTCTAAATATGAAATGTTAGAGAAAATTAACTTGCTTTTTCTTTCTTGCGTCATCTCTCTCTTTCTTTATCTTTCTTTCTTTCTTTCTTTTTCTTTCTCTCTTGTACTAAGTACAAATCTGAGACAAAACCTATTTTATCTGAAGAATAAACTTTCCGTCTTCCTGAAACATGCTCGAATAAATTGAAGATAATTTCCTAATATGAAATGTTGAGAAAATGTAACTGCTTTTTCTTTCTCGTTACTCTCTCTTCTTTATCTCTCTTTTTTCTTTTTCCCTTTCCTTTCCTCTCTCTTTCTCTATCTATCTATCTTCGATCTCCATATCACTGTCTGTTCTGTCTGTCTGTCTGTCTGTCTCTCCTCTCTCTCTCTCTCTTCTGTCTCTTCAGGCTGTACTCAAATGTATTAATATGTACTCTTTCTTCTTTGCTATTCTCGATTTCCTTCTTTTTCTTCTAACTCTCACTCCTACTACAACACTTTTTATTCTACTTTTCTTTTGTTTTAAACTTCATTGTCATATTCATCTTTTCTTACGATTTCTTCTTCTCTTTTTCTTCTTCTTCTTTCTTCTCTTCTTCTTTTCTCTTCTCTTCTTCTTCTTCTTTCTTCTTCTTGCTTCTTTCTTTAGTTCTCTGCTTTTGTCTACTCTACTTCCCATCTTTTTACATTCTCTTCTTCTTCTTCTTCTTCTTCTCTTCTTCTTTTCTTCTTCTTCGTCTTCTTCGTTGACGATTTCTTCCTTTGAAACTTTACTTCTCTATTCTTTTTCTCTCATCCATTCTCATTTTTCTCTTCTTTTTAGATCTTTTTCCTGTATCTGTTATCTTATTGTTTTCATTTTCTCTTACCGATTAATTCTCCTTCTTCTTCTTCTTCTTCTTTCTCTTCTTCTTCTCTTCTTCTTCTTCTTCTTCTTCTCTATACCTGCATTCTCACTTCTTTTTCTTTTCCTCATTTTTCATCTTTTCTTAATGTTTTACCTTCTTCATTGTCACCTTCTTCTTTTTCACTTCCTTTTCGTTTTTACCTTCTGTTCTGTTTCTTGTTCTTGTTCTTCTTCTTCTTCTTCTTCTCTTCTTCTTTTTCTCTTCTTCTTCTTCTTCTAACCCTGCATTTCACTTCTTTTTCTTTTCTCATTTTTCATCTTCTTCTTTATGTTTTATCTTCCTTCTTCTTCACTTCTTTATTTTTCACTTCCTTCTTCGTTTTTTACCTTCTTGTTCTTGTTCTTGTTCGGTTACTTGTTGTTGTTGTTCTTCTTCTTCTTCTTCTTCTTCTTCTTCTTCTTCTTCTTTCTTCTTCTTCTTCTTCTTCTTCTATACTGCATTTTCACCTTCTTTTTCTTCTTCCCATTTTTCATCTTTTTCTTTAGTTTACCTTCTTCATTGTTCACATTCTTCATTTCTCACTTTCTTCTTCTTCTTCTTCCTTTCTTCTTTCTTCTCTTCTTCTTTCTTCTTCTTTTTCTTTCATTTTCTTCATCATTTACTTCATCATTTATTGCCTTCTTTCATGCCCTGTCATCAACATATCTCCTATCGTCTTTGATTGATCCATAATTATTTCCACCCTTTCTTCTTCAGCTCACCCAATTTAATCCGCGTATCCTCACCCCAGTCTAATTTAATTATCCTCTTCTTCTCTCCTACTTCTTCCTCCACCCACTTCACCTCTTAACTGCTTCATTTTAAGTCTGTCAATTGTTGTCAGTTTCATGCCATGCCCCTTCCATTGGGTTTCTTCTTCAACCAAGCCAATTATCCGCCTAATCGTCACATCTTCATCAGCAGCAGCAGCAAGCAGCAGCACAGCAGCAGCAGCAGTATCATCAGGCAGCATTGCTTCCATCCATCTTATTATGTGGAAAGTGCCGACGGTATGTCTTTGTGAGAGATTCAGTCGTAAAAACCAAACGGATTTCCGATAAGACGAGAATCTTGGATCACAATGGTCTACGAATCTTTTGAGTGGCTAGAATCACATGAAGAAAATCGGACAGGTTGGGTATTGAGAAATTAGATGATAGATAGTAGATAGAAGACAAATTTAAAAAATTGGGAAAAAAAGTTCCTTTAAGGGATTTAGGAAAAAAAATTTTAAAAAAGATAGATAGATAGATAGATGGATTTATAGAAGATTGATAGATATCGTATATAAATAATACATCTAAACATTTATAAAGAAGCAGTTTTTCTTATTTCTTGTGGAATATATACAATAAGTTTCGATTATTTTGATCAATAGATATGAGAGAGAGAGAGGGGGGGAGGATTAACAGTCTTTTATGAATGATAGATAGTAGATAATCAGTATAGATTATCGATACAAACAGTAACACTCTGACAATTTGTATAAAATGTTAACTTTGTTTAAAGCTAGAGACGCAATTTATTATAATTTCTGTGTAATATCATACGTAAAAGTGGTACTGATAGGTGTCATGTTCCACAGTTGTTTCGTCTCAAGCAAGGTCCTAAGTATTCTTTTATTTTTAGCTTGAATGGCAATCCACTGAGTTCTTTTTTCTTGTTATTAATCTAGTCTGGTTTTTTCAAATCACGAAAAGATTTTAGGCGGTCTCACTTTATTAGGACGGATTCTGGTTTGATAGTATGTGAAATTTGATATTATTGCAACATTCCCAGTGGATCATCTTTCCCACCCTGTTCATTTGTCTAGTTTTGTACTCGGTTTTGCGCTAGTTCGTTGTATCCCTTATTTGTGGTCACGTGTATGTGTAATTGATTACAAGAAAAGAGACTTGTCAAGTAGTAGATTTTGCAGTGCCACAGATCACAGGTGAAGATCTTGGAAACCGAGGAGAATTGCAATGTGACAAGACAACCTGCTAGGCTAGTGTGAAAACGCCCAAAGGAGTGGAGGTATGAATAATAATAATATATATAATAATAATAATAATAAAATAATAATAGACAGTCCAAAAGATAGAAAATGGTTTGGAAAGTTGGATATAAGGAAGGATTAAACCATTCAGACACTGCACTGCTGCAATCGCCAGAATACTCAGAAGAGTCTGAGACCTGAGGAGAACTTGCCGTCATCAAGACTCCAGTGAAAGACCATCAGCTAAATGCTGATATGAAACTCAAAGGAAGTAAATAATAATAATAATAATATAATATAATAATAATAATAATAAATCAGAGAAAGAATGAGCAAATCCAGATTACTGTACTGCTTGCAATTGGGCTATGAGACCTGGGAGCACTGTTGTCATCAGACCATGTGAAAAACTCAAAGAAGTGAA
>CM042153.1:61100319-61119357 GCA_023376005.1 Doryteuthis pealeii | reverse complement strand
GCAAGGATGCTGAGTTGCTGTCTTGAACAAATCCTGTGATGCAGTTACTCGAACAAAGTTAGTGTTGTATACTCTTCTCGCAGCGTGCATACCATGACGTACCACCGGCTGGTTTTGGTGTTGTCTATCATTACTATGTATGATCTCTTTCTAATCTAAACCGGAAGAGGGTCTTCTCCACCGATTCTCACGGTATCCACCGGAAGATCAGGATGAGTCAAGCCTTGTCATTCAATCCTTCAATGCCGGGGCGCAACTTATAACAAGCTATTTTTGTGTTCGTACTACTACTGTAGCGAAAGTATTAGGAATCGTTAGATAAATCTATTGTAACAATAGCAATTGTACCGCCACTATCTGCTACTTCCCAAAACTATCTAAGTGACACCAAATCTATATATCCTTATTAGAAGTAAGAAGGAACTCATAAGCGACATTCTCATATGAACCTCTATATAATTGGCCGGTCAGCTTAAAACTTACTTTGTCAGCTCTGTACAGGACACTGTCTTAGATGACTTAACGACAAATGCCAATGGCTGATAGGGAAGATGGCGAGAGAAATTAAAAGAAACTTTCATGCGTTGAAATCCAATGATGATGATGATTCAGGATGTGAGATCTCTTTTCATATCTTTCAGTCAAAGCGTTAGATGAAGAATAAAAGCCAGCCTCTTACATCAACTGTAAGAGCAGTGTAAGTAAAGTAAAGTAAATTTGTCGGGGACTAAAGTCGGTATCATCTAACAGCGAGAGTCTATGCACTTTTTATTAGCGCTAGACAAACAAGAGATTTAATCTTAGGCGGAGGTGGAGCGCACACTCCACACCATCAGCTCCTCACTTTACCGCACAGAACCCTGTGCTACCATACGCTGAAGTTGGCGAGGGCCGTATCGAACCGGAACCTTCTGAGTCCTGTCTCTATCTCTTCTACTGTCTATATCTCCTAAACCGCCCTAAACGGCCAAAACAAGTTAAAAACCCTTTTATTATTTCTTTTTCTTTTCAGGTGTAGAAATGACATTCACTCGACAAGAAAAGACGTTGAAACATTAAACATAGAATGCTGAACTGTGCGTACGAAAGGGTTGCGAGTAGATATGGGGTGTACCCAGTAAAAAACAGAACCCAAATTATCATTTATGTTCCATTTAAACTAAACTTAAACCCCCATACCCATACTCCTTAACCCTAACCCCTAACCCTGACCCTTATCCCCTAACTCTAACTCTAGTTAAAATAACCCTAGTTAAAATAAACAGTTTTATTACAAAATTTGTGGGGTTCTGTTGTTTCTGGGGCGACAGTATGCAGGGTGACCCAGAAAAAACAGAACCCAAAATTATTATTAATTTTCATTATATATCAATCTCCTTATTATCCCTAACCCTATATCCTATCTAATACCTCTACTACTCTAACCTAAGCCTAAACCTTAACCCTAACCCATAGTAAAATTAACAGTTTATTACAAAAATTTGTTGGGTTCTTTTTTTCTGGGTCACACTAGTTCTTGACAACCTTTGTG
Organism: Doryteuthis pealeii; assembly: GCA_023376005.1. NCBI lineage: Eukaryota > Metazoa > Mollusca > Cephalopoda > Myopsida > Loliginidae > Doryteuthis > Doryteuthis pealeii. Next base: position 61,117,826 of record CM042153.1, on the reverse strand, counting down.
CAAGTTCAGCCCATAGAATTTTGAGTTGTCAAAAGAATTATTAAGGTTATAAAACAATCTTTTCTACTTACTCACATCATCATTTTACAGGTCGTGTGATTACCACGGATTCCATGACTCTCTCTCCTCTCTCTCTCTCTCTTCTCTTCTCTCTCTCGCTCTCTCTCTCTCTCTCGCCACTCGTCCCCTTCATCATTCACTACGTGACAGGTCTTCCCTACAGCCATCAAGTAATCCCATTACAGCGGATGATCGATATAGTTTTTTTCCTGGTCGACTTACATCTGGTCTATGTGTAGGTGTCAACAGTGAACGCCATCTTGTATGTTTGTCTTGCTTCCCAGAGTCCCAGCAGGTGTTGTTTGTCTTACTCGGATGGTTTCTGGGATGTTGGCATGTTCAGAATATAAAGAAAGGATATATTACTACTTACACATTCAAAATAAAATTCTGGTTTATATAAAATCATTTAGGGATTACTGGTGCTCCTTACTGAACCTTCTGTTACATCCTTACCTGGGCGATGTTGCAGAAGGTATATTCCTGACTTTTGTGAGCTAGAACTCTAATGGAAGGTAGGAGGAAGAATAACAAAGGCTTAAGAGATGATATAACAAATATAATCTATGTTGACCGTAGCGTAACCCCGAACGGAGAACTTGACCGCAAGCGGGAATGTCACGTGGTGACGTGGGGGAAAAAAGAAGGTTGGTCGCTTTTTGCCTGCGTCGTAGTATGCTATCTGTACGCTCATGTATCTCCAGAATCTAGGTAGTGTTCTCCTCTCTCTCTCTTTCTCTCTGCCTTTCCTCCCCTCTCGTAGAAGCCCACTATACGAGCACGAGAATAAAGGCTGGCAGTTGTGACGACATGTTTCTCGTGTTAGATTTTCTTATCGCACCTCAGCACACATGTTATACCAAGAAAGAAAAAAGGACAACGGTATCTATATTTTTTGCCGTGAATATTACACGTAAACCCTTTATATTATATGATGGGGTAAGGTATATAAAAACAGTATGTTACTATATGTTGAACGCTAATCTGTATGTGCAACATCCTTATTCTTTTCTATTCACACCTTCGGTTTTTGTCTTTTATTTATGCAGAAAATATATCAGATCACATACCGATATTTTGCGTCCCAAAACAAGGAGTAGGTCAAAGTTAGTGACCTGAACAAAATCAGAAATTTTTGAATAAAATAAGCTATGCGTTAAAAATTCATCATTATAAATAACACTTGAAATATATACAAAAATCAGATAATTCCCATGATTTTTTGGTATTTTTTTTTCAAGGGGTCAAAATAAATAAAACAAATAAGTATTGAAAGAAAAAAAAACAACGCATTTTTGGCGGACGAATGGTGGATATGAAGCTAATAGCCAATTAAAAATTATCGAAATGAGTAAAAAGAAATCTCCCAAAAAATTAATTATTAATTATTTTTATATTTATTCGATTTTCGGTACTCAAGAAAAGCACCGCAATTTTCTTTTCTATTCATAACTGTCGGTCTTTTGTATTATACGTAATTAGACAGTATAAGACAACTCAAAAAATGTTATGCCCCTAAAATGTCAAAACTTAAGTGACCTGATAAAAATGAGAAATTTTTTGAAATAAAATAAACAATGCATTATAAAATCATTCATGATAAATAACACTGAAATTTACCTAATCAGCTGTTATCATCTTGCACTCATTTTCATTTATTTTATGGTATGGTATAGTTATTGTCTTTTTGGGGGATATATCATTTTCAATTGCTGCCCAAACTTGGACAATTTTAGACAATTAGAGATAAACTGTTGCGTTGTTCCCAAAAAGCGTAAACCGTTTGACTCTGAAATAATTGCGAGAAGGCAAATAAAATAGTTTCTATATAAAAGCTCCTTAGATTAGCTAACATTTAATAATTATTACGAACGAAACTAGTAAGTTAGCTTCATTTCTTTCAATGTTTAACCCATTTGAATCCTTACATCCACTATTCTTTTTCATTCTGAAAAACAAACTGGTACATTTATTATACCTAGTCATTATATATATATATTATTATATATATATGTGTGTGTGTGTGTGGTGTGTGTGTGTAGAATTATACAAAGACACATCTCCTGTTTAAACAATTTTATTTTATCTTTTCGCGTTTTCCCCAGGCCAACTTTTTAATTTGGGTGGAATTCGTGGATTACTATAATATATATAATTAAAAAATTGATAATTTAATATAATTTATAGAAAAAAACTGGAACACATCTCCCTGATCCCATTATCAGGGCGAGATGTGTTCCAGTGTTTTTTTGAATAAATTATATTAAATATAATTTTTTTCAATTATATAATAATTATAGTAATCCCACGACATTCCACCCAAATATTAAAAGTTGGTCAGAAAAACCCGAAAAGATCAAAAAAATAAAAATTGTTAAACAGAATATGCTGTCTTTTGTTAAAATACTACATGTATAAATGAAAAAATGCTGCCCAAATACACACACACACACACATACACATACACACACAACACACACCACACACACCCATATTATAATATAATATATATATATAATATATATATATTAATAAGTCATCCACAGACACGTGTTTCGGCGTTTTTCGCCTCCTCAGTGTTGCTAGACACAACTTCCCTGGCTAATATTTATCTGGTTTATTCATAAGGTTGCGTGAACTGCAGTCACTACATATAGGACTTTGTATGTTCTCCTTCATTTATTGAATGAATATTGTTATATATACACACACACAACACGCGCACACACACCACACACAGACACCACACTCCATATTATATATAATATAATATAATAATATATATATATATTTATATTATATTTGGTACATAATATAGAGCTAATTTCTAAGTAAATGGGCCTCAATGCCATTTATAGAGGGTTATATTTGATTTATGGTAGGAAGCGCGTGGTGTAATGGTTAAAAAAAAAAAAAAAAAAAAAAAAAAAAAAAAATGTCATGGCGAAAGGATTCGTCGCCCGAGTCAAATCTGGATGTGTATGATTTCACTTACCGCTATACCCTTGGGAATGCGTATGGAATCCTGACTCATCCCTCCAGCCTATGGGTAAATAGCAGGCAGACTGGATTCTTAAACCCGGCTAGGTAACCAGTCAGGAGAAGGAAAAACTCTGAATCATAACCTGTTGAACTCCGCTTAAGGAAATTGACCTTGTGTCGTATCCTGCTCGCTGCGAGGAGTGGTAAATATATATATTTGAATGTAGCGTGATACTCATGGTTACGACAGTGTCTTGCCTATGAAATATTCAGACCAAATTTGGTCTCAAGATGGTTTCTTGTCAGACCCAGGTTACTCCATATCCACGAAATACCTTATCCATATATATAATATATATATATATATATATATATATTGTGTGTGTGTGTGTGTGTGTGGTACTAGCAAGTATATGCACCCTCCGGGGCAAGTAGTTTAAGTTTAATATTAATAAAATATCATATTAAATTAGAAAGGCTAATGAAACAAATAAGAGGGGTATGATTGAAAAATAAACCAACTTTGAAAGTAACTCTTCCATCACTTTTCCATTACTCCCGTCTTTCATTGGTAAATTTTTCCTAATTTAACTATTTAGTGAAATAGGAAGTAAAGAATAAATTACAGTTATTTCTTCTTCCTAATGGATTCTTTTAAGATTATCCTGAGATTTTTGCTCATATTCATTAAGATAAAACCAAAAAATTAGAAATCAATAATACTAAGCACAGAAATTTATTAAAATCAAATTTTCTTAATAGCAATTATGCAAATTAACTTTCCCATTCACACTACAAACCACTATTTTGTTGTTAATAAAAATACAATGGCTATTGTTAGATGTAGATATGGTCAACAGTATTTAATAATCGTAAAAACAATTTATTAATAATTTGAGGTTTAAATGAAAATAAAATCATGGAGAATGTGACGTAAATAACAAAGGGAATTGTTACTTGAGTATATATAGTTTCGGTTACAGACAGAAAAACACACAATCTCCATTATAATTACTAGCAAAATAAGCACCAATCTCCATTATAATACTAGCAAATATACGTGCAATATTTAAGGTGATATAATAAAATATCATATTTAAATTAGAAGCTATGAAACTAAATAAGAATGCAGATAAAAAGATTTGAAACGAGGTGGGGGGTATAATCGAAAAATAGAACAAACTGAAACTACTCTTCCCATCACTTTGTCTTCATTTATTTTCTAATTTAAGTATTTAGTTAAAAGAGGAAGGAAGATAAAATGACAGTGATTTTTTCTTGTTATGCGATTTCATTTAAGATTAATTGAAGAGATTTTTCTTTATATTCATTAAAATAAACCAAACAGTTAGAAATCAATAAATACATGACATATTTATTAAAATACTTTTTATATCAATATACAATTATCCTTCCCATCACACTGTAACCGCTATTTTGTGACAAATAAATTAATTGCATGCTATGTAGTATGTAGATATGGTTACAGTTTAATATGTAAAACAATTTTTATCAAGAATTGAGCGTTAAATTTAAAAAATATATTCATGGTCAATGTGAGGTCAATAAACAAGGGAATTGTGACTTGATTAGTGATTTAGTTTCGGTTACAGACAGAAAAAGCACACAATCTCCATTAAAGGAAGAAATATATATAATATATTATATTATTATATATATATATATATATATAGACTGTTAGTGAACACCCACTCTCACCAATAATCACTTTGTCACCGTTTCTCTCCCTGCTCATTAGTTCATCGAATTTTTATTCATTATGAAGGTTCTTGTTGATAAACAAATAACGTCAGCTATTTTCCGCTTCTTGGTTTCATATTCCATCTGCGACACGCACTCCTCCGAGGCCTAAATCAGAGATTACGAGAATTCCTTCTATTCTAAGATCACATTGTAGCAAATGGAATGAAGTCCCCTAGTTTCTTATCGTGTTTCTCGCACTGTTCACTCTTCGAATGTTTCTCCGGCTCCTTCTTTTATAGGCAAATAACATTCGCCGCGTTATTAAAAACTATATTTCCTTTTGGAGTTATTTACCATGTTTACTTTCTTTTTTCTCTGCTCTCCTGATATTTTGATGTCAATTACACACTTGAGAAAAAATTCCTTTTTTTTTACCCCATAGAAGACCTTTATAACCAGAATGCAAGGTGGAAATAATTCAATTAATTGAGCGTTAAATATAACGTTCAAGAAAGATGTCTTCATGCCGAAATAAAAATCGAGACTGAAAGTATAGAATTAGAAACGAACGACTCAAACAGAAGTCACTTGCCGGCAGCCCCTAGAGTAGGCTGACTTTATCTCTTGCAGAGAAATAACGTCAATGTACAGGTGTTCACATAATTGATAGGTTACCTATAATTGGGTCTGTAGTGTAAAAATAAAAAACAAACAACAGAAATTTGAGAGGGTTAACCTTTACAATCTTGTAGCTGTTCTCTGATTGGCCAGAGCCAAGTGTGAGAACAAAAAATATAGTTAGAAAGTCAGTTTTGGGGCTGGGTGATGAATGGCACAATTCAAATGATGTATCCGTCCTAATTTCTCTGCAGAGAAATATGTCATGTTACAGTGTTCATAATTGATAGGTTACCTATAAACTGAATACTGTAGTATAGAAATAAACAACAACAGAAATTTGAGAGGGTAACCGTGTTTACTAATCTTGTAGCTGGTCTCTGATTGCCAAGCCAAGTTAGAGAACAAAATATAGTGTAGAAAGTCAGTTTTGGCGGTGACTGAATGGCACAATAAATGATGCTATCCGTTCCTAATTCTCTTGCAGAAATATGTCAATGTACAGGTGTTTCATAATTGATAGGTTACCTATAAATGAGTACTTGTAGTGTAGCGAATAAACAACAACAAAATTTGAGAGGTTAACCTTGTTATAATCTTGTAGCTGTCTCTGATTCGCCAGAGCCAGTGTGAGAACAAAAAAATATAGTTAAGATAATCAGTTTTGGCTGTGTGACTGAATGGAAAACAAATTCAATTGACGTATGCCGTCCGTATGCATTTCTCCACGCGTGTTGTTGTTAGTTGGGTTGAAAAATACATCTAAAGCAATACCAAGTCTTGTGTTTTGTACTAAATAGAGCAGTGGACACAACGATGAGAAGTCCTAAGTATCTAAGAAGGAAGGTCAGAAGAAACAGAGAAGCCTCACCTAGATATACACAAGAAAGACAACCCGACGCCAGCTTATAACAACACAAAACAATTAGATGTGATGAAAAAAAGTATATAACTCTAGATAAGTTGCAACAAAGTGTAAACCCCTGATGCCCACCCCCAGAGTGCCAAAGCAGTGTTAACATAATGATAGGCATAGTCTATCATTTTTGTGAGCAATTTGTAGTTTTATGTAAGATTAACATTAACTCGTGGATTATATTGATTGCCAGGGTCATCCGAAGCGGCCTCTATTAGCTTAGAGAGCACGTGACTGGATTAGTCGGAAGGTATGATTAGAGTTAGTCAGAAGTTGAGATGCTGCCGTGCGGGCGCTGACCTGTGGTTCGACTCTCTGGTTGTTTCTCCGCGCACGATAAGATGTATTCAGGAAATAACTTTTTAAATGTATACACTGAGGCGGTAGATAGACCGACTGCACGAAGCAGCGAGGTAAAATATCCCTCCCCAATGAGGCACCGAAGCTGATGTGGTGACGGGAGCTAAAGGATGGATCCTAGTGGCTGAAAGAAGTCTCATAATATGAACACTCCACTTTTGCGTTTAACTGTTGGCTAGAGGTGGTCATGATTTGCCTTAGCTCTATTGCCCTTATGGCAACCTCCCAACCATTTCATGATTTTGTTTCTAGAAGCGGCTGATGGTCTTAGACTCCTTTGTATGACGTTAAACTGCATCTAGCTGTGAAGTTCCCAAATATGGAACTCTAGGAAGTGTGGATACATCTATTGCTATACTCCTGGATCACCCTGAGCTCGCGAGTGGTAGTACTTTTAGGATCCCATCCATGGGTGAACGATAAAAAATGAGTATTTCGTAGAATGATTTTTTTTAAAAAACCTGAATTTGAAAAAAAAAACGGAATACCGAGTAGAATGTATAAAACAAAATGTATGCGTCATTTAAAATCGTAAAACCAGCCAACCAGCCCAAAAGCCAAAAAAAAAAGAGAATATGCTGAATAAAATGCAGCTTAAACATGTAATAAACAATTATGTGAATAATGATAGTTAAACATGTAGGAACGAATATTGGGAAGGATGCAGACAAACTGAAAGGTCTATAGTATCATGATCCATCTTTTATTATATGTATGTGTACTGAAACACCAAAAGTGCATAATTATGTTTTAAATAAGAGGAAGGTATCACCATTATAATATATATATTATATATATATATATTATGATAAATGTACACGGTAATACCTACTCGAGTTTCACCATAAGGCATCTTCAGGCGTTAAATCCACGGATTAATCAAACGTTTCTTTGACTTGCGGTCTGTAAACCAAACTGTTTATCGAAAAAATACACACGTGCCCCCAAATTTTCCCCCCAAACTGCCAAAAAATTAAAATGAATAGGCTTGATTAATCCATGATTTAACCCTTGAAGATCCTATGCGTGAAACTCGAGAGTTATTTACCGTGTACAGTTATCATAATAAATTTCTCTACCAACGTATTGCGGGCATTTCATATTGTTATATCGCCTGCCTATTCAGTGTGAATCTTGCATCAAGCTAACCATTGTGAACATGATCACAGTAAGTCACCTTTCCACAAATACCATATATATATATATATATTATATATATAATATATATAACACGTTAGTGTGTTAGGAATATTCTAAGCATGGCCAATTGTATAGTCCAATGAGAATCAGGGTACAAAAACTGGGGAAAATATACAGAAGCAATATTATTTAGCAAAAGAAATGCCTTGGATACGGGTCATATAAGCAAGCTTATATATTTATTTATACCGATATATATATATATATATATTATATATAATATATATATATATAGTAAGAAAAGGCAGAATGTTCAACCGCCTTGTAATTAAGAGACCTTTTAACAATGTCCCACTTCAAGATAAGGTCAATGGCCAGAATTAGTTTTTTTAAAATGTACAAGACTAGTATACAAATTCATGAGTAAAATATAAAATTTAGGTTACACCCAAGTTACTTCTCGTAGAATATTTTGAATAAACATATGAAGTATATACATAGTACCAAACCTTCTGAACATTAAAACTAATTATGCATTTGACCTTATCTGAAGTTGGGACATTGTTAAAAGGTCTCTTTAATTACAAGGCGGTTGATACATTCTGTTTCTTATATATATATATATATATATATATATATATATATATATATATATCGGTATAAATAAATATATAGCTGCTTATATGACCGGTATCCAAGGCATTTCTTTGCTAAATAAATTGCTCTGTATATTTTCCCAGTTATTGTACCCTGATCTCTCATATGGACTATACCAATTGGCCATGCTTAGAATAATCCTAACACCAACTAACGGTTATTATAATATATATATAATTATATATATATATAGGTATTTGTGGAAAAGGTGACTACTGGTGAATCAGTCACAATGGTTAGTTGATGCAAGATTCACAATGATAAGGCAGCGCATATAAACAAATATGAATGCGCAATACGTTGGTAGAGCAAATTTATTATGATAAATGTACACGGTAATAACCTACTCGAGTTTCACCATAAGATCTTCAGGGTTAAATCCACTGATTAATCAAGATATTCATAATTGCAGTGATTGCACGTGTGTATTTTTTTGCGATAACAGTTGGTTACAGGACCGCAGTCAAGAAACGTTTGATTAATCCAGTGGATTTAACCCTGAAGATCCTTATGGTGAAAACTCGAGTAGGTTATTACGTTAATTTATCATAATATATATTATATATATATATATATATATATATGGTGATACCTTCATCTTATTTAAAACATAATTATGCCATCTTTGGTGTTTACAGTACACATACATATAAAAGATGGATCATGATAATATAGACCTTTCAGTTTGTCTGCATCCTTCCCAACTATTCGTTCCTACAGTTTAACTATCATTTATTCACATAATTGTTTATCTACATGTTTAACTGCATTTTATTCACATATTTCTCTTTTTTTTTTGCTTTTGGCTGGTTGGCTGGGTTTTACGATTTAAATGACGCATACATTTTGTATACATTCTACTCGGTTATTCGTTTTTTTTTTCAAATTCAGGTTTTTAAAAAAAATCATTCTACGAATACTCATTTTTTATCGATTCAACCCATGGATGGGATCCTAAAAAGTACTACCACTCCGAGTCAGGGTGATCCAGGGAGTAATAGCAATAAAGATGTACTCCACACTTCCTAGAGTTCCATATTTGGAACTTCACAGCTAGATGCAGTTTAACGTCATACCAAGGAGTCTAAGACCATCAGCCACCGCCTTCTAGAACAAATCATGAAAATGGTTGGGAGGTTGCCATAAGGGCAATAAGGCTAGGCAAAAATCATGACCACCCGTCTAGCCAAAGTAAAAGCCAAAGTGGAGTGTTACATATTATAGACTTCTCAGCCACTAGGATTCCATCCTTAAGCATCACGTCACCACCCACAGCTTACAGGTGGCCTCATTGGGGAGGGGATATTTTACCTCGCTGCATTCGTGCAGTCGGTCTATTCTACAGCCTCAGCTGTATACATTTTTAAAAAGTTATTTCCCTGAATACAATCTTAACTCGTGCGCGGGGAGAATCAACAGAGAGTCGAAACCACAGGTCCGCGCCCCACGCAAGCTATCTCAACTTTGACTAACTCTAATCATACCTTCCCAGACTAATCCAGTCACGTGACTCTCTAAGCTAATAAGAGGCCCGCTTCGGATGACCCTGGCAATCAATATATCCATCGAGTTAATGTTAATCTTGACATATAAACTACAATTGCTCACAAAAATGATAGACTATGCCTATCCATTATGTAACACTGCTTTTGGCACTCTGGGGAGTGGGCATCAGGGAGTTACACTTTGTTGCCATTATCTAGAGTTATATAACCTTTTTTTCATCATCTATTGTTGTGTTGTTACTAAGCTGGGTCGGGTTGTCTTTTCTCTGTGTATATCTAGGTGAGCTTCTCTGTTCTTCTGACCTTCCTTCTTAGGATACTTAGGACTTCTCATCGTTGTGTCCACTGCTCTATTTAGTAACAAACACAAGACTTGGTATTGCTTTTAGATGTATTTATTCAACCCAACTAACAACAACACGCGTGGAGAAATGGCATACGGACGGCATACGTCAATTGAATTTGTTCCATTCAGTCACCCAGCCAAAACTGATTATCTAACTATATTTTTGTTCTCACACTTGGCTCTGGCCAATCAGAGACCAGCTACAAGATTAGTAAAAGGTTAACCCCTCTCAAATTTCTGTTGTTGTTTATTCCTACACTACAGTACTCAATTTATAGGTAACCTATCAATTATTGAAAACACCTGTACATTGACATATTTCTCTGCAAGAGAATTAGACGGAATACATCATTTGAATTTGCCATTCAGTCACCCAGCCAAAACTGACTTTCTAACTATATTTTGTTCTCCACTTGGCTCTGGCCAATCAGAACCAGCTACAAGATTAGTAAAAGTTTAACCCCTCTCAAATTCTGTTGTTGTTTATTTCTATACTACAGTATTCAGTTATAGGTAACCTATCAATTATGAAACCCTGTAATTGACATATTTCTCGCAAGAGAATTAGACGGAATACATCATTTGAATTTGTTGCATTCAGTCACCCAGCCAAAACTGACTTCTAACTATATTTTTTTCTCACACTGGCTCTGGCCAATCAGAAGACCAGCTACAAGATTGTAAAGGTAAAACCCCTCTCAAATTTCTGTTGTTTTTTTTATTTTTACACTACAGTACCCAATTTTATAGGTAACCTATCAATTATGTAACACCTGTACATTGACGTTATTTCTCTGCAAGAGATAAAGTCAGCCTACTCTAGGGCTGCCGGCAAGTTGTTGAGTGCGTGTTTCATTATTCTATACTTTCGTCTCGATTTTTTCGGCGATAAGACATTCTTCTTGAACGAATATTAACCTCAAATTAAATTGAAATATTCCACCTTGCATTCTGTTATAAAGGTCTTCTCATGGGGTAAAAAAAAGAGGAATTTTTTCTCAAAGTGTGTATTGACATCAAAATATCAGGAGAGAGAGAAAAAGAAAAGTAAACATGGTAACATAACTCCAAAGAAAGGAAATAATAGTTTTATACGCGCCGAATGTATTTGCCTATAAAAGAGACGGGAAACATTCGAAGATGAACAGTGCCGAGAAACACGATAAGAAACCTAGGGACTTCATTCCATTTGCTACAAATGTGATCTTAGAAATAGGAGATTCTCGTAATCTCTGAGTTTAGCCCGAGGAAGTGCTGTCTGCAGAGGAATATGAACACCAAGAAGCGGAAATAGCTGACGTTATTTGTATCTATACAGAACCTCCATAATCGAATAAAAATTCGATGAACTAATGCAGCAGGGAGAGAACGTTTGACAAAAGTGTGATTTTGGTGAGAGTGGTAGTCAATAACAGTATATTATATATTATATTATATATGTATATATATATATATATATATATATCTTCTTATAAATGGAGGATGTTGCTTTCTGTCTGTAACCGAACTAAATCACTAATCAAGTCACAATTCCCTTTGTTATTGACGTCACATTGACCATGAATATTGTTTTATTTAAACCTCAATTCTTGATAAAATTGTTTACATTATTAATACTGTTAACCATATCTTACATACTAATAGCATGCAATTATATTATATGTACAACAATAGCGGTTTACAGTCGTGAATGGAAGGGCTAATTTGTATATTGATACTAAAATTGATTTTAATAAATATGTGCATAGTATTATTGATTTCTAACTGTTTGGTTTTATTTTAATGAATATAAGCAAAAATCTCTTCATTAATCTTAAATGAAATCCATTAACAAGAAAAAATAACTGTCATTTTATTCTTCACTTCCTCTTTTAACTAAATACTTAATTAGAAAAAATAACAATGAAGACAAGAGTGATGGAAGAGTAAGTTTCAGTTTTCTTTTTTCGATTATACCCCCCACCTCTGTTTCAAATCTTTTTATCTGCATTCTTATTTAGTTTCATTAGCCTTTCTAATTAATATTGATATTTTATTATATCAAAACTTAAATACTTGCACGTATATTATGCAGTATTATAATGGATTGTGTTATATTTGCTGTAATTATAATGGAGATTGTGTGTTTTTCTGTCTGTAACCGAAACTATAATTACTACTCAAGTAACAAGCCCTTTGTTATTTTACGTCAACATTCTCCATGATTTTATTTTCATTTAACCTCAATTATTAATAAAATGTTTAGATTATTAATACTGTTGACCATATCTACATACTAACAATATGCAATTTGTATTATATACAACAAAATAGTGGTTTGTAGTGTGAATGGAAAGTTATTTGCATATTGATATTAAAAATTTGATTTTAATAAATATGTGCTGGTATTATTGATTTCTAATTTTTTGGTTTATCTTAATGAATATGAGCAAAAATCTCGGGATAAATCTTAAAAGAAATCCATTAGGAAGAAGAAAATAACTGTAAATTTTATTCTTTACTTCCTATTTTCACTAAATAGTTAAATAGGAAAATTTACCAATGAAAGACGGAGTAATGGAAAATGATGGAAGAGTTTACTTTCAAAGTTGTTCTATTTTTCAATCATACCCCTCTTATTAGTTTCATTAGCCTTTCTAATTTAATATGATATTTTATTATATTAAAACTTAAATACTGCACCCGGAGAGGGTGCTATACTTGCTAGTACACACACACACGACACACACACACACATAATAATATATATATATATATATATATAATATATGAGATAAGGTATCGTGGATATGGAGTCAACACCTGGTTACTGACAAGAAACCATCTTGAGACCAAATTTGGTCTGAATATTTCATAGGCAAGAAACTGTCAGTAACCATGAGTCATCCACGCTACCATAAATCAAATATATATATTTACCAACTCCTCCGCACGAGCAGGATACGACACAAGGTCAATTTCTTAAGCGGAGTTCAACAGGTTTGAATTCAGAGTTTTCCTTCTCCTAGACTGGTTACCTAGCCAGGGTTAAAGAATCCAGTCTGCCCTGCTATTTACCCATAGCTGGAGGGAGAGTAGGATTCATACCATTCCCAAGGGTATTAGCGGTAAGTGAAATGCAATTACCACATCCAGGATTTGAACTCGGGGCGACGAATCCATTTCCCATGACTTTAACCATTACACCACGCGCTTCCTACATAAATCAAATATAAACGCTCTATTAATGATATTGAGGCCCTATTTACTTAGAAATATAGCTCTATATTATGTACAAAATATAATATAATATATATATATAATATTATATATATATATAGTATATATGAGTGTGTGTCTGTGTGTGTGTGTTGTGCGCGTGTGTGTGTGTGTATATATACAATATTCATCAATAAATGAGGAGAACATCAACAGTCACTAATAAAGTGTAGTTGACTGCAGGTTCACGCAACCCTTATGAATAAACAGATCATATTAGCCAGGGATGTTGTGCTAGCAACACTGAGGAGGCGAAAAACGCCGAAACACGTGTTGTGGACTTATTAAATATAGATATATATATTATATATATATATATATATATATAATATGGTGTGTGTGTGTGTGTGTGTGGTGTTATGTGTATGTGGGTGTGTGTGTATTTGGGCAAGCATTTTTTTCATTATACATTGTAGTATTAAAAAAAGACACATATTCGTTAACAATTTATTTTTGATCTTTCGGTTTTCGTGACCAACTTTAATATTTGGGGGGAATTCGTGGATTACTATAATTATTATATAATGGTGTGAAAAAATTTAATTTAATAGAATTTATAAAAAAAACTGGAACCACATCTCCCCCTGATAATGGATCAGGGGATATGTGTTCCAGTTTTTTTATAAATTATATTAAATTATAATTTTTTAAATTATATAAATAATTATAGTAATCCACGAATTCCACCCAAATATTAAAAAGTTGGCCCGAAAACCCGAAAAGATAAAAAATAAAATTGTTAAACAGGAGATGTGTCTTTTGTATAATTCTACACACACACACACACACACACACACACAATATAATATTATATATATATATATATCAATGACTAGGTTATAAAAATAAATGTACCAGTTTGTTTTTCAGAATGAAAGAATAGTGAATGTAAGGATTCAAATGGGTTAACATTGAAGAAATAAAGCTAACTTACTAGTTTCGTTCGTAATAATTATATAAATGTTACTAATCTAAGGAGCTTTATATAGAAACTATTTATCCTTTCTCCAATTATTCAGAGTCAAAGGTTTACGCTTTTTGGGAAGCCAACCACAGTTTATCTCTAATTGTCTAAAATGTCCAAGTTGGGCACAATTGAAAATGATATATCCCCCAAAACAACAATAACTATACACAATACCACTAAAATAAATGAAAATGAAGTGCAAGATGATAACAGCTGATTAGGTGAAATTTTCAGTGTTTATTTATCAATGAATGATCTTTATAATGCATTGTTTATTTTATTTCAAAACTTTCTCATTTTTATCAGGTCACTTAATTTTGACATTTTAGGGGCATAACATTTTTTCGAGTTGATCTTATACTGTACTAATTACAGTATAAATAAAAAGACCGAAGTTATGAATAGAAAAGAAAATTGCGGTGGCTTTTCTATGAGTACCGAAAATCGAAAAATAAAATATAAAAAAATAATTAATAATTAATTTTTTGGAGATTTCTTTTTTACTCATTTCGATAATTATTTAATTGGCTATTAGTATCATATCCAATTCGTCGAAAAATGCGTTGTTTTTTTTTTCTTCAATACAATTTTGACCCCCTTGAAAAAAAAATTACCAAAAATCAGGGAATTATCTGATTTTAATGAAATTTTCAGTGTTGATTTATAAATGAATGAATTTTTATAACGCATCAGTTATTTTATTTCAAAATTTTCTGATTTTGTTCAGGTCACTTAACTTTGACCTACTCCTTGTTTTTGGGACGCAAAATATCGGTATGTGATTGATACTATTTTCTGCATAAATAAAAAGACAAAAAACCGAAGGTGTGAATAGAAAAGAATAAGGAATGTGCACAATAAAGATTAGCGATATCAAAATTGTAACATACTGTTTATATACCCTCTACCCCATCTTTATAATAGTGTTACGTTGTAATATTCACGGCACTAAAAAACGATACATGTACCGTTGTCCTTTTTTCTTTCTTGGCTAAACTCCAAAAGTCACCGTGCTGAAATGTGCGATAAGAAAATCATAACACGAGAAACATGTCTCGAAACTGCCAGCCTTTATTTCTCGTGCTCGTATAGGTGGGTTTACGAGAGGGGAGAAAGGCAGAGAGAAAAGAGAGAGAGAGAACACTACTAGATTACTGGGCTCTCATGAGGTCCGTGCTCACGACCGCCCCAGGCAAAAAGACGACCAACCCTTTCTTTTTTTCCCCACCGTCACACGTGACTTCGCTTGCGGTCAAATTCTCCGTTCGGGTTACGCTCGGTCAAACCATCGCTCTCCTCTTTTGGGTCATACTATTTTTTTAAGCCTTTGTTACTTTCCCTCCTCCTTCCATTAGCAGTTCAGGCTCACAAAAGTCAGGAATAACCCCATCCTGCAACAATAGCCACAGGTAGATTGACAGAAGTCTCAAGTAAGGAGCACCCAGTAACTCCCTAAATGATATTTATAGAATTTATTTTGAATAGTGTAAGTAGTATATATCCCTTTCTTTATATTCTGAACATTGCCAACAATCCCAGAAACCATCCGAGTAAGACAAACAACACATGCTGGGAACTGCTGGAGAAGCAAGAACAAACTCATAAGTGGCGTTCACCTGTTGACACCTACACATAGACACACGATTGTAAGTCGACCAGGAAAAAAACTATATCATCATCGCTGTATGGATACTTTGATGCTGTAGGGAAGACCTGTCAGTAGTGATGACTGATAGGACGAGTGGCGAAGAGAGAGAGAGAGAGAGAGAGAGAGAGAGAAGAGAGAGAGGAGAGGAGAGAGAGAGAGTCATGGGAATCCGTGCTATCAGCACGACCTGAAAATGATGATGTGAGTAAGTAGAAGAATTGTTTAAAACCTTAATAATTCTTTTGAAAAACTCAAAATTCTATGGTGAACTTGCACAAAGTGTCAAGACTAGTGTGACCAGAAAAAACAGAACCCACAAATTTTGTAATAAAACTGTTAATTTTTACTAGGGTCTAGGGTTAAGGTTTAGGCTTAGGGTTAGAGTGTAGGGTTATGATTAGGGTTAGGGTTGGTGTTTAGGGTTAGTTTAATGGGAAAATTAATAAATAATTTGGGTTCTGTTTTTTCTGGGTCACCCTGCATACTGTCGACCCAGAAAAAACAGAACCCACAAATTTTGTAATAAAACTGTTTATTTTAACTAGGGTTATTTTAACTAGAGTTAGAGTTAGGGGATAGGGTCAGGGTTAGGGGTTAGGGTTAGGGTTGGGGGTTGGGGTTTAAGTTTAGTTTAATGGGAAAATAAATAGATAATTTGGGTTCTGTTTTTTCTGGGTCACCCTAATTTTGACACCTTTGTGCAAGTTCAGCCATTCTATGTTTAATGTTTAAACGTCTTTTCTTTCGAGTGAATGTCATTTCTACACCTGAAAAGAAGAAAAATGCATTAAAGAGTTTTTACTTGTTTAGGGCCGGTTTAGGGCCGGTTTAGCTCAGTCGGTAGAGCGTTCGGCCAGGAATCAGAAGGTTCCTGGTTCGATACCGGCCCTCGCCAACTCAGCGTATGAGTAGCACAGGGATCTGTGCGGTAAAGTGAGGAGCTGATGGTGTGAGTGTAGCGCTCCACCTCAGACACTAAGATAATCTCCTTGGTCTAGCGCTAATGAAAAGTGCATAGACTCCCTCGCTGATTAGCTGATACCGACTTTAGTCCACCCCGACAAATTTAATTTACTTTACTTACACATGCTCTTAAAGTTGATGTAAGAAGGCTGGCTTTTAATTCTTCATCTAACGCTTGACTGAAAGATATGAAAGAGATCTTCATCATCCTGGAATCATCATCATCATGGAATTTCAACAGCATGAGTTCTTTTAAATTTCTCTCGCCATCTCTCCCTATCAGCCATTGCATTTGTTAAGTCCTCTAGACAGTGTCCTGTACAGAGCTGACAAAAGTAAGTTTAAGCTGACCGGCCAACCATATATAGAGGTTCATATGAGAA
>CM042153.1:61082819-61097819 GCA_023376005.1 Doryteuthis pealeii | reverse complement strand
TCCATCTCCTAGACGGAAAGCAATCTCCTTGGTCTAGCACCAGTTAAAAAGCCATGGACTTATATTTATCTAAACTAAAATTAAAAATGTAACTGGCTAAAATGTGGGCTGTCGTTGTACAGCAGATATGGCTGATCAAATCTAGTCAACTGTTTGCTCGAGTAGGGATTTCACTCTTTGATATATACCCCTACTTAGACGGTAGATAATTTGCCTATGAACCATAATGTTCCGGTTTCGTTACCAACGCTCGCCAAATCAGAGTAACAGACCTTGGATAATCTGATCTGTGCGGAAGTTGACGCCAGGTGTGGTGCTTCATCTGAGACGCAAAACAACCCCCTGGCCTAACCCTAGTGAAAAGGGAAGAGACCCCCTTTATGATCGACTGATACCGAAAATAGGCCGTTATTTGATGTGAGCACAGTCGTGCACCCGATCTAAAATTTTTATTTATCTTGAAGTGAAATACAATGAATGTGTACACGACTCGGCACATAGGCGGAAGTTTTTGAGTTGGGGGAGGGTGTCGAAACTAGTCATACTACTACATGGATCTATCTAGCTAGGTTCACTCGCTGACCGATCCATTCAAAAATAAAATCTTGCATTCTTCTCTTACACATCCTACATTCACCAAAATACCTCTTTCGCTCTATGACTTAACCTACTTAAAATCGTCCCCATTTTCAGTTGGGTTTCATTGGATGATTTACGTGGAGTGGAGGGGTTGGGGTAAAATTGAAAAACAAAAGATCCCCAAGAAACGGAAAAAAACTGTAAACAAAATAAAATTGTGGGCCATTTTGGTTGCCATTACACCGACTTGACTAATTTTACTTATTAACCAAATACATTGCCGAGGTATAGTGGTTAGCAAGCTAAACCGGACAGATTTTCGCTATACAATATACGTCGAGGTGTAATAATTATTGTCGCAGAAATATGCAATAGTATGTCGTAGGAATTGGACACGGCGGCCTAAGTTCAAATCTTGAACGAGGCTGTTTGCCTATCCCATTACGCTAATACCCTTCATTCTCCCCCAAGCTGTGGGTAAATAGTAGGGCAGATCGGGCTCTTACACCTTGGTATTGCAAACTAGGGAAATCCATAAGAAAAGACTAGCAAGCCTTAGACATGGCTGCGCACACGAGAACAGTAAAAGATAAACATTGGATTTTTCACCCAATATCTTTAAGTTATCACTGAAACATTTAATTGGGAATTTTAAAAGTATGAGGTCAATTATAATTTAAAAAAAAGTTTAATAAGATTTATTTTAAGAAAGTAGTGGGATGAATTTAAAGTATGTTAAAAAATGAAAAAAAAAAAAAAACAACAACAAAAAAACAAACTTTTAAATTAATTTTTTTTAATCTTAAATATTGATAAAAAATATTTAATTTAGTTTTTAAAGCCGATGTTCTATATTGGATGGTTGGTTATTTTATGTAATAGCATATGAACACTTGTGCGCCACCCAATACCAAATCCTGTCTTTCTATATACATTATTTGTAAGCGAACAGTTTATTGGTAAATATTCTATTTTGTTTGGTTTGGTTTGGTTTAATTATCTGGTAGAAATGATTTTCATTAACTCATTGTGTATCTCATTATAATGGAGAGAGTGTATTTTTCTGTCTGTAACCAAAACTATATTACTACTCAAGTCACAATTCCCTTAGTTATTTACGTCACATTCTTCATGATTTTATATATCGTTAAACCTCAATTATTAACAAAATTGTTTTACATTATTAATACTGTTGACCATATGGTATTTACCTCGTACCCCACTTGTACGGGTTAGGAACAAGATCCTATTAACGTGGGACCACCTACAACCCGAAGCTCATGGGTGGCGGGTGAAAAATTGCGTTGATCCTTCGGCATTGACCCTCAAGAGGGGCGCCTCAGGCACTGGGCAATAAACCCAACCCTGCCCCTTTAAATCAAGGGGGCAGATATTGCCTGTGGTATGGTACCATTGAGATCAACGCTGTTAATTAGATCAATGGTCCAGAAGCCGAAGCCACTGTTGACCATATCTATATACTAATAACATGCAATTGCATTAATATATACAACAAAATAGCAGTTTACAGGCTAATTTGCATATTGATATTAAAAATTTGATTTTAATAAATATGTGCTTAGTATTATTGATTTCTAATTGTTTGTTTTTATCTTAATGAATATGAGCAAAAGTCTCGGGATAAATCTTAAAATAAATCCATTAACAAGAAGAAATAACTGTAATTTTATTCTTTACTTCCTGTTTTAACAAAATAATTAAATTAGGAAAATTTAGCAACGAAAGACGGAAGTGATAGAAGAGTAAGTTTCAGTTGTTCTATTTTTCGATTTTACACCTTTTTTATCTGTATTCTTATTTAGTTTCATTAGCCTTTCTAATTTAATACAATATTTCATTACATTAAAACTTGAATACTTACACCCAGAAGGGTGCATATATTTGCTAATCAATATAATGGTTGAAATATGTCTATATTAGATTTGCTTCATGTAGAAATATTTAATTAACTACCTGTATATGATTTAATAAGGAGAAATAACCTCATGCGTATTGATAAACTAGTGGTTATGTTAGATTTTTTAGATTTTTTTCGGCGTGGAGAGATACGATACTTAAATTTAGGTCCGTTAAGTTCGATTTAACCTACTTCCGCTTATTGGCGATGAATTTCCGTCGGTTTAATACGTTTACCGCTAAAAAGATCGAATATCTGAGTGAACTTCACAACTGGGGGAAGCATCAATTAGGTGCTCCATTAGGCAGTGAGGGGCTCAGGGGCAGACGCAGGCACGACAAACACAAATATGTTGCCAATAGCCGAATGAACACTTCCCTGCGCCCCCACCATAATGGAGACCTTACTTTAGGGATTAGCCACGTAATATATATATATATATATATACATATATATATATATATATATATATATATATATATACCAACCCCTACGCATGAGCAGGATGCGATACAAGGTCAATTTCTTAAGCGGAGTTTAACAGGTTTGAATTCAGAGTTTTCCTTCTCCTAGACAGGTTGCCTTACCAAGGTTGAAGAGCCCCGTCTGTCTTACTATTTACCCATAGCTGGAGGGAATATAGTTGGATTCATACCGTTCCCGAGGGTAATGTGAAATGCAAAATGAAATCGTCTAGGATTTGAACTCGGATCGACGAGCCCATTTCCTACGACTCTAACCATTATTCCACACGCCTCGAAATAAAACCTCGTTATATAGGAAGGATATTTGGCAACACTTCATCAACCCGTTTGACTCTACATAGAGGACAGACAAATAAAATCTTCCAAATTATTTATATAGATAAAAAAGGAAGCTATTGTTCTTTCTTGGTATAGACTTTGTGGCGTCATCTGTTTTGCTTTTCTAACGAAAAAAAAAAAGAAAAAAAAAAGAAAGTTCCTGAGTGCAAATGAAGGTAAAGTGAGATAATGCTCAGTAGGTTTTTATTGCTATGTAGAGAGAGAGAGAGAGAGAGAGAGAGAGAGAGAGAGAGAGAGCGAGAGAGAGAGAGAGAGAGAGAGAGAGAGAGAGAGAGAGAGAGAGAGCAAACAAAACAAAAACAAAATAAAAGCAGCTTTAAAAAATAGGCAAGATGCTATAGAAAAATACATCCTTTTTTCTAAAATCTGCAACAATGTTGCTATGGTAACAGTAATGTATCGAAAACCAACTCAAATGAGGAATTATACGGTACGAAAAAAAAAGCTCTTCTTCTTGCCAGTGAGGCAAATCAGATACGAGACGGCCATTTTAGAACCTTTATATTATTTACTGCTAATCTAAAAAAAATAAAATAAAATAAATAAATAAATAAATCTATACTTATATAAAGGGCAGTTGGTGTGTATGTATGTCCGGATGAAAATACGAAAATAAAACAATTAATGACAAAGTAAATATATATACGCATTGAATGTCACTGGTTTTTGGTTTTTGTGCAAAAATTATAAAGATTTAATTTATATTCAAAGATGTTTTAAAATAAAAATATACATAGAAATAGCATTGAAATTCTACTTAAAAATGTCCAGCATTTGTAAATCTCAAAAGTAAACAAATCAATTAAGCAGGTTATGTTTTGTCTCCCCGCTTCTACCCAGGTGATGCTGGGTAGCCACTTCTACTAAATAAATAAAAACGAGTTAAGAGTTTTGCTATATTTTGGTACGTACTAGTTTGCAGTGCGTACTTCTCTTGACCGAAATAGTTCAATCTGTGGTGGTAGTATAGTGGTAATTGGTAACATATTGTATATTGCCTCACGCCGTTTGGGACTAGCCATGGTAGTGGCAAAACTAAAGAAAATGATAGAACAAGACATACTCGAGAGAGTTCCTTAAGATAATAGGGCTTCTCTAATTATTTCAATAAGAAGGGATCTCAAAATAGAGGTGAGTCATCATGCTCAGATTGATTTCCCTTGCCTAACATAGAAACTGCTAAATTAGCAGATATGAAATATTTTGCTAAGATTGACCTAAGGTCAGCGTATAACCAGATCAGTCATATGGAGGTCCGATCTCCCTAACAAGCTGAAGCGACAGTTCTTCCAGGCTGTGGTTGTGTCGGTGCTGCTATATGGCTGCACCACCTGAACCCTAACTAAACGTCTTGAGAATAAGCTAGATGGGAGCTGCACAAGGATGCTGCGAGCAGTGTTGAACAAGTCATGGAAACAGCACCCCACAAGGAAACAGTTGTACGGTCACCTGCCCCCCATCTCACAAACTATCCGAGTGAGATGGACAAGGCACGCAGGACACTATTGGAGAAGTAAGGGTGAACTCATAAGCGACGTTCTCCTGTGGAAGCCAAACACATGGTCATGCAAGTGTGGGGCGCCCAGCAAGGACATACATTGACCAGCTATGTGAAGATGCTGGCTGTTCCGCAGCTTCCAGGTGCAATGAATGATAGGGAGGGTTGGCGTAAGATTGTTGTCGATACCCTTGCTACATGCGCGACATGATGATGATGATAACCAAATAGAAATTGCCGAAAAATTTAAAGAAATAACTACAATTAACACCCTATCAGCTAAGTAAGATGGACTCGTTTTCCATTTTGAGTTAAGTTCTGTTGGAGGGCATAACAAATATAACCAGGGCGATATATGCACAAAAAATATTTAAAAAAAACCCGAAAACGTTTTAAACATTAAAAAATGCTGGTACGATGATAAATAGCGATAAATGTGAATTAAATTGTAGCAAACTATCGTATTCAACATACCACATATCTAAAGAAGGAATTTCCCCAGACGATAAGCTGATAAATAAAACAGTGGACGTATCTACCCAGAAAAATTAGGGAATTGGAAACTTTTTTTTAGGATTGATTAATTTTTATAAGAAATATCTACTTAGATACAGCGATATAATAGAATCATTTGCAGAATTACGAAAAAAGAATGTAGAATTTAAATAGACTCAAAGACAAAATATAGCTTTTGAAAGTTTAAAAAAGGGACTCTTAAGAAAACCGATTGCAAAAAGATGAAATTGTACGGTATGACAAAGACAAAGTATCTAATTCAGAGGAGGCGAATTTCATATTTCAAAACACAGCAATACTAATGAAAAATGGTGAAAATAGACTAACCCAGGCGGATCAATTCAGAAGCGGAATGTAACACGAGGATATTGAAACGGAAGTAGAATCGAAACTGGTGAACAAGAAGAGTAGACTGCTCTGTCGACAGGGGCGTTAGAATGCACCGAATGCACATCTGCAGAGGGGTAAGACTCCCCAAATGGCGCACCTGTTGGCCATGGGTGACGACTCGTGATGCTTAAGGATAGAACCCAGGTGAATGAGTAGTTCATGACTTGCAGTACTCCTCTTTGGCCCTATATTGGGCTAGACGGCTGGTTACGTCAAGCCCTAGCGCCTATATGATTTTCCCAACCCTATTGCCCTTATGGCAACCCCTTTTTATCATATGGGTGCTAGAAGGTGATGACTGAGGGTTTACATGTGCTGGAAATGACGTTAAACTCTATCTGATGGTGAGGTTCCGGTTTTGTAGGTTTGGGGAAAGTGGAGCACCCCTTCATCACCATTGCTGCCTGGTCCACTCTGACCCGGAGTGGTAGTACCTGTTTGGGTCCCATCAATGGGTTAAATAGAAAAACATGAGTTGATAATCAAAATTTGTTATCCACTAAGAATTAATTTATTTCACAACTTTGTCGGCATTAAATGACCCACTGAGGTTGATATGCCGTAAAATAAAACAAACCAAACCAAGTTGGGTAGAAAAGGACTAGAGAATCCAGTGATGGATTTTTGTGGCCATCCTTAGGCTTCAAGCACGAGCACGATCACTGTCCAGCGGAGATACTTTGTGGTAAGCAGAGCGCAATCCTTAGTGAAGAATCCTTTGGTTGTTCCTTGGTGCTCCTCAGTGTTGCAGGTCCTTTTTGTCAATGAGTGAAAATGGACGTCTGTCAATATCAGTGATTAAGTAGTTAGCCAACCACGTATTCATGCTGTTGATTGGCTGAAGTATAAAGCACGCAACCTCGTTCAGTCTATAGATTTAAGTGGTGGATCGCAGCACGGCTTATATTTAAAATATATCCCAACAATCAATGGACGGGAATGATAAAATATCTGACGATGAGTCGGAAGAGGAAAATGAGCTTTGGTCTCCTATCAGAAAATGTCCAGATAATCTCACAGAAGGAACTTTTAGATTTCCAAGATACTACAGAAAAAGTCAAAGGTCAACGCAGGGCATAAAGCTATTTTGGTTCAGGGAATCGTTGTATCATAGGTAAATGAGATCGTTTAGAGGAAGTAAAAGTCGTAGCAAGGTGTCCGTAGGTGAACCTGCGGGAGAATCATTACCGTTGCCGTTGCCGCTTTCGCTGCACACAACCAAATCCGCGAGAGGCGGCTCTGCACTGCAGGTTGACGGGGTGCGCTGAGAGAAATGAGGAGAACGGGTACGAGACCGCTGTCAACCTATCGCTCCCCTCGGCGCTTCTCCTTCTCTCTCTCTCTCTCTCTCTCTCTCTCTCTCTCTCTCTCTCTCTCTCTCTCTTCTGATACTCTCACAGCCCCTGCCGATATCGTACGTCGATGAAAAGCGCGGCCAGTCGTGAGAACTGATACGAATTGCAGGACAGTGAACATCGATACCTTGAACGCACATTGCTGTCAACCTCTCGCTCCCCTCGGGCGCTGCTCCCGTTCTCTCTCTCTCTCTCCTCTCTCTCTCTCTCTCTCTCTCTCTCTGCTACTCTCACAGCCCCTGCCGATATCGTACGTCGATGAAAAGCGCGGCCAGTCGTGAGAACTGATACGAATTGCAGGACAGTGAACATCGATACCTTGAACGCACATTGCGGCTCCAAGATCCCTTGTCACGGCGCCCCGTCCGGTCGAGAGGCGGAGAATGGCAGGGAGTTGTTGTATCATATATAAATGAGATACTGCTATAAAAATAGTACAGCCTCAGTAAAGGCAAGTCGGTTCCTAATTTCAATAAGACAACATCTATTCCAGAGACTGTTTTAATTAATAACAGTTTTGTTTTACGGCATATCAATGTCATTTTTTACATTCGGTTTCTTACAGTACCTGGCGTTACTTAAATGGTCTCCCATCTAAGTATTGAAGAAACTAATCACTGCCCAACTTTGGTGATCTAGTGCTTTTAACCTGACTCGACCACTGATCCATTTTCCGTTAGAAAAGCTAACTAAAATATATTAAAATGATGCCTGTAGCATTTGAATTCACCATAAAATCCACCATCTTCCTTGTCTCGCTTCATTCACGTGGCTTGTTTTTCATTAAGCTACTTGCTCACGTATGTAAACCACCGATGGTCTTAAAAGGACTTTTCCACCCATGTGCAGTGACGGATTTGCAAATGGCGGTGGTGACAGAATAAATCAAACATCGAGGAAACTTAGGATTGGGTAGGTTTGGCCCCCTAGGTTCCACTTCCCTACATAAGGGTATAATACTTTCGACCTTGTGTCACATCCAACTTATGGCGAACGGGTTCGGTTAATAATACACTCCCTAACCTTTGGCTTGAAAATATGTAAAGATGGTGTATCATACACAAATAATTACAGTACAAATGTATTTTATCGTTTTCAAATCTTTATCCGATCTTTAGTATGCTAAATATTTAAGATCTATTTTTCACCTTTTATTTTCATGAACTGTTTTACTTAGAATGAACGAAGCCGCCATTGATATCAATGGTTTCCTCACTTTATAATTCAAGTACAATGAAACCGGCTGCTGATTTTATCTCCTGATTTGACACCTTCGTCGTAAATAATTTTGTTGAATTTTCTTCTTTCTTTTTTTTTGTATCTTTATCTTCATTTAGCATTTCTTAAAACCCAACTAACGGCATGTAAATCAGGTTTTAGCTTCTTGCGTTTCGTCTTTCAAAGATTCCACTCTTTTTGTTACTTGAAAATGACCTGCGGGCTAACACATTTCTCGTCTGCGCATGTCTTTTCATGGAATTGGGAAACTGCGCATGCGCATTAATGAATGCTTTTTTTTTTTTTTTTTTTTTTTTGCTTTTTGAAACCTTTTTAAATTTCTAGTTTCTCTCTTCAGTTGCATTTTCCTCTTCTAGTATTTAATTGATTCATTATTTTTTTTTTTAATTTCTTTTTCTTTCCACCTGTTTTCTTTGCGTTTTCCCTTCTCTCGTGCGTTTATGTTCTCCGAGTAATTCATGTGTTACCAGTTTATCCAAGATTTAATACATTTTACATATTCAAATAGACGTCGTTCGAGAGTAATAGAACCAAAAATAAATCAATTAATATATCGTAAGCAGGCCGCCTTGGGCGGATATTAAGTTCGTTGTCCTTTCACAACCTGCTCATATAATTTAAATCATAATTAATTTAAAATGAATTAATATTCTTTTAAAATATGAGTGTGAGAATGATAAGTTTATTTTAACGGCATGTTAACCTATTTGGTATTATTTAATGCCTAAGTTAAGGAATTGCGTTCATTGAAGGTTTGTATTTACATTTGTGTATTAATTGTCTGAATTGAAGGTGGATGCAGATTCAATCATGACTACATGCAAAAATAACATAGAATACTAAACATAGCTTAACGGAATAAGGATCCTCTACTCCAATGGATTAAATAAAGGGTCCGGCTGGAAGTTCCATGAAGGTCCCTGATTACAACATGACGGCCCGCGAATTCAACAAGAAGGTTTCCAGGCTCGACAAAAAAATACCAATATAAGGCCGGGGTGCACAAGGGGCGAAACGATGTTTATAATACAATAAAGATGAGAAAATAGTCCGAAAGTTCAATATAAAACAAATTATCAAGCCTCATCTAAAACATTCAGACTAATATAAAAAAAAGTCAGATTTTTCCTTTGTTGTTTTGTGGGAGTAAGATACCTATCACGCATCAGACGTCTTCTTTCACAAAAAAATGTGAAAGATGATGATAATGATGATGATGCTGATGCTGATGCAGTGGCGACCCATTCGTGCCCGGTAGTAAAGTAGTCGTCGGGGTGACCTAAAGTCGGTATCTGCGAGAGAGTATATCCCCTTTTCACTAGTGCTAGGCCATAGAGATTGTTTTGTTTTATATATATATATATATATATATATATATATATATATAATATATATATATATATACCAAGCGTGTTGGTAAATCCTTGCGGTGAGAAAAAAACCAGCAAATAGTTTGATTGTAAAAATATACTACCAAACATCAACCGGGGAGAAAAAAAATTTTTGAAAAAAAGAAAAGACCAAGATAGTCGTACCAACAAATATAATCTATTGGTACAGTATTTGGTCAAAAGAAAAAACAATGTATATGTTTATATATGTATTTAAGATATATATATATTTATATAACCGCTAGGAGAATAGCTAATAAGTAAAAAGTGCTCAATACCTAAGTAGAGCAAGTAATAAAGATAAATCTAATGAGTCAGACGAACCTACTATTAGTTTCGCTTAATGCTCTTCAGGGCTAAGATCTGAGTCAGATCTTAGCCCTGAAGAGCATTAAGCGAAACTAATAGTAGGTTCGTCTGACTCATTAAATTTATCTTTATATATATATATATATATGTGTGTGTGTGTGTCTCTCACACTCTCTCTCTCTCTCTCTCTCTCTCTCTCTCTATCTATATATATATATATATATATATATATATATATATATATATATACCCAATGTCGTAGAAGGGTATATAACAAAATTCTTCGGATTTTTTTACTTGAGATATATAAAAACGTCTAAGTTTTAGTTCATTCTGTATTTTTGGTCCTCTTATCGAAGCAATAAATATAAAAACCCACAAGAAAGCATCTGTACGGCCACTTGCCACTTATAACACAAACTATACAAGTGAGACGAAAAAAAACAATGCTGGAGAAGCAAGGACGAACTCATAAGTGACGTTCTCCAGTGGAAGTCAGCATAAGGGAAGGCCAATGTTGGCTGCCCAGCAAAAACTTACATTGACCCGATACCAGCCCTCGTCATCTCAGCGCATGAGTACCATAGCTTTAATAAGTCTCTCCGCCGACTACAATATTAATAATTTAGACAAATCTATTAGTTGCGTGAGTTGCTCAGCTTGAATCTGTATGGTAACGTGAGGAGCTGATGGTAGGTTTCCCTCCAAAAATTAACCCATGACCAGCGCTAATGAAAAGGGTATAGGCCCCATCGCTGTTCAGCTGAATGCCGACAAATGACACCTCCGTCTACATTACTTACTTGCTTGATCACATTTAAATGATATTCTTACATATTTGTGATTTAGTTAAAAACATCTGTGTGCATAAAATTCCCCAATTCTGACAACAGGTGAAAATAATATAATGTTATGTTTAATTCAAAATATTATCTATGATCATGAGAAATGTGTTTCCCTTTCGAAGAATAATTGAAAATATGCAGAGCCCTTTTTGTAAAAAAAATGTTGTTTATTGAAAACCGCTAAAAAAAATTTAAAATGTTATTTCTTTTGTTTTTCAGCGGATAATTATTTATTATTGTGTGTATCAATAATCGCATATTTTCATCAAAGTATAGAACACGTTTTTCTTAATAATGATAAAGTATTTGTATATAATATATTATATATATATATATATATATATATATATATATATATATATATATATCGCATCTGATGAGTCGGGAGAGTAGACAATTTGTCTAAGCTCCCTGAGATAGACATAATGCTAAATCTCTAAGTCTTTTGTTATTTCTTTACGTGGAGTTTAACAGGTTTGAATTCAGATTTTCCTTCTCCTAGACTGGTTAACTAGACATGGTTAAAGAGCCCAGTATTCTCTGCTATTTACCAATAGCTGGGTGGGGAATTAGATTCATATCTTTCCCAAGGGTATGAGTGCCATGTGAAATGCAAATAACTTCAGTCCAGGAATTGAACTCGGGTCGACGAGTTCATTTCCTACGACTCTAACCATTAGACGACGCGCCTCCATTATAATTGTTTGTATATTTGTATGCGAATACGCTTGTACCAGTGTGTGTCACACACTGTCATCACTTCATATGAATAATGGACCGTTCCGTTTGATTGTGAGGAAAAACGGGTAGCAAAAAAGCATGCCACACAGAAGAAAAAAACAAGAAAATATATGAAAGAAAGAAAGATAAAAGAGAGAGTGGGAAGAAATATAGAGAGGGTGGAGGAATAGATAAAATAGATAGATAGATAAGAGAGAGAGAGAGAGAGAGAGAGAGAGAGAGTGAGAGAGAGAGAGAGAGAAAGAGAGAGAGAGAGAGAAAGAAAGAGAGAGAGAGAGAGAGAGAGAGAAGAGAGAGAGAGGTGTGTGTAGAAGAGATAACTCTAATACATCAGATGTACTAGCAAATATATGCACCCTCCGGGTGCAAGTATTTAAGTTTTGATATAATAAAATATCATATTAAATTAGAAAGGCTAATGAAACTGACTAAGAATGCAGATAAAAAGATCTGCAACAGAGGGGTATAATAAAAAATAGAACAACTTTGAAACTAACTATTCCATCATTTTCCATTACTCCCCTCTTTCATTGGTAAATTTTCCTAATTTAACAATTTAGTTAAAATAGGAAGTAAAGGATAATACAGTTATTTCTTCAATAAATTTCTTTTAAGATTTATCCGCGAGATTTTTGTTTATATTTCTTAAGATAAAACCAAACAATTAGAAATCAATAATACCAAGCACATATTTATTAAAATAAAATTTTTAATATCAATATGCAAATTAGCCTTCTCGTTCAAACTGTAAACCGCTATTTTGTATATATAAATACAATTGCATGTTATTAGTACGTAGATATGGTCAACAGTCTTAATGATGTAAAACAATTTTTATTAATAACTGAAGGTTTAAAAGAATGAAATCATGGAGAATTTGACGTAAATGATTAATTGTGACTTGAGTAATAATATAGTTTCGGTTACAGACAGAAAAACACACAATCTCCATTATAATAAGATATCATCTTATATTTTATTAGTTTATTTACTGCCAAATAAAACAATGACAAGTACTAAATGTACTAATTCAATAATATTTGCCTGGGATGTTAGTAAAAATCGTTTCTAATGCATTTTTATAGTAAAGCAAAATCATTTTAAAAGCATTTCTATGGTAAAATATGATTTATAATGCATTTTCTTGAGTAAAATTCATTTACAATGCATTTTTATAATAGAAATAACGTCTAATGCATTTTTATAGTAAAAATCATTTCCAATACATTGTTATTGTAAAAATCATTGATAATCCATTTTTATAGTTTAGAATAATTTCTAATTCTTTTGTAAAGTAAAAGCCATTTACAATGCATTCTTACAGTAAAAATAATTTACAATGTATTTTTTGTTAAAAAAAAATTTCTAATGTATTTTTATAGTAAAATTCATTTATAATGCATTCTTATAGTCGAAATAATTTACAATGTATTTTTGGTAAAAAATTTATTTCTAATGCATTTTTATAGTAAAATTCATTTATAATGCATTCTTATAGTCGAAATAAGTTACAATGTATTTTTGGTAAAAAATTTATTTCTAATGCATTTTTATAGTAAAATTCATTTATAATGCATTCTTATAGTCGAAATAAGTTACAATGTATTTTTGGTAAAAAATTTATTTCTAATGCATTTTTATAGTAAAAATCATTTATAATGTATTAGTGTGCAAATTTCATAATTTTATAATTTTTACCATGGGAGTTGATAGTATAAAATAGATATTTGAAACTGTCAAATTCTTTTATGTCCATCCTCTACAACACGACTGTTATAAACTATTAAATACAATTTCGATCCTCAGTGGAGTCGACCTGATTTTACGTTTTGTCAAAGTTAGTTTTATTGCATGACCATCGCCAAACAAATTACAAAGAGAAAATGTCTGACTTTTATATTTTCTTTTCTTGAATCAAATAATCCACAAGACAAGAAATAGAAAATAAAATACGCAAAAAATAAATACATTAATAACTGAAAGTATTCAACGAGAAAAATGGAAACATTTGCTTTTAAAGAGAATTTAGAAAAAAAAAAAAAAGAAGAGAGAGAAGGCAAAGCAAACCAAGAAAGAGAGAAGAAAGTCGTCAGAAAAATCCCGACAAATACGAGATGAAATAAATCAAAATAAATGCCGATTATTGAAAAAGACAAACGAATGTAACAATGGAAACGGCGAGGCTGGATTCGCATTTCTCAAGTGCGTTTTTCATTGTTTCATTGTGACAAAACAAAGCGAACACAGGTGTCACATTCACACCGATAGAAAATCTGTTATAGAATTTGATAAAAACATGGCACCTTCCGGCGAGAATGTAAATTCTTGAAATTCTTCGTCGGAGGCATCATGAAGAAATTATTTTATTGGATGAAAAAACAAGATGAAGAAGGAAACGTTAAATTGTGTAAAAAGACAACAGAGTTCAATAAACAGACATGCTTACAAGTGAACATTTATCTAGCTACCCATCTCAGTCTGTTCATATTTATTTATCTATCTATCTGTGTTTATATATATATATAATATATATATATATATATATAATATATATATATATATATATATATAAAATGCTTATATATGCTCACATATATATATACACACACTTATATACCAACATATATATACATGCACATATATACACATACACATATACACACATATATACATATATATACATATATTCATATGCATATATACACACACACACACACACATATATATATATATATATATATATATATATTCATAGTGTATTTGTAGAATAGCAATATACATATATGTATATAAAATATAATATATATATATATATATATATATATATATATATATATAAATGCGTATATATTATACTCACATATTATATACACACATACATACCAACATATATACACGCACACATATACACATACACATATACATATACATATATACACATATACGTATATATACATATATTCATATACATATACATATACATACATATATATATTCATAGTGTATTATATAGAAATAGCAATATACATATATGTATATAAATATAATATAATATATATATATATATATATACACGCACAATCTGACTCATTAGATTTATAATTTATATATATATATATATATATATATATATATATTATATATATATATATATATATATATATATATATATATCAGTATGTTCATGTTTATCTCAGTCTGTTCATATCTACCTATCTATCTACCTAGCTCAATATATCGACATCAGACTACTATATCAGTCTGCTCATATCTATCTATCTATCTATCTATCTATTTATCTATCTGTCTCTCTCAGTGTTCATATTCACCCCCCTCAATACACCTTCTAGCTTGCATCTATTTTAAATGGGACATATTTGATTCTTAACCTAATT
>CM042153.1:61037819-61080319 GCA_023376005.1 Doryteuthis pealeii | reverse complement strand
TTTTTGACACACCTCGTATTCTGAAAACAAATTTCAGTTCATTCTTCATTTCTATCTTGGAAACAGCTTTAAACTTTTTTTTTAGACACCTTGTATTCTGAAAAAAATTAATGAATGGAACGTTATTTTTTTTCAGAATACAAGGTGTGTCAAAAAGTACAAAAGAGTTCAATACTTTTTTGACACACCTTGTATGTCCGTATGCCTATTTTTGTGTGTGTCAGCAACTGTATGGATCCATGATTAAATATTTATGTGTGTGTTTGCGTTTGTGAATATATGAAGGTCGGTGTATGTGCACGAGCCAGTATTCGCGTGTAAATGTATATTCCCTGAATGTATGTTATTATGTGTTCGTGGCCGCGTATAAGTGTGTGAGTGCGTGTGTTTGTGCGTGTGTTTGTGTGTCCATGGGTCTCACTGTGTTTGTGTGTCACTACCGTCTCAATATTCTTTTAAACATCTTATCCCGGCCAAACTGCAGCACTATATCGATCATCCGGGACACCAGCTTTGAC
Source organism: Doryteuthis pealeii (assembly GCA_023376005.1). Lineage (NCBI taxonomy): Eukaryota > Metazoa > Mollusca > Cephalopoda > Myopsida > Loliginidae > Doryteuthis > Doryteuthis pealeii. Next base: position 61,079,801 of record CM042153.1, on the reverse strand, counting down.
AAAGTTCGAGCCAACCAATCAATCACAAAAATACACAACGGGGTATTCGTTGCTGTGATTTTATTTTTTTCGTTCCTAATTCATTTTCGTCTTTATTATCTTTCACATGTTCATGAATAAATCATGGGATTTGAAATTCTTCAGTGGACTCCGATTTAAAGACAATCAAGACGAAACTGGTCGAAACAATTCTTTAAAAGTTATATTTACCGTTTTTGATGGTATATAAGACACACGGGCATATAAGACGCACCCCCATTTCAGCGGGTCAGATTCAGGAAAAAATAGTTTTTAGTGTATTTAAGCATATATTATAGAAAACAGGCTAGTTGTGCATTACACAAGCAGAAACATAGCTGTATAAAAAGTAATTTGGCAGTACAGACAAGCAATAAGCACACACAAGACATCTCAATAGCAGGAAATAATAATAATAATAATAATAATAATAATAAATAGACCTATGTGAGGTCTCAAACTTCATTTGCGATGTATAAGACGCAGGGCAATTTTTTGTGCCAAAATCTTGGAAAAAAGTGCGTCCTATATACTGTTAAATATGGTACATTAAAATCTGATTTATCGAATTCATCGTCCCTACAAACGTGTTGATGATAAGTCAGAATATTATTTCTGATCATGAAAAGGGCATAGACTCCATCACTGTTCAGCTGATGGTGACATTTTTTGAACCGACCCTCACATAAAACGTTGTGTTAATCCAGCCTGGTGATAGGCCAGGAAAATAAATACTATTGAATGACGAATACAATCCCCACTGGTTGCCCCATACTGGCGAACTTGTGTCATTCTTACTCGTTGCGAACGGATTGGCTAGATACTACAGGCGTCCCATAGAGATGTGATGGTTAACAAAATAGTCTTGCGGGTCCATTACAATTGAATGGCGAGTTCAATCCTCGTTGGATGCCTCATACTTAAAACCTTGTTTTACCTGACGAACGCGTTGAGTATTTTAACCATCCTTTTCTAAGCATTTATTACTTTATTATTTTATTTTTTCTCACATATATAAAAACTGTAAAACACAAGTAGCTATACATATATAAAAAGTAAAAAAGTCGACGAGGCGGCCTAAAGTCAGTCAGCGAGGGAGTCTATCCCCTTTTCAATAGCACTAGACCAAGGAAATTGTTTTTAGAATCTGAGGTGGGGCGCCACACCTACCATCAGCTCCTTACTTTACCGCACAGATCCCTGTGCTACTCATAACGCTGAGTTGGCGAGGACCGGTATCGAACTAGGAACCTTGTGGTTTCTAGCCGAACGCTCTACCGACTGAGCTAACCCGGTCCCTACATATATATCAACATTAATCTTATCGTTTAAGGGGAGGAGGTAGGTTTGATTGATTTTAATGGCATGTCAACCCATCTAGGGTTATTTTATGCCTAGAGGTTAAGGAATTACATTCATATTTAGGTTTTGTGTAGTTTTCATAAGAGTTTTATTTTATTTTTTTTTTTCACAGTCTTATCAAATCCAAATAATTTCTAAACAGATCTATTTGGCCCATAGATGGAAACCTAACAGCTACCAAAACTCCAGGTCAAACTGGGGTAATGGCAAGGAAGTGGCTACTCCACACTCCCTCCATATCTCCAGATCTCGTGGTATAATGCTAAGCAAGCTAGATTAGCAAACCATTGTTAGTGAGTCTTAGACAGCCCCATACTTATGGCCTTGTGCCACAACTAAACTAACGAATAAATACAATCCGGAACTGGAACTTTACCATTAGACACCAAGATCCTCATCTACTGCCTTCTAGCACACATATGATAAAAAAGTGTTGAGGTACCATAAAAGCAGCACGTTTGGGTCGGCCATATTGGTGTAAGACATCAATTACGACTCAACAGGTCCGTCTATTTTTTCGTCTCCTATTTCTCTCTCTCTCTCTCTCTCTCTCTCTCTCTCTCTCTCTCTCTCTCTCTCTCTCTCTTCTCAACAACAACAAATTTCAACTTTCAATCACAAGTTCCAATCACAGACAAAACTACTATCATGTTGACACAAGCAATCACACTAATATAAACACCATGTCACAGTTGTCACACACAACTATGCACAGACACAATCAGACTGCAACACCACTGAAAGAACAATGAAACTATATTAATTGTACTTATGTATATAAAGTTTGTTTCCTTTATCAATTTTGTCTTCTTCTTTTGTTACCAATGGAAACTACATTTTCCGTAGTCCTTATACATATAAATTGTAGGGACCCATAACTCGGATCTTCAACTCCTCAACCATACACTCCCCAAACAAAATGGGTCCCCACAAGGCTTTACATAACCAGCTGATTTATCGGAGGGGCGTTCTTGACCTCCCGGCTAGCCTAAGCATCACGGGTCTCCAGCCATGACTAACAGATGACATAATTGAAGAGGGAGGTTAACCCCCTGCAGATGTGCCAGTCAGCGCTTTCTACTGCCCCAGCCAACAGTGCTTATCATACCTCAGCGATGATGCTGGTTCAACATTATGTGAAAAGAAAAGGAAGAACAAAAGGGATATAGCAGCATTGAAAATTGTGTCTAGTCGGCTATCAAAGCAGATGGATAAGATATTATGATTCAAGAACTGAGAAAATGACGAATCTTGGACCAATAATGTGTATATACAGGATATTTAAAAGATAGATATTAGAGGTATGGCAAAACGTTAGTTCGACTTATCCACGAGTATATACGGTGTATTTAAAATTTGAAAATGAACCTTACATTTGTGTATCTACTTACATATGGGAAGCGTCCTTCTACCTAGAAAATCAGGCTTCGAAATAATTAAATATATAAATATCACATTATATTAAATACATATTTCAATATTTAAATTTCTTAAAAATCTCTTTCTCTTTCTTTTTCTCCCCCCCTCTCTCTCCCTCTCCCTCTCTCTCTCTCTCTCTATATATATATATATATATATAATGAGAGAGAGAGAGAGAGAGAGAGAGAGAGAGAGAGAGAGAGTGAGCGTGTGTGTGTGTGAGCGTGTGAGCGTGTGTGTGGAACGAATTAATAACATTTCAGTTTATTTCAATGGAGAAAATTGATTTGATATACGAGGATATGGATTTACGAGAGGAATGAATAAAACTCGTAAGTCAAGTTAAGACTGTATATGAAATTGATTTTTTCCAAACACGAAACACACACATCTAGATTCTTTCAGTTGTTTATTCTTAAACTATAAAACTTTCGCGACGCTAGCGCCACCTGCAGGGTTAAATGAAACCCGTCAGTCTAATCTCAAATGAGAATTTTAATTAAATTATTTAATAATCTACCGAAAAATCTTTAAAAGATCGCATTTTTTTCAATTAACTGTAACATTTCATTTAAGAATTTAACTGGAAAGATTTTAATCACCTTTTATTAAAGATTTTTTAACAAAGAACAGGACTAGTCAGAAAAATGCTCCTCGGTGTTGATAGTTGGTCGGCTAGTGAAGTCCAAGTCTGGCACAAATTTCCGCTTTCTCGGGCGCTCTGTCGGCGTGTCCTATATAACACTAAAAATGGTTGGGTGTATACTTATTTACAAGTGATACTGTATACTCATTGTGCAGTTATGAAGGCCTTTTGTAGGTATATTTACCAACCCCTCCGCACGAGCAGGATGCGACACAAGGTCAATTTCTTAAGCGGAGTTCAACAGGTTTGAATTCAGAGTTTTCCTTCTCCTAGACTGGTTACCTAGCCATGGTTAAAGAGTCCAGTCTGCCCTGCTATTTATCCATAGCTGGAGGGAGAAATGGATTCATACCTTTCCCAAGGGTATTAGCGCCATGTGAAATGCCAACGGCTTTGTCCAAGAATTGAACTCGCGTTGACGAGTCCATTTCCTACGACTCTAACCATTAGACCACGCGCCTCCATATTTTTTCCAGGATTTTTGTAGATGTGAAATGTTTGATAACTGTCCGATCAGTTTGATCCAGTGCGGCATTGTTTCTTGTATGAATCAGATAGTTGCGAGACAATAGAATTAGAATATAACATAAGAAAGCAATCAGCTGATTATTTAGTAATTATAAAAGATGGGGTGAATAGAGAATTGGGGAGAACTAGCGGTAGGGGAGAACGAAATGGACACCACGACATGACGTAAACATTAGCCAATAGAGCAATATCTCTTCCTATCTGTCCACCCCTCCTATCACCAGTGACTGGAAAATGATAAGCTTAGCATATCGAATCTAAGCAACTCTGTCAATGGGACAATTTTTCTCAGTGATACTTAAAGATGGAGCCCAGGTGGATTAGCAGTTCATGACATGCAATACTCCATTTTGGCCCTATCTTGGGCTAGACGGGTGGTCGGAGAGGCCCCCTCCGATCAATCGGCTGGCCACGCCAAGCCCTAGCACCTATATGTTTTTCCCAACCCTATTGCTCTAATGGCAATCTCCAACCCCTTTTTATCATATGGGTGCTAGAATGCGGTGGCTGCATATCCTGGGAATGACGTTAAACTCTATCTGATGGTGAGGTTCCAGTTTTGGAGGTTTGGGGAATGTGGAGCACCCTTCATCACCATTGCTCCCTGGTCCACTCTGACCCGGAGTGGTAGTACCTGTTAGGGTCCATCTATGGGTTAAATAGAAAAATGTATTTATAAAAAAAATTGTATTATCCATTAAGAATTGATTTATTTTAAAACTTTATCGGCATTAAATGACCCACTTAGGTTAATATGCCAATTTTTCTATCTCTCTCTACCCCTTCTCTCTCTATTTCACTTGAGCTAGACCATGGAGATTGTTTAAACGTCTGAGGCTCCTCACTTTACCGCACAGATCCCTATACTACTCATACGCTGAGTTGGCGAGGGCCGGTATCGAACCAGGAACCTTGTGGTTCCTAGTCAGACGCTCTACTGACTGAGCTAAACCGGCCTTTAAAACTTGCTATAAGTCGTCGGGGCGGCCTAATATCGGCATCAGCCAGACAGCGAGGGAGTTTATCCCCTTTTCACTTGCGCTAGACCAAGGAGATTATTTTAGCATCTGAGGTGGAGCGCCACACCTGCCATCAGCTCCTCACTTTACCGCACAGATCCTGTGCTACTCATACGCTGAGTTGGCGAGGGCCGGTATCGAACCGGGAACCTTGTAGTTTCTAGCCGAACGCTCTACCGACTGAGCTAACCCGGCCCTGATAAACTTGCTATACTTACCCATATTTCTTAGGAGTTATATATATTTACCAACCCCTCCGCATGAGCAGGATGCGACACAGGTCAATTTCTTAAGCGGAGTTTAACAGGTTTGAATTCAATGTTTTCCTTCTCCTAGACCGGTTGTCTAACCAAGGTTAAAGATCCCAGTCTACCCTACTATTTATCCATAGCTGGAGGGAGAGTAGGATTCATACCTTTCCCAAGGGTATTAGCGCTAAGTGAAATGCATTTACCCCGTCTAGGACTTGAACTCGGAGCGACGAGTCCATTTCCCATGACTTTAACCATTACACCACGCGCTTCCTACCTTAGGAGGTCATTACTAAATATAAAATGTGGGATGATTTGAAATCATTTCTTTCTCTATCTTCTCCGTAATAATGATGCCAAAATAATTCAGTTTCAAGTTGATCTGGTTTTATCTACGGACTATGTAAAGATATTCTCTGAAATTGATTCGGACTGATTTGAGCACGGCGAACGGCTTCTTTGTAGAATTTGAACGCGTGGGTACCGGGTAGGCTGATAGAAGTCTGTGCGAGGTCACAAGGAAGAAACTAAGAAAGACAGGTAAAGTACCTGCTGACTGAATAAGCATTAGTTTGAATTTAATGATTGAGTCGAAAACTAATATATATCAGTTTTTGCAATAGTGTGGAAGTGCTCTTTTTCGCGTTTGTTGTGTGGGGTTGAGTGAAAGTGAAAGGAAAAGAGTGTAGGTGAGGAGAAAAAAAAGCGAGCGAGAAATAGGAAGAGAAGGAACATGAGAGAGAGAGAGAGAGAGAGAGAGAGAGAGAGAGAGAGAGAGAGAGAGAGAGAGGGGGGGTTGTTTTGTTTTACGGCATATCAATCTCAGTGGGTAATTTAATGCCGATAAAGTTTTGAAATAAATCAATTCTTAATGGATACTCAATATTTTTATATATACACATTTTTCTCTTTAACCCATAGATGGGACCCTCACAGGTGCTATCACTCCGGGTCAGAGTGGGGCTGGGAGCAATGGTGATTAAGGGGTACTCCCCATTCCCAGACCTCCAGAACTAACGTCATACCCAGGACATAGAGAGAGAGAGAGAGAGAGAGAGAGAGAGAGAGAGAGAGAGAGAGAGAGAGAGAGAGAGAGGGGGGGCTGTTTGATTTGGTTTGGTTTGGTTTGTTTTATGATATATCAACCTGAGTGTGTCATTTAATGCCGATAAAGTTTTGAAAATAATCAATTCTTAATGGATACACAATTTTGTATATAAACACATGTTTCTATTTAACCCATAGATGGAACCCTAACAGGTACTACCACTCCGGGTCAGAGTGGACCTGGGAGCAATGGTGATGAGGGGATGCTCCACATGCTCCAGACCTCCAGAACTAGAATCTAACCATCATATAGTTTAACGTCATACCCAGGAAAGAGAGAGAGAGACAGACAGACAGACAGACAGACAGAGAGAGAGAGGGTGAGAGAGATAGAGATAGAGAGAAAGACAGGCAGACATACAGAGGGAAAATGGGTGATTCTAGATGTTTGGTCTGGTTTCTTTGTTTAATGGCGTATCAACCTCCGTGTCGTATTTGGTGCCCACACCATTCTTGTTAAAGAAACCATTGGTTGGGTTTAGGGGGTTTCTAATTTTCCTAAGGGTATTAGTCCGCAAAGGAACGCAAAAGCCTGACTGGAGTTCGTATTTGTTTACTTGGATGTCACAGCGCTTCACGTTAGCTACAACGTCGCGAACACTGCTCCGATCTTAGATGTACATAAATAATTGAAATGAGTATCTCTGAAGAACAAGAAAACTTCTCAAACCATCAGACATCTGATCAAGAGATTAAATACCTGGACAGTCCCCGCTTAAACGATACTCTTGACCCTTCCTTAAATGGACAATTGAGGAACTCAGTCAAATTGACCCCAGGATTCAGAATTCTAAAGTTAAATGTAAATTACAAGAGTCATCACAAAGGTATGGTCTTCAAAATATTTAGAAATCACAGAAACACTTATTGTTTATTGTCAGCGTTTACATATTTTAAAAATTTAAACATGTATCTATTTTTAAACATAATCCCTATTTCGATCGATGCATTTTTTTGTTGGCGGTGTGGCAGTTTTTGTATAACCGTGTCACACCAGCTCACCGCCATTTTGTTGAAGCATCTAATCTCATTTTCTTTGTAAACTCTTTACACCCCTGGCGGTCATTTCTGACATATTGATTCACGCAAGTCCATAGAATCAAGGGGGGGGGGCGTACATTTTGAATTTGAAGCGTGTTCCTTTTGATTCAAATCGTGTTCATAAGGATTCATGCGTGTACAGTTTGATTCAAAGTGTGTGAATTTTAGATCAATGCATCTATATTTTGGATTCAAAGCGACTACATTTTGATTCATGCGTATACATATTGTGTATATCATTGGAAACTGTAGGCATTCAACAGCTATGGGTAAATAGTAAGGCCGACTGGGATCTTTAACATTTGGGCCGAGAACTTTTCAGCAAATCACTCGTATAGTTATCAGCAGTTGTGTTACATAATCATTAGATAACCTAATGATTATGACAATAGTGTAGAAATCATATTAGTGCAACTGATGGCCTTGAGGGTGAGTGACAGCGCTTGACCTCGATCCTACCTTGCGTTCTGGGGAGAATCGTGAGAACGGAACCCCGATGAAGCCCCTTCCGGGGTAAGCAACTCAGTTAGTTAGAGTTAGAACTTAGAAGCGAAGCTAGCAAGATGTGAGTCTCCGCGCGCATTGTCTGATCTGGGGGTTTATGGAATAAAGTAACATCATCGTAAATCGAAGTCTTGTGGTTATTACTAAAAGCTAACACAAGGCTTCTGATAAGGAACGATCCCCAACAGAAACCAGACCCGAAGTCCCCAAGAAACACCACACAAGATAGATGATAGAAAGACCAGACCAAGATAGATGATAGAAGAACCAAGCCGGCCAGAAGAATAGACGAACAGAGTAAGAAGTAAGAGAAGTATATAACATATAGGTATATAGTGCCGGCAAAGAAGGCTATACAACAGTTGTCTATGGATGTTGTGCGTTGTAGTCATAATTAGTACATAGAAATTTTGGATTCAAAATTATTAATTTTCTCGCTCTAAACCGGTCTTTGCCAGATTGTAATTACTAAGAAAAAGAAGGATTTCAAATTTGAAATAAAGATATTTAAAGTCGATGCAAATCTACAGAGGCTTAATTAGTTGAATATTGACATTTTTTTATTTATATTTCTTAACGTTTTTTTTTTTCTCCGCTCAATACATGCCGCTGTGGAATTAATTATAGAAATTAATGAAATTCTGGATTTTGATTTTCCGATATAAAAATTAAGAAATTTTTGAAGAATGACTGACTATATTTATTTATGGACACATAGTGTGCCAACTATCCAGTCGGACGAGGATGTAGAGTATGCCGGTTGCACTTCTGTAGAGTAGTAAAATCCCCTCAATGTGCCCACCTGTTGGTCGTGTATGGCAACCCGTGATGCTTAAGCACGGAATTCTGGTGACTATTCAATCGGACGAAGATGTAGAGTACGCCGGTTGTACTGCTGTTACACACTGGACCCGCAAAAACACAAACACTTGTATTTTAGGAAAATATAAGAGATGTTTATTTTCCCCCGGTTGTGTGCAGTTGAGAGTCGTGGGCAGGGTTACGCAATGTGGAGCCTTCGGGAGTTATCTTGAACCTGATCGCCGTCTGCCTAATCGATCTCAACGGGCTTCTTTTATTTGTAATCTGACCCCCGGTGTCACGCCTCCTTGTTCGTGACACCTACGCAGTTTTTTCTGCAGACACGCCTCTTCGCCCACTCAGGTTGTTTTCATTGGCTAAGGGCTACGCCTACAGATTTCTGCACTGAAATCATGACAACATCCACCTGCATTTTCAGGTGCAAAAGGTCAGGTCGGGGCCACATCCTGTTTTCGTTTCCAGGTTGCACCTGGCCCCCATGCACTTACTATTCAGCCCGGTCCTTGGGTGCACCGATCAGACAATACATTACACTTCTGCAGAGTAGTAAAATCCCCTCAATGTGCCCACCTGTTGGTCGTGTATGGACCCGTGATGCTTAAGAACGGAATTCTGGTGACTGAGTAGTCCATGTCATGCCATACTCTACTTTGGCTCTTGTTTGGGCTATAGGCGGCTGGTCAGAGAGGCCCCCTCTGAACAATCGGCTGGTCACATCAAGCCTTAGCACATATAGGATTGTTCCACCGTATTGCTGTTATGGCAAACCCCAATCCTTTATTATATGTTCTAGAAAGCGGGGGTCACTGTGTCTTGGGTATGGCGCTAAACGGTATCTAGTGGTGAGGTTCCAATTCGGGAGCTCAGGCCACCGCCCTCTAGCACATATACGATAAAGAGGGTTGGGAAACAATCGTCGGGACAATCATATCGGTGCTAATACGTGACCCCAATGGGGTGGAGTCTTACCCCTATGTAGAAGTGCAGCCGACAGGGCCGATTACTTTCAGATTCACAGTGGTCGGATGTATTAGTACTTGTTCGTGTTCAGTCTATAGGTCATATAGATCTGTTTAGAAATTATTTGTATTCGATAGGACCTTGTGAGAAAAGAACTTCTTAAGCAACAACTGTCAAAATTGTGTATTCTAAGCCTCGCCAACATAGATGTTTGACATATTGCAATTATAACTTTATTTTATCTATTTCTCATTCTATGTACATTTTTTAAAAGATTCTAAATATTTTGTAATGTCCTGCAAAGATTAGTAAAATTATCTAACATTAACATTTAGAATAATCAAAATTATTGAATGAATTCTGATATCTATAATAAGATAAAGCAAAGATTCTTTCAAGTTGTGGCCATATCAGTGCTATTGTATGGCTGCACCACTTGGACTTTAAAGAAACGACTGGAGAAAACGTTAGATGAGAACTACACAAGGATGTTGCGTGATCAAATCTTGGAAGCATCACCCCACAAAATAGCAGCTGTACGTTCACTTACACCCAATCACACACATTATCTATGTAAGATCTGGAAAAGCAAGTACGAACTCATAATGACGTTTCTCTGTGAAGACCCCCTGGGAACCATAAGCCTGACCTAATAATTCTTTATGTTGTTCATGTACTTCAAAATTTCTTAAGCCCTCGAGCAACAAATTAAAAAGCCGGTAATGGAAAAAATCATAATTGTCTGAGGTAGGTGGGAGTTAAAAATTCAATATCAGAGAGTTTGTATTATTTATAAATTGTGAACCTATAGTTAGGATTTTAAGTAAAGTTCGTTAGATTTAAAAGCGGGGGTGGGTAATTTTCCATAACCGTTGGGGATTATGATTGATATTTTAGAAGACCCCAACCCCCTACATCTGGTACATACACATCAGAATAGTTTTTAGTTTAGAGCAGCCCGACCCAGCTTTCAAGGAGTATCGTTGCGATTGTTAGCTTCGGGGTCCATCTCTCCGTACTGCGGGATCATAGGCTAAGAAATGAAACTTTATTGAGGTCAATTAGTCTACTGTTGGTTTGAATAACAATAATAATGTTTTTTGAATAACAATAATAACGTTTTTTCTGCTTTTTTCTATTTCTAATTGAAAGAGACGATAACGGCTATCGCTTTCTATCTCTCATCTTTATTCTTTGCTTTGCTTTTCCTTCTGATGTATAGCACGTTCTTTTTCTTCCCTTTCTTTCCTCGCAATTACAATGATGAATTAAAACAGAATGGTCCATTATTTATCTGAGGTGATGACAGGACGTGGCTACGTAGGTAGATACTAGTGTATTAGGGTATAGATTTCTATTTAGTGTTGATTTTATAGGGCGTCGTCATGAGTCAGCAAAGGTATCGATTTTGTGGATACAGTATGCATAGAGATATCGGACAAAGTAGGCGTTGCAGGGTGAGAATTAGTAAATTAAAATTTTGGATTCGAAATTATTAAGGCTTTAGGGCGTTTCTGGGATTTAATGAATTCATTGTTATTATAGATTCAATATTCTTAAATCCGTTGGGCGTTGTTCTCCAGCGATTAGTAAACTTATTGAAATATTACATTTACTATACGTAGGATGGGCGGGTATTCCCGGAAATTAACTTAGGAAAGCGGGTACAATAGGGATTCAAACCGTGTATGAGTAATTTTGGATTCATAGCGTATACATTTGGATTGAATAAGTGTTAGTTTGGATTAAAAGCGTGTACATTTGGGATTAAAATCGTGTACATTTTGGATTCGAATCGTGTACATTTGGATTAAAATTGTGTTCGGTAGAGCACCTGCCTAAAGGTTTGGTTTGGTTTTACGGCATATTAACCTCAGTGGGTCATTTAATGCCGATAAAGTTTTGAAATAAATCATTCTTAATGGATAATACAATTTTTTTATAGATACATTTTTCTATTTAACCCATAGATGGGACCCTAACAGGTACTACCACTCCGGGTCAGAGTGGACCAGGGAGCAATGGTGATGAAGGGGTGCTCCACATTCCCCAAACCCCAAAACTGGAACTTCACCATCAGATAGAGTTTAACGTCATTCCCAGGACATGTAGACCCGCAGCCACCGCCTTCTAGCACCCATATGATAAAAAGGGATTGGGGCTTGCCATAAGGGCAATAGGGTTGGGAAAACCATATAGGTGCTAGGGCTTGACGTGACTGCATAGGAACCACAATAGTTCCGAGTTCGATACCGGCTCTCGTCATTCGAAGCATGACTAGAACAGTTTGGATTTGTGCGGTAAAATGGAGGGCTGATGTAAGGTGTGGTTCTACACCTCGGACGCAAAAAACAATCTCACTGGTCTGGCGCTAGGGAAAGAGGGGTATACTATTTTGCTGTCCTGCTGATACCGACAATAGGCCACTCCGACTACTTTATTTTTTGCATTTGAGATTATGAAGCGTATGAATTTTGAATTCAAGCGTGTTTTTTCTGCATTCAAGGCGTTTGAGGGGCCGGGTTAGCTCAATCGGTAGAGCGTTCGGTTAGAAACCACAAGGTTCCTAGTTCGATCCTGGTCCTCGCCAACTCAGCGTATGAATAGCACAAGGATCTGTGCGGTAAAGTAAGGACCTGATGGTAGGTGTGGCGCTCCACCTCAGACGCAAATAACAATCTCCTTGGTCTGGCGCTAGTGAAAATGGGATAGACTCCCTCGCTGATTGGCTAATACCGACATTAGGCTGCCCCGACGACTTTATTTACTTACTTATTTAGATTAAAAAGCGTGTATATTTTAGATTAAAAGCGTATAGATTTTGGATCCAAGCGTGTCCGTTTTGGACTGAAAGCGCGTATATTTCTATTCAAAATATACATTTTTATTAAACAGTGTATATTATGCTTGCAAAGAATATATATATGCATTCAAGCAAATACATTTTGCTCTCAAATTGTGTAAATTTTGAATTCGAAGCGGGAAGATTATTTTTATTCAAAGTGAGTAAATAATGATTCATGCGTATATTCTTTGCTTCGATACATGTAAATTTTGGATTCAATACGTCTATATTTTGCATTCAAAGCGTATACATTTTGGACTTAAAATGCAAACATTTCAGATTCCCGCGTGTATATCTTACATTCACAGCGTATATGTTTTGATTCAAAACGTGTACATATTGATTCAAGCGTGTGTATTTTGTTACAAAACGTGTACATTTTGGATTCAAAGCATGTACATTTTCCATTTAAAGTGTAGATTTTGGATTTAAATTGTGTACGTTTTGGATTCAAAGTATGTAGGTTTTAGATTTAAAGCGAGTTCATTTTGGGTCGTAAATATGAAAATTAAAGTAATGGATTTATAGTGTCAATAATTTTACTATTTTATAGGGCTCTCACTCATAAGATAAAATGTAAATTATCCTAAGCTGAAGTTGTATCATTGCAACTGTATGGTGGCACCACTTGGACTCTAACGAAGCTCTCAGAGAAAAAAGCTATATGGGAGCAACATAAAGATACTGCGTGCTGTCTTGAACAATATTGGAAGCAGCACCCCAAAAAAGAATCTCTACGACACTGCTTCCTGATCAGACAAAGCATCTGAGGACGGCAAACAATACATGATAGACAATGCTGACAAAGCAAATACGAACTCAGAAGTGACGCTCTCTACGGAAATCTACACATAGACAGACCAGTTGAATAGCAAAAACCTTCATTAAGCATCTCTGTGTGGCTTCTGGATACTGAGTGGGGGAGTTCCCAGGGGTGATCACCGATAGAAACGGTTAGTGAGAGTGAGGTATCGATATCAGTGCAACCAGCATGATCTGATCAGGAAGATATCTGTTCTGGCAGAATAGGATCGAACACTTTTGGTATGCATCCATGTTTCGTCTGCAATTAACAGTTTTCTCCAATAAAGTTTGAATTCAAGGAAATCTATTGAAAACATATTCTATTTTTATTTATTGGAATTTGATAATTTATTCGAGATTTTTAGCAAAACGCTTCCTACCTGTGTAACTAAATTCATCGTATTTATACCAATAAGGATTTGGCTGACCAATTGGGAAATATAATTTAGTTTTATTGTTTTTAGAATTTAATCAATCATTTTTATCAATGATGACCGGCAGATCGAAATAGCCTAGATAGGTTTCAATTCCATAAATGAAGGAAGAGAGCGAATTGGGTTTAGTGAGTTCTTCAACTGTCTTTTTCTTTCTTTCTTTTCTTCTTTTTTTTCTTTCTTTCTTTTAATTCCTTGAATTTACGTATTTATTTCTTTCAATTATTTAACTTCCTTCTTGTTACAATTTGTGTGACCATTTATAGGCTTTAGCACTTTACAAGATCCCTTGCGTTAAACAGAGCGCGATCTTTAGTGAAGAAACCTTGGTTGTTCCTTGGTGTCCCTTAGTTTTGGGTATGGTCCGTTGGTTGTTCCTTGGGTCCCATAGTGTTGGGTATGATCATTTCGTTGAGCAAAGTCGTTGGTTGCAGGTCCGTTCCTCAATGTCGAATAATGTGCAAATGAACGGATCTCTATATCGGCGATTTAATAGTTAACTAACCAAGTATTTGAGCTGTTAATCCACGTGACCACGCCAAGTCTATGAGTCTAAGTGGTGGATTCTAGCACAGCTTATATGTCAAAAAAGAAGCGCGTGGTGTAATGGTTAAAGTCATGGAAATGGACTCGTCGCCTTGGGAAAGGTATGAATCCTACTCTCCCTCCAGCTATGGGTAAATTGTTGGGCAGACTGGGCTCTTTAACCTTGGTTAGGCAACCGGTCTAGGAGAAGGAAAACTCTGAATTCAAACCTGTTAAACTCCGCTTAAGAAATTGACCTTGCGGAGGGGTTGGTAAATATATATATGTCAAAATAATCCAACTTTTCCTTCCTTCAATCCTCCGTTTCATCTTTCTTCTTTCCTTTATTTCTTCCTTTCTAATATAGCATCATCATCACGTGGTGTTGGCTGCACAGATATCTATGACTCTCTTTCTCTAACCGTCCTCCACGCAGCATCCAGAAATTCGTACAGAACTGATTGATGTAGGTTTTTGCAGGTCGATTTGACCACATGCAGATATCCACATGAGAATGTCACTTATGAGTTCGTCCTTGCTTCGCCAGTATTGTCCAGCATGTCTTAGTCGGACAGTTTGTGTAATGGGGGCAATTGGCTTACACCTGCTTTCTTGTGGAATGTTCAAGACAGCACGCAGCATACTTGTGTAGTTCTCATCTATCCTTTTCTCTAAGTATAATCCCAGTGGTGCAGCCACATGAATATGAGCAAACGAAATAAGTACATAGATATTATCCCAGGCAAAAATTTGCCCACTTATATGATGTTCAACTTGAATGGGAAATTTTCCTCAGAATGTGTGATGCGTATAGAGGAGCATATTGTAGTCAAAATGTGTTTACAAATGGACAACATATAGATTTGCCACTACGAGCCTAAATCTAAAAAACAGTCCATCAAGTGTAAACACACAGACTCTCCGGTAAAAAAAAAGTTCCGGGCGCAGCGATTAGTAAACAGGTTCATTGTGACAGTCTTCTGGGACATGAAAGGACCCATCACTATTGATATCCTTGAAAACTGTGCAACTGTAAACAGTGTTTCCTAGTGCCAACTCCTAAGGCTATATCCACTTTATTTATGGAATGACCCTCGTATGTACGAAGGTAATCCCAAAAGTAAGGACCGGGCGCAGCGATTAGTAAACAGGTTCATTGTGACAGTTTTCTGGGACATGAAAGGACCCATTACTATTGACAAGCTATATTCAGCAATAAATAAAATAATATCAGTCAAGATTCAAAATAGTTTTATCTCACAGTTGAATAGAATGGCTTCATAATACATACAAGGTGTGCCAAAAAAGTATCGAGATTTTTTTGTACTTTTTGACACACCTTGTATTCTGAAAAAAATAACGTTCCATTCAGAAACGTAAGGTGTGTAAAAAAGTACAATAATCCTCGATACTTTTTTGACACTCCTTGTATGTTAAACAATGTAGATTCAATTATCTAAATTAATGGTATCATTTTTTTCCAAGCCATGCCGAAGAAAATATTATGAAATGATGATTACTGATGATGTAATTATATAGTATTGGGCACTGAACTTTTTTAAGAATCCAGAATAAACAATGTGAATAAGGAATAGGAATATGTACATTTATACAATAAATAAAGAGGTATTTTGGCGAAAAGAAAAAAAATTCTTTTTTTAGATTTTTTTAAATAAATGTAAGCTCGGAATTGTGTGGAATTGGTTTATAGGATTGCAAAATATTTATTGAGTCTATTCAAAATGGCTGTAAAAAAAAAGTGTGCTCCAGGCTTGAACATTTTTATCTAATCAAATTTTTGGTGATGGAGAAGTGCAAACTATGGGAAATTTGCCTCAGAATGTGTGATGCGTATAGAGTAGGATATTGTAGTCAAAATGTGTTTACAAATGAACAACGCATAGATTTGCCACTACGAGCCTAAGTCTAAAA
The DNA here is from genome assembly GCA_023376005.1 of Doryteuthis pealeii. Taxonomy (NCBI): domain Eukaryota; kingdom Metazoa; phylum Mollusca; class Cephalopoda; order Myopsida; family Loliginidae; genus Doryteuthis; species Doryteuthis pealeii. Next base: position 61,063,584 of record CM042153.1, on the reverse strand, counting down.
AATAGTCTATCGAGTGTAAACACACAGACTCTCCGGTAAAGAAAAAGTTCTGGGTGCAGCGATTAGTAAACAGGTACATTGTGACAGTTTTCTGGGACATGAAAGGACCCATCACTATTGATATCCTTGAAAACTGGGCAACTGTAAACAGTGTTTCCTAGTGCCAACTCCTAAGCTTTATCCACCTTTATAGAATGACCCTCGTATGTACGAAGGTAATCCCAAAGTAAGGTCTCCAAAGCGCCGGACATAGGGAAACTGTTTGTGCAGCTATTGGCAACACAATTGTGTTGGTGGAATATGTGACTGTGCTTACCTGCGCGCCTTATTATCAGGGCTTGGTAGTTGTTTCTGAGAGAGCTTGGCTCGGTAGTCGTCTTTGATAGAGCTCCCGATTGACACCACCGCCAAATGTAAAGTTTGCTCAGTTATTTGATTGTAGAACGTAAAAGGCATTAAAGCGATTGAAAGTCATGCATGGATTACAAAAACGTCACAAAGGGGCGGAGAGAATTTGCAACGACGGCGAGTCTGAACGCATCCTCAACATCATGGCGGCAAGTTAGTTTGATATAATTATACAAAAACTGTCCAAGCACCTACAAAAATACATCTGCCTGAATGTGGGAAAAATATGGTGTAAAAAAGGTACACGCTGAAAGTTTAAAATGATGTAAATATGATTTAGAATATACAATAAAGATATACAATATAAAATATAGAACATACAATAAGTTGTTTATTGAAGAAAATCTTGATTGGGCCCATCAGCGGAAGTTGGAAAAATATGAAGACCTACGTGAACAATGCGTAAGAAACGGAGGGATAACAAATGTATTTCCCATTGAAGTTGGATGCCGGAGATTTATCACCAACTCAATGTCGGCATTTTTGTCTAAACTTGGACTTTCTCCACCAGACAAGAGGAAATACTTAAAAAAGATTCAGGAGAAAGCTCTAACCGCATCAGCGTGGATATGGCAGTCCTATATTGTGACATCAAACCGACAAAGTCTGGTGGTATCGTGAGATACTGCTGGGGCGCTCTGGGTTAGTGGTAATGATGCTTCGGGCCCGAAACCATGACTGAACCCAGAGTCATCATCTGATGAAGGCTTTGTTCGTTGCAATGCTACTGTGTAAATAGCAGTCATTGTATGAAGATTATATTTTTTTAAGTTCTAAATATTTTTGCGAGCTTACCTCTGGGACTACTCTCATGGATTCAAATTAAGATATCTAAGTATATTATTAAGTATATCATCATCATCATCATCATCATCATCATCATCGCGTATGTAGCACGGATATCCATGACAATCTCTTGCCAACCCTCTCTATCACTCATTGCACCTGAGAGGTCCACTGCGCAGCAACCAGTATCCTCGCATAGTTGGTCTATGTAGGTCCTTGGTGGGCGGCCCACATCAGCATGTCCATATGCCGGCTTCCAGAGGAGAAGGTCACTTATTAGCTCGTTCTTGCTTCTCCAGCAGTGTCCTGTGTGTCTAGTCCGTCTCACTCGGATGTTTTGTGAGATGGGGGGGGGGGCAGGTGGTCATACAGCTGCTTTCTTGTGAGGTGCTGCTTCCACGACTTGATCAAGACTGTACGCAGCATTCTTGTGCAGCTCCCATCTAGCTTATTCTTAAGGCGCTTCGTTAGAGTCCAATTGTGCAGCCATATAGCAGCACTGGTATGACCACAGCCTGGATGAATTGTCGCTTTAGCTTGTCAGTGAGATCGGATTTGCATATAACTGATAGTTTCTTTGTGGCCGACCTTACCTTTCCTATCCGTGTATTAACATCGCTCTCCGCGGACGAGATATTACTACCTAGGTATGTGAATTGTTCCACCGGCTTAAGAGGCTTACCGTCTAGTGTGGAGATGTCTCCTTTCTTTTTGAAACTCATGAACTCAGTTTTATCAGAGCTCACATAGAGGCCGATATCTTTTGCTATCACCTCTAAGCTATGTAGTAGTGACTCAGCCTGTGCTAGATCATCAGTGTAGTCTGCATCTGTGACTGTTTGTGAGGGATATCGCCAGCTTCTTGCCTTTCTTAGCGTGAAACCTTTTTCTTTTATGGTATCTAATGATGTTCGAAGTACATACTCTAGGCATATTATCGAAATGTTCAGTGTCCGTTCGACACTAGGAGATTGTGGAAGTAGAATGGACAATTCCAGCTTTATGTCGTTCTGTTAGTTATTATGGTATAAGATTTGAAAATGGGATTCTTATAATACGTTAGAAGGCTCAAAGTAACCTTCCAACGTAGGTACATCTATGTACATAAAATAATCCGACAAAGAAGTCATATATAATAACAAATGCAGACTTTATTGTCTGAGTACATGAACGAATGAACAAATACAATGACATACATAAAATACAATACATAGATACAGAAAGAGATAGGACTAAGTCCTAAAAAGGTATATAGAATTCATGGAGAAATAAGTTACTATTGGTTGGGAGGCAAAGCCCCCCCACCACCACTTAATATCCATTGACACCACGTGTCTAGCCTATGTTTAGTAGTTGCTGAACCGAAGGAAAGAGAAAGACGTTCCCAGGGCCGCTGCTTAAATAATTCGCGCCGCCTACTGACAAGAACCTGGCGACAACAGGGGCAGACAATCGCTACAATGGTACAGTTCAGATGATATTGGCGAACGTTGTTCCTTACAGATTAGTGATAGTTCTGCCTATCAAATCCTCGATGATGAGCTTGGCTTCCTTAAAACACGTGTGCAGATGATTTCTAAAATCTTTATTTCTTACTAGAAGCGACTACCCGGCGAATCACGAGTTGAATCCCCATTAATATCCATATAAAAAAGACCTTGCGTTGATCCAACTACTCTGAAAAGAAAGATTCATGTCTACTATTTAAAATATTAAATAAAAAATGCTATGCTGTTATTATTACATAATTGTTAGTTCCCTAACACTTATGTACAGTAGTGTAGAAACCAAAATGGCTGAATAAGTTACAGCTAGCAGCCTTGAGTACGTTGTTATGGAGGATTGATTGACACGTCTTGATCTCACCTTGATCACTCTTTCCGGTGGATACCGTGATAATCGATGGAGAAGGCCTCTTCCGGTTTAGATTAGAAAGGTTAATCAGTATCGGCCGCGAAGGTAGTCTGTGGGGATTTCGGAATAAAATATGATCTAAGCATATCGAAGTCTTTGGTTATTATCTAAAAACTAACCAATGACCCAGGGCTTATGATAGATGAGAAATCCTTAATAGAAGACCAAACATGAAATCCCCAAGACGAAGTCCAGACGCTAGAAGAAGAACATAAGCTACCAAAAGATGATCAGAAGAATAATAGAAGTGAAGAAAGTATACAACATATACGTTTATTGGTATACAACATTATCATTTAAATTTCCTTTTGTAATTATCTTCACTAATATAAATCAAACCATTCGTTATTTTTGCTCAAAAACAAGATCTGGTGATAGTGAATGTATATATATCTAATCAGTGTGTGTGTGTGTGGGCGGTCACAGTCAAGTCTGCGCAAGGTTCAATCGACAGTCTAAGCACTCCTAACTGTATCACGCTCCAAACAAGAATGAAAACAATATGTCTTTGGCATAAAATAACAGAGTTTATTCGTAGCCAAAAATGTCAATACTAGTCGTCCGTAACTTACAGGGTGCCAACTTGAAGATGCCGGTTTTAGATTGGGGTTGTTATCGGAGCCGATATGATGAACAGGAACCCATAATCGGCGATGAAGATAGTGCATCACTGACGACCACCCTGTACGCATCAATAAGATGTATTGTACGATAAAATAGGGTTAACATGCCATAAATCCAACAAACCCAACCAACCAATAATAATATTTTTTGAATCATTAGGAACGCAGTCGTAAAAAATCTCTCTGTGTACGGAATATTTTATATATTTTTCCTTTTTAATTATTATTATCTCATTTCAACTCCATCTGATTATTTTAATAATAATAATAACGTAAATCCGTATACATTTTGATAAACAGACGAAACACATGTATAAGTGATATCGATTAAAAGTGATATCGATAAAATTCATTTGTATCCATCTACATTTCTTTTCTTTACTCATTTTTTCCTCATATTGTCGGATTCATTCCCTTTCCATTCTTACACACACACACACACACACACACACACACATATATATATATATATATATATATATATATATATATATAAAGAGAGAGAGAGAGAGATAGATAGATAGAGAGATAGATAGATAGACAGATAAATGAAAGAGGTTTAGCTTTTATTTATCATCATATGAACGATCTTTACAACCGAACGGTTTCATGCTAGAGATTCGTCAGGTAAATGAAATAGCTTTTTCAAGTATAATAGTGCCAACCATACCACATTTATATATATATATATATATATATATATATATATATATATATATATATAACGAGGTCACTGAATATTAATAAAAAATCCTCTTTCATAACGAGGCAAATCAAACTATATCTTTTGACCTATTGACCATTCACGTTGAAGTGAATGATAAATGTTAATTAATATTTTACCAAATTCTTTATCAGTAGATATTTTCTTATAACATTCAACATTATCATTTATGAATTGAAATCAATAAAAACGAAAACATAAAAAGCGTTCGATTGTAGAGAGTCTCACATCCTAATTATTTGTAGCGTCTGGAGTTGATCGATGCGTTCGTTTCACAACGGGGTATCACTTCCACAAGATCGATCATCTAATTTTCCAGACATTTTTTAAAATTATTCCAACCATTGCATTAAATCTAATCTTTAACAATATATAATCACACCTACATATTTTCGTTCTGTGCTTTGTTTTGTTATTTGAGGCAGAATGATAGATATTAAAAAAAAAAGAACTATAATAATAATAGTTTAGAAAAAAGACTAGAGGAACTGGTAATATGAGGAAGAATTGAGACCATCCAGACAAAAGCATTGTTGAAATGAGCTGGAATACTCAGGAGAGTCCTGGAGAACATAGGAGACTTGTTGTCCCTGAAACTACAGTAAAAGACCATTAGCTAATGCCGGTGTGGAAACTACTACTACTACTACTACTACTACTACTACTACTACTATCGTGACTCCTACTTCGCCGCTTATATCTTTTCCAAAGTGTATGAACGACTTTTCGTCTACGTAGTCTAACGTAGTCTAACTCTTTCAGGCATAGAATAACAAACACCGTAGATAAGGTAATCTCTTTATTCCTTTCACCAGAAAGTGTAAAAAACTGTTCTCTTTAAGGAAGAACACAGAAAAGGAATTGTACGCGTGTGGATAAGGCCTTGAATTTACCGCTGAATAATGGTAACCGGAAAAGGGCGGTGAAAATGCAAGATAGTCCCGTTTAAGAAAAACACACAGTTGGTCTAAGGGACGTAACTCTTACCGCAGAATCGTAAATTACAAGCCGAGACAACTACTACTACTACTAATTAATAATAATAATCCGTCCGAGCAGATCACAGGGTGAAGTCAAAGGAAACGAAAAGTGAAACAAATATCTCGACATCTACAGACAACTGAAAAAAAAAAGTGGAACATGAGGGTGAATATGTTACCAATTGTAGTCGGTGCCCTTGAATCGTTTCCTCCAAATTTAAAAAATAAACTGGAGGAATTGGAAATATGAGGCAAAAGCGAAACTATCCAGACAACAACATTGTGAAGAGGGAGAAGACTAATTCGATTAAATTTCTATTGATTACAAATAATAATCCGTCCCAGCAGATCACAGATTTCTATTGATTTAACGGTGCAAAAATGTAAACATTGTTTTCGTTCATAATTTTCATTATTCTCGTAAACTAAATTAAAAAAAAATTATCAGGAGTCTGCTTAATGTTTCTTCTTTTGAATGGACAAAAGACTTTTAAGATAATATTAACCTTTATGCAAGTTTCGTTGTGTTAAATATAGGGGGGGGGTGTAAATCTCACATGGCAAATTGGTGGTACCTTGAGTCCGGGGAGACAAACGTTAAAATTACCAATATTTTCCAGAAGAGAGTTGAGACTTCGTTATTTACATAGTCAAAAGAGGACAGTCACTTTAACTGGGATGAAATTGACTTTTGATGAAAGAACATCAGCTAACGCTGATGTAAAAAAACGTTGAGAACGAAACGCACACAATTCTCTGGGACTTTGAAATAAAAACGGATCACCTTATCCCAGCAATAAGGCCAGACCTAGTGTTGATTAACAAAAAAGAAAGAACTTGTCAACTGGTGGATTTTTCAGTGCCAGCAGATCACAGGGTGAAGTTAAAGGAAAATGAAAAAATAGACAAATATCTGACCTTGCCAAGAACTTAAAAAGTTATGGAATATGAAAGTGAAAGTTATACAATTGTAGTTGGTGCACTTGGAACAGTCCCAAAGGATTAGAAAAGGGCTTGGAAAGTATATCAGAGAAGGATTGAAACCATTCAGAAACACTGCACTGCTGCAATCTGCCAGAATACACAGAAGAGTCCTGGAGACCTGAGGAGACTTGCTGTCACTCAGACTCCAGTGAAAGACCATCAGCTAACACTGATGTAAAAACTCAAAAGGAATAAAAATTAATAATAATAATACAATGCCATAAGGACAAATTACATAAAAGCAAACATAGATAAGACACAAGTGAATAGCAAGTGTAGAATGTGGGGGAAAAAGACGAAACTGTCAATCAAATAATAATAATAATAATAATAATAATAATAATAATAATAATAATAATAATAATTTTACTGAATACTCTCAAACAGCTGCTGCCTCTTCAATAAAATGATTCAAATCGGAATTTTATGTCCAATACAATCATTTACATTTGAATATTTCAAAAAGCATTTGTATAACTGTATTGACTACGAAACAGATGTAATGGGTAATTAAATAAATGGATTCAATTGATTATATATATATATATATATATATATATATATATATTATATATATATATATATATACGAGGGTAATCGCAAAGGTAACGTATCGGAAATATTTAGAAATCAGAGAAACGTTTATTGTTTATTGCCAATGATATTTACATCATTTTAAAGTTTTAACATGTATCTTTATTTCGTACTCGCCATTAATACGTTCCAGCCCAACCCACCAAACACCCTAATCTTTTTTGCTATTTCTTTTTTAAATCAGAAAAATATCACTGTATTATATAAATACATAATAAAATAGAATGTAATGAATTGTGTGCTGTACTATGTTTTAATGTTTACTTTTTTATGAATTATATTTTTTGGTTAAATAAATTTGGAAACTTAAATGTTTTTAGTGATATTATTAACATAAGCGTATCTGAAACTAGAACGTACCTCATCGATTTAGGATAGGGACAGGTCGACATGGGTTCAAATCCTGGAAGAGGCTCGTCGCATTTCACATAGTGGTAATACCCTTGGGTAGTCCTTGAACAAGTGTAGATCACTTACTAAAATAGGGAAAACGAAATGTATTACTTTTTAAATAATTTACAATATAGGATGGATTTGACATAAGGTTACTAGTATGGGGCATCCGTCTAGAATCGAACTCACTTTTCAGTTGACTATTGAAATAGAAAAACGAGATATAATTTATTGAAAGAATGTTCTACGCAGAAATTTTGTAGCATCTTACAGAAAACATGGAAAGGGAGCAAAAGAAAAGTAATTTATATCGAGCAGGTGCGTTTCCTTGTCCCAGCGCTAAGTATTTGTGGGAGATGAGTTTAATTGATTCGATTGGGTCTTGGCTAATAAGACTGATGACTACAATAGTTAGAGGCAAGTGTCTACGCACATGTTCCTTTCCCAGACATCTAGCGATGATTAAGGCCTGTTAAAATCTCTGGCTAGACGACAGAGCATAACAAGACAAGGTATGGGAAAATTTGACCCAAAATGTTTTAACTGAGAATCGAACTTGTTTCGCTAATTCTGTGTTGATCAATAGCTAACATCTTATTCAAAAATGGTTTTATGTTTTCTCAGTCATGAAGGAGTCTCTGGTTGAAAGGGTAATTGTAGAAAGCAATGGGTTCGGCGACTTGAGTTAAAATCCTGGACTGTTGGCATATCATATATACGTAATACCCTTAGGAAAGGCATAAATACAACTATTCTCCCTACAGCAATCAATAAATAGTAGGACGGAAAAATAAGGATAAAAAGGAGAAATCAAAAATAAGAAAATGTAAAGGGCGAAATAAATAAGAAAAAGCGATATAGAAAGAAAATGAGAAAAATATACAAGGAAAAAGAAAGAAAGAAAAAGAGAAAGAAAAAAGAAAGAAAGAAATAAAGGAAAATGAAAAAAAGTAGAAAAAATTAGGAAGGAAAGAATTAAATATAAAAATAGAAAGACAAAATAAATAAAGAAAGAAAAAAGACATACAAACAAATAAAAGAAAGGAATGAACGAATAAATGAAAGAAATATGTAGAAATTGGATAGTAAAGAAATTAGAATAAAAAAAACAAAGACAAAAGAATGAAAGAAAAAATAACGAAAGGCATCCAGTCTAGGGAATGGCGCACTCTGAATTAAAAAAGGAATTAAGAAATTGATCTTTTATTACGTTTTAATCGTGTTGAAGTGTTGCTGAATATGTTTATTTTCTCTGTCAAGCAACAAGTAAAACTCAAGTACATAAATTGTGTATATAAACTAAAAATTCCGGAATAAACTAACTGTTACTTTTTATAAATGTGTTAACCTTACTTATTTCATGATATAACAACAATTCTGCCATTCACGGGAAAGGGAGAAAAAAGTATATACACCTCTTCTGTCTGTCTGTCTGTCTCTCTCTCTCACATACACACACCTATAAGCATATCTACAAACGTTTTATACCCATTAATTTACATATTTCTTGAATAAATATTCTTCGATATAATTTTAAAAATATCTTATATGTGTGGCTTGCAAATATTTTTGAGGAAACAGAAATAATATATGATCAATATTGGTTTAAATATACAATATAGCTTTGATTACAGTGGTATCTTTACTTGCAAGTATAATTTATTCCACTCGTACCTCAATTTCCTCGTGGATCAAATGAATTCCCCCATTAAAAATAAACTGGAATGCTATTAATCCGTTCCAGACTTTGCAAAAACACCCTAATTATTGTTGTTACATTTTTGATAAGGAAATAACACTGTATTATATAAAAACATAATAAAATGAAGAGAAGAGAAAAGAAAAGAGAAGCCAGATGAGAGGAGAGTGGAGTTAACAAAATAGAGAAAGAGAGAAACAAATGAGAGACAAGAGAGTGAAATAGAAAAATAGATCAGAAAGAAAAGAAGGAAAAGACCAAAGGAAAGAATGAAAAATAAATAAATGAATAAAGAAGAAAAGGAAAGAACGAAAGAAAGAAAGAAAGAAGTATATTTGATGATAAAGATAAGAAAAAGAAAAAGGTTTAAAAGAAGAAAAGAAAGAGAAGATAAGATGGAAAGAGCGAAAGAGCGAAAACAAAGAGTGGTATCTATCTACATAACCCCTCTTCAGGATGCGATACAATGTCATTCTTTAGAGAACACTTTGTTTGAATTCAGAGTTTTCTTTCTCCTAAACTCGTTACCTTGCAAAGGCTAAAGAACCCAGTTTGCCCTATTATTATCCATTCTTCGTAGGATCAACAAATTTTTAACACCTTTTGCCTGATTCAATTCACCAATAGAATCTTGACTTCCAGGTCGATGCTCTTCCTAGTTGCTTTGATCATACGCACCCCTAGAATTTTTGCTTTTTTCTCTAGGAACGGACGTTTCTATCTAAATCTCATTTCATTCGCGTCTGGGATTGTCCAGTTTTGACACGACCTTAGGCCAATGTGGCTTTGCAGTGATTAACTGTCGCTGGCGCTCGATATTTTGAGGGTCTTGGGCGATTTAGAATTAAAGAATCGATTTTCACTGTTTTAATCTTTACGCAGGTCACTAGTTGAATCTCTCGGCTAAAAATGGAAGGTGAGAATGAAATCCAGAATTTTGTTGAGGGTGCAGCTGATTTGGACAATGGCGGGAAAATTAGAACGGAACCAGAAGTTTAGAGGAGACGATCGTGAGGGAGAAGAAGAATATAAATAGGTATAAAAGAACAGACGAAGAAAGAAGAAATTTAGTAGGGGAAAGAGAGAGAAAGAAGTATAGACAAAAAACGAAGAATAATGGTAAGGTGATGGCGAAGGGAAATAAATAGGACAGGGTTTGAAGAATCTTTAAGAATCGAAGACAAAAGAACTGAGGATTTAGTAGTTTGGGAATGTCTTAGGAAAGGAAGAAAATAATAATAATAATAATAATAATAATAATAATAATAATAATAATAATAATAATAAACCAAGCTTAACAGCAGAAATCTAATCAAAGGAATAACTGTGCCGTCCCCATTATAAGATACTCAGGACCATTCTTAAAATAGACAAAGGAAAAACTCAGACAGATTGACCAAAGGACGAGAAAATTAATGACAATGCACAAGGCTCTCCACCCTAGAGATTATAGATGATAGAGATAGATTATATGTGTCAAGAAAGGAAGGGGAAGAGGTCTTGCCAACATAGAGGAATGCGTAGAAACCACAATCCAACAGCTTGAAGATTACACAAGAATAAGCAAAGACAAACTACGTATGGCGGCCAACAATAGTAGAAGCGACAGATGGACAATCAGAAAAACAACAAAGAATAGAAAACAAAAATGGGAAGAAAAACTGGTAAAAAATGAGACCGTCCAAAATGTTCCAGATGCAGTCCTAAAATGTAAATGATGATTATCTGGTGTCACTTAATGGCAGATTTCTTAATTGTTCCATTTTATTTCACTCAATTTTTGCAGTGAAACATTATAAATATTCTTCTGTCGCTTTAATGCCCAACGTAAAATTAAAATGAATTGAAAAAAATGAAGTTACATATTTGTTATATTTGTAATATTGAAATTTTGAATATATTTTGGTAATTCTGGTCTTATATCGTCTCGGCCTCCCGATAAAAAAATAGAAAAAGAATAGAAAAAATGAAAGGGTAAAGGAGAATGGAAGATTGATTATGATGAGAATTATGAACAAGAAGAAGAAAGGTAGATAGAAAGAAAAACAGAAATAATAATAATAATAATAATAATAATAATAATAATAATAATAATAATTAAAAAAACAGAAATGGGAAGAAAAACTACTATAGGGGTACTTCAAGCGTCAAACTCAAGAGATATCACATCAGAAGACATTGACATGGCTAACAAGAGGAAACCTCAATAGAGAAACTGAATATCTTATGATCGCAGCACAAGGCAATACCATAAGAACAAACTATATAAAGGCAAAAATAGATAAGACGCAGTAGAATAGCAAGTGAAGAATGTGTGGCGACTGAAACGAAAAGGTTAATGATATAATAAGCGAATGCAGCAAACGAGCATAATACAAATACAAGACTAGACACGACTCGGTGGGAAAGATAATCCACTGGGAATTGTGCAAGAAATTCAGTTTTCATCATACAACTAAATGGTTTATGCACAAGCCTGAACCTGTCCCGGGGAATGAGACTCATAAAATTCTCTGGAACTTCGAGATAGAGATGGTTCCCCTAATCCTGACCAGGAGACCAGGCCTAGTATTGATTGACAAGAGGAAGAGAACCTGTCATCTTGTGGATTCTGCCTTTCCGGCCAACCACCAAGTTTAAACGAAAGAGCGAATCGATAGACAAATTCGTAGACCTTGTCAGAGAACTGAGAAAACTATGGAATGGGAAGGTTGTACTATTTGTAATTAGTGCCCTTGGAACGGTCCCTAAGTGTCTGGGAAAAAATTTGTGTGAATTGGAAATCAGAGGAGGAATCGAGACCATTCAAACAACAGCACTGTTAAGATCGGCTAGAATACTCAGAAGAATCCTGCTGTCCCTCAACTTCCTGTGAACCAGCGGCTAGGAAAAGTGTGAAAAACTCAAGAAGAAGAAGAAGAAGAAGAAGAAGAAGAAGAAGAAGAAATAGTAGAAATAGTAGACATAGTAGAAGTAGAAGAAGAAGTAAAAGTAGTAGTAGGTAAAAGGTGTAGAAGAAATATTTTTCAAAAAGCCGAAGAACTGATTATAAAGAGTAAGTAAAAGAATAAAAGTAAAATACAAATTATCAGATGAAATGTTAAAAAATGGTGAAAGTGAAGAGGGAAAAATAAAGATAACGTTGTAAACGAAGGAAAATTATAAGAATAGTTGAAAAATGATATAGAAGAAGAAGAAGAAGAAGAAGAAGAAGAAGAAGAAGAAGAAGAAGAAGAAATCGTCAAAGAAGAAGAAGAAGAAGAAGAAGAAGAAGAAGAAGAACAACAACAACAACAACAACAACAACGGAGAGGAAGAAGAGAGAAGAAAAAGAATGTTTAACATCTTTGAACGTCTGCCGAGATTCAATGACGTTGGCGGTGAAATCAATATTGTAAGAAATAGTAAGTTATTCGCAAAGTAATATCGCCTTTTTTTCAAGATAGAATCTGTATGAAAAGAATTTTGACACTGTTCAGCTTATCTCTTTGCTGCTTTTAAAGATTTAGCCATTAAGAAAGCGTTTCGATAATCTGATTAAATCGAAATCCTAAAGTGCTAAGCCGGATCCGTTCGAGGAATGCTGTCAAATATCTTAACATAAATATTTGATCTTCTCTTGAGTTCATTCTATTAAGTGCCGACTCATTTTGTAATTCTGAAAAATGGCAATATTCCTTTGACTAAATTAGGGGCATTGCATCATTTTTTATTCGCAGGTTGGTTGGTTTAACGGAACATAAACCCTAGTGGAGTTATTTTATGTCGAAGACATTTTATTAAATATAATCTTCAATGACGAGGATAACCCAAAGGTAAGCCCCCAATCGAGTAACCGGTTGGCCGTGGGGGACAACACCTGTTGCTTAAGGGTGGAATCCTGGTGGATCAGCCGTACATGATATACAACACTCCACTTTTGTTCTTAGGATAGACGGGCAGTTGGAGAAGCGCCCACCGATCAATCATCTGGACACGTCAAGCCTTAGCACCTGTATGGTTGTCCCAGCTTATTGCTCTTGTAGCAAATCCCCAAATTTTTTTTCTTCATATATTTTATAAAATGAAGAGTTTGTATCCACGTTTACACTAAACTGGATCTAGTTGCGAGGTTCCAGTTCTGGAGATCTGGGAAGTGTGGAGTACCCCTTCATCCCCATTACTCACAGGTCCAGTCTAGGAGAAGGAAAACTCTGAATTCAAACCTCTTAAACTCCACTTAAGAAATTTACCTTGTGTCCGATCCTGTTTGTGTGGAAGGGTTGGTAAATATATCGTTTGTGTGAGTAGTTGTATACATGCCTTTCCCAAAGGTATAAGCGCTCATGTGAAATGCAAACAGCCTCTTTTGTAAAAAATGTAAACAGATCTTTGAAATCTTTTTTTTTAAATAATAGACATAAAAGATAGTTTAACTGTCAAAATTCAAAATAATTTGTTTATTTTTTAAGGTGTTTCTTTTGGGGGTCTCAAAACCGTCCTCTTTTGATTATCATCTGTCATAAAAAAATATTTGTTGTTCTTAATATTAATTAATATTGTTGTATTAATGATTTTGACTATGAATGATATACTAATTGATAAATATACGCAATAGCTGAAGGTATTGTGACATAGTTTCGATTAAAAACAGACATAAAGAAATGAAAGGATGATAAAGGAAATAAAGAAAAAAAGACAAAGAAAAAAATGGAAAAGAAGAAAGATGATTTATAAAAGACAGAAAGATCAAAAGAATGAAAAGCAGAAGGAAATAAATAAATAAATACTGAAGAGATAAAAATTAAGAAAAGAAAGGTGAAAGATGATTAATAAAATAAAGAAAGAAAAATAATGAAAAGGAAATAAAGGAAATAAAAAAAGAAAAATGAAAGAGAAAACACTAAAATAGAAAAGAAGGAAAATCAACGAAGAAAAAAGATGATTTATAAAAGAAAGAAAGGTCGAAAGAAGGAAAGATCGAAAGAAGGAATGGTTGAGAGAAGGAAAGGTCAAAACAAAGAAATTTCAAAAGAAAGAAAGGTCGAGAGAAAGAAAGGTCGAGAAGAAGAAAGGACGAAAGAAAGAAAGTTCGAGTGAAAGAAAGGTCGAAGAAAGAGAGGTCGAAAGAAAGAAAGGTCGAGAGAAAGAAAGGTCGAGAAGAAAGAAAGGTCGAAAGGAAGAAAGGTCGAGAGAAAAGAGGTCGAGTAGAAGAAAGGTCGAAAGAAAGAAAGGTCGAAAGGAAGAAAGGTCGAGAGTAAGAAAGGTCGAGAGAAAGAGAGGTTGAAAGGAAGAAAGGTCGAGGAGAAGAAAGGTCGAAGGGAAGAAAGGTCGAGAGAAAGAAAGGTCGAAAGGAAGAAAGGTCGAGAGAAAGAAAGGTCGAGAAGAAGAAAGGTCGAAAGGAAGAAAGAGAAGAGAGTCGAGGAGAAGAAGGTCGAAAGGAAGAAAGGTCGAGGGAAAGAGAGGTCGAGGAGAAGAAAGGTCGAAAGGAAGAAAGGTCGAGAGAAAGAGAGGTCGAGGAGAAGAAAGGTCGAGAGAAAGAAAGGTTAAGAGAAAGAGAGGTCGAGAAGAAGAAAGGTCGAAAGAAAGAAAGGTCAAGAGACAGAAAGGTCGAGAAGAAGAAAGGAGGAAAGAAAGAATGGTCGAGAGAAAGAAAGGTCGAGGAGAAGAAAGGTCGAGAGAAAGAAAAGTCGAGACAAAGAATGGTCGAAAAAAAGAAAGGTCGAAAGAAAGAAAGAAATAATGAAAATGGAAATAAATGAAATAAACAAAAAAGAAAAATGAAAAAGACACTAAAATTGAAATAAGAAAAGAAAAATCAATGAAGAAGAAAGATGATTTATAAAAGAAAGTTGGAAAGAAAGAAAGAAATATTGATGCAGAGAAGAAAGTCCTAAGAATAGCAAAAGAAAATCGCAGAAGCCGAGACCTGGGTTGGATGGAATGGTAAAACAGGAAGAAATGGAAATTATACGGTGTGTCATTCTAATTACTTTTGCAACATCCACATGGCGCTCTGAATTCCTGATTGGGGCATTGCTCCTTGCGTCTGGCAATGATCAAGTGGCAATTATCGATTTGACTCTCCACGGATAGGCAGCTTCCTTTTAGCAACCATCCCAGCTGCTATCTCCATCATTCATCGTCTTCATCCCATCGTTTACTTCATCCCTAATCTAAGCCAAGAAACATCAGCGTCCCTGTTGAACCTTCATCCTCTTAAAAGTCATTTCGTTTCTAATAGTGAGTAGATCCCTCGCATTCAGCCGTAGCTTTAAATTCACTGTGACCTCCACTGACTTTCCTCTGGATAATCCCTCTTGTTTTAAAGTCCCTTAATAAAGGTAAGCACATTGCTTTTAAAACATCTCCCCGAATTCGAATCCTTTCTCGTTGAAACCTTCGTCTTAAACTGTCAAATATCAGACACCTCTATCGGCGAGGCTTAGAATGTACAGATTGTATCCCTTGCAGAGGAATAAGATGCCTATCCCCAGAAAGAAGAGACCTGGGCATGAAACCCAAACTGCAACTGATTGTCAGGATCTAGTTCTGTAAATCGGGGGAACAGGGGGTGTTAAAGTTTAGGTACTGCACATGTATGTTGAAAAAGAGGGTTCCCTTAATGAAAAATTGTGATATTGTGAAAAGTACCTGGTACCTATTACTTAAGCATTACATTTATTATCTAGATGTAGATATGATGTAAATAATTCATTTATGTCTAGATAATGAATTAGAATAATTTATAATAAACTAATTCATTTTTTAAATACATGTCACAATCTAATTCTTTCTATTAACTTTAACATTTAACTTAATTAATCAAGTCATTTTATGATTTAATAAACATATACAGCTCATTCAACTGTAGTATATGTAAACCTAATAGATTGAAATGGAATATCAGAATAATAATTGATTAGAATAATTTTATTTATTTTTTATTGTCAAAATAAACTACAATGGATAACTTACAAATATACTAATAGTACCATGTACTCGTTTGGTTACTTCATTTCAGAAAAGAAGCCGCATCCTTTAGAGAAACCTGATACTTTTTACCATATCACAATTTTTGAAGGGGACGCTCTTTTCGGCATACATGTCCATTACCTGAACTTTGACCTCACTGCTGGAAAGTACGGATCCCCCCTTCTTTGCCATTACTCTCAGATCCGCTGTGACCCAGAGTGGTAGTACCTGTTAGAGTCCCATCCATAGGTCAAATACTAGTGTGTGTAAAAAGTTGTTCAATGTTTTGGTATAGATTCAGAGATAAAAACGGAAGTTCGGGATTTTGACCGGAAACGAATGTGACCCCGGGACGAGAAACGGAAAAAGAAGAAAATTGGTCTCTTTTTCGGTCGGGCTTCATGGAAGACAGCCTGGGCCTTCCTGGTTCCCTCTATTGGTTGCATACAGTAGTAGCGAACATAATTTACGACCGGGTAATTTGAGCGTGTGCTCTCTCTCTCTCTCTCTCTCTCTCTCTCTCTCTCTCTCTCTCTCTATATATATATATATATATATATATATATATATATATATATATATATCTGTCTTTACTTCTCTCTGACCACGCCACAAGCCTAGAAATAAATACACAACCCCTTGTAACTATAAAACCTGCGTGTATTGTTTCTGAACTAACGAGTATTACTACTACTACTACCGACGACAACTACTACAACGTGAGTTTGGGCTATGCGACAAACACCGTTCTTGTATCGTGACCATCGTTATGCTACAGCTAGTTTTGGAGTACGTACAGGTATATTACTTCACTCCATGGGTAACTTGAAAGCCGCACAGATAAACGTGAAATGTAGTTTGATTTAGGAAATTATGCTTTACGTGTTTGACGTGGGCCATGACGCCGAGGAATCAAGCAAAATCACATTTGTAGTGCAAAAGGTGAAAGCTCATTTTATCACAGTAGAGTAACCAGATGGTTCAAGAAATTTTACTTGGGCTACAAGATGGTTAGTTGGATGTTAAGGTATATCAACTCTTGGGTTCTAATTTCTTTTTGTTGGGTATTCAGATATTTTTGAACTTATCTTAAAGTCTTTTCTAAACTCATTTTTTAAAATCTATTTAACCTAGTTATGTATAGAAACCTAACAAGTACTACCACTCCGCGCCATAGTGGACCAAAGAGTAATGGCAATAAGTGGATACTCCTCACTCCTCAGAGATAGAAAAATTGGAACCTCACAACTATATGCAGTTTAAAAGCAAATTAAAAATACTTAAATCTATTATTTAAGGTCAAACTTTGTCTAAATCGATAAGTAGTAACATAATGACCATCATTAAAAAAAGAAAAATATCATTACATATGCAGTTTATTTTTAATACATTTAAAGGGATTTGTATTGTTCAATTTCGACGCGATCCGCCATTCTGTCTCTTTTCGATGGTTTTAAGTGCTTGTTTACAATTTTACTGTAACATTCGCGATTGCAAAAAAAAAAAAAAAAAAAAAAAAAAAATTCAGGTAATTATCCGATTTTAATGAAATTTTCAGTATTGATTTAACAATTAATGAATTTTATAATGCATCAGTTATTTTATTTCAAAACTTTAATTTATTATTTTTGCTATGAAAAATGAATAAATAAAATTCATTTAAAATGTGAAAAATCTGATGTTAAGTTTAAAATGTTATATTTTTAGATTCTAGAAATAAATATCTATTTAATGCAAACCTTATTTCATTGCATCAAAGTATACTTTTTGAAGAAAAATTCGATTGAAAATGTACCCCCCCCCATTTTAAGCAGAGAAAATATCCATGTAAGATAATAGCCAATTAAATAATTATCGAAATGAGTAAAAAAAAACTCCCAAAAGTTAATTATCTATTATTTTTTTACATTTTATTTTTCAATTTTCGGTACTTATTTTCTCATAGAAAAGGCACCGTAAATTTTTTTTTGTTTCCATTCATAACTTCGGTTTTTTATCTCTTTGTTTATACTGTAATTAGTACAATATAAGACCAACTTGAAAAAAATGTTACGCCCCGAATATAAGGGGGTCAAAATTTTAAAAAAATGAGAAAGTTTTGAAATAAAATAAATAATGCATTATAAAGATCATTCATTGATAAATAAACACTGCAAATTTCAATATAATCCGATAATTCCCTGATTTTTGGTAAATTATTTTCTGTAGGCGGGGTGGGAGGGTGGGGGGTGGCTAAAGTCATTTTGTCAAAAACGCATTTTAGGCTCATTTTGCCAGTAGCTAATATATATATATATATATATATATATATATATATATATATATATATATAATAAGATAAATGGAAACATATATCCAAACAAATATAAATTTATATTTATCTATTATTTATCATCATCATCCTATCGCGTCGGCAGCACGGATATCCATGATAATCTCTCACCAACCTTCCCTATCACTCATAACTTGGGGGTCCTCTGCGCAATCGAATTGCATTGCATATTTTTCTTTTTCTTGAAATAAATGATATCAATATTTTTTTATTTACATTTTTCCATTTATCTTCTCAGTATATATCGGATTTATTTCCATCCTCTTTTCTTACACACACACACACACACACACACATACACACACACACACACACACACACACACACATATATATATATATATATATATATATATATATATATATATATACGTTTTCAATCTGTTTCACCCCGTGAATATGTTGATTATCATGAATAAATTCTCGATGTTTTCGCCGGTTTAAAATCAGAAGACAATGTCAAAATCTTTACAGCATATGACTGTACCTAGTGGCCAGTATACTGTATACGACAACGAGGCTCCCCTTTTGGAACACTGGGGATTGTGAAGATCTTCTTTATTTCCATTAACCCAGGTTCACTCAGACCCACAATGGTATTACCCGTTAGGATCATGTCTCGCGGTCAAATAAATATTTAACAAAATATATTCGTGTTCGATATCACAGTGCGGAAAAAGGGCTTTGAACAAGGACACAACATTTTTTAAAAATAAATGTACAATGAACGTCGTTCACTAACACCTTGGCATAAAATAACCTAGACGGGTTATGCTGTTGAAATCGATTAATCTCCGAGCCTTCTCGACCACATCTGCAAAATCTTGACTGAATTAGCGATCTGTTTTTTTGCTGTTTTTATTTTATTTTACGGTATATAATTTATTCCAGAATCAAATCCTTTTAATAAACAAAGGATTCTTTTACGGTATATAATTTATTCCAGAATCAAATCCTTTTAATAAACAAAGGATTCAGGTTTCTTACAGTACCTGCTTGTTGCTTAAGTGGTCATCCAATGAATAGTCTCATTACTACTAGAGTTGGATGTTGTTTGCACCGGTTGTTTTGTTTTACGACATATTAAATCTTTTCCGGTTATTATTATCAAGTCATTTTTGAATAACAAACGACCCAGGGTGCCTATAGTAACCACTGTGGCTTAAGTGGTCACCCAATTAAGTAGTGAATAGGCCCATCACTCCTTCACTTCGGTGATCTTTCGGGTGCTGGTGCTTTCACAGTGACTTGACAGTAATACTTGAGCTGGAGGTCTTTTTGTCGAGAAATGAGAAACTAAAGGATAACATTAGTATTATCTGTGTTATACGGACTATTGTCCTCATCTTTATTGTTATCTGTACAACGTTTCGGCCGATCTGCCATCCGGCCTTCTTCAGGTATTTCTTATCGGACTCGCAAACCTTCTTTTCGAACTGGGGAACATTCAGAGGAAAAGGATAACAATTTTTAAAACGGCTATAATACTGTGGAGAGTGCGGATGATTTGCAGGGATTTGCTGATTCCCTGCCCTGCCACCAGTCACTTCTGGTTGGAAAGCACAAAAATAAACCTTATCCATAAACTGTCTTAAAATCTCGCACTGTATAACTGTAAAAAAGCATTAGAAATAAAGAATAAAAATAAAAAAATAAAAAAATGAATAAGATGACCGCAAGAAAAGAACGATAAAAAAAAACCCAATATGGCTTCCATTCGACAAACAAGGAGAGTTAAAACAAGAACAACACTAATAAAACTATTAATGGCCAAGAAGACGATTATTATGATGTTGACGACACTAAAACGTTCAATTGAGTGGGAGTGTACGGAAGTTAGAGTATTAGGCATGATGTGATAGCGGTCCAAACTAATTTGATTTATTGATTCGTCTAGAAAGGCCAGCATTTTGGAGCCATGGTCATTGTGCGACACAGCGTAGCTTGTCTTCTGTTGTTTGTTTGCTGCCACCGGAGCGGAAGTGACTTGAATGGAACGCTGCGAGTACGACTGCGCAGAAGTTAAAGCCTCGCTATTGATCTGTCGCAGTTGTTTAAAAGCGGTTATTTTAATTCATGTGCAAATTTGAATAAAACAAAAAGCACAAAAAAAAAAAGTTTTTAAAAAAAGCAAAAGAAAGAAAAGAAATTTAAAAAATACCACACAAAAAACGAAGAAGAAATGTAGAAGAAAGAAAAAAAGAAAAAAGAGAAAAAAAGAGAAAGTACTTAAGCGTTGTGGTGAACAACATGCATAATTTTTAATAAATTAATTCCGAACATATAAGGCGTCTTTTAATTCTCAGCGTTTAAATATAAAGTCATGCCCCAGCATACATGAATAATAATTGGAAGAGAGAGATAATGAATATCTTGGGATGCATAGATGTACAGATATGAATAGACTGATACACACACACACGCACACGCGGGCACACACACACACACACACACACTCTCTCCCCCTCTCTCTCTCCCTCTCTCTCATATATATATATATATGTATATATATATATATATATATATAGAGAGAGAGAGAGAGAGAGAGGGAAAGAGAGAGAGAGAGGGCCGGGTTAGCTCAGTCGGTAGAGCGTTCAGCTAGAAACCACATGGTTCCTAGTTCGATTCCGGCCCTCGCCAACTCAGCATATGAGTAGCACAGGGATCTGTGCGGAAAAGTAAGGAGCTGATGGTAGGTGTGGCGCTCCACTTCAGATGCCAAAAACAATCTCCTTGGTCTAGCTCTAGTGAAAAGGGGTTAGACTCCCTCGATGATTGGTTGATACCGACATTAGGCCGCCCCGACGACTCTTTATATATATATATATATATATATAAATATATATATATATATTGGCATCTTGATTAACGAGTGCCCCAACATGAGTTTTCTGAGTCTTTGTTTTGCGCGCTAAAATTCAGGACTTCAATTTTATTTTCCACCATTTTGAATAACCTTAAAACAAATATTTGGTTCTACCAAAGGGGCAATCTATATAAAGTTTATTACTAGTGAAATAATCATGAATATCGCCTGTTATAAAACCGTTACTTGAAAAGATGGGTGCTTTTTTTAATTCTCATTTTCTTTCAAATGAATCCTGTTTTAAAATGAATTAATCAACAACTAAAGCCTGAATGTTAAATACATTGTAAGGGATATTATTCGGAGGTCCCTTGACTCACTCGCCACCAGCCCTATCGATCAGTGGTCTCGGTATAGGCCGTAGACTGCATCCAGAGTCCACACAGACTATTTGAATGTATATATTTACCAACCCCTCCGCACAGGCAGGACGTGACACAAGGTCAATTCTTAAGCAGAATTCAACAGATTTGAATTCAGAGTTTTCCTTGTTCTAGACCGGTTGCCTAACCAAGGTTAAAAAGTCCAGGATTCCCTACTATTTATCCATAGCTGGAAGGAGTGTAGGATTCATACCGTTCCCAAGGGTATAAGCGCTAAGGGAAATTCAATTACCACGTCCAGTATTTGAACTCGGACCGACGAGTCCATTTCCCATGACATTAGTTCTTGCTGGTCGGCTAACACTGCAG
Organism: Doryteuthis pealeii; assembly: GCA_023376005.1. Classification (NCBI taxonomy): domain Eukaryota; kingdom Metazoa; phylum Mollusca; class Cephalopoda; order Myopsida; family Loliginidae; genus Doryteuthis; species Doryteuthis pealeii. The sequence goes on along the minus strand of CM042153.1, from coordinate 61,041,636 downwards.
TGTCTATGTGTATGATCCCATAAGAGAACGTCACTTATGAGTTCTTTCTTACTTCTCCAGCAAATGGTTTGTGAGATGGGAGGTAAGTGGCCGTACATTTACTGTTTTGTAGGGTTCCGCTTTCTTTTCTGACGAGAGACCCGTAAAACATCGGGGTTTCTGTCAGTCGAGGAATAACTTTACCAAGCTGCGAACGTAAAGGCTCTGGTCGACTCCCTTTGATAAACTACATTATCTTGCAAACAGTAGAATAAGAATTAATCACTCCAGATACTTGCATAACCCGTTTCCTGTCGAACTCTTTCTTCGATCTTTTTCCCTAGAAAACTCACTTTCTCGTGAACTACTTTTTTCCTATCGATATATATTAGAATTGTATTATTTGAATCATTTAGTCTATCTTCCTAATCTTTATTGTTACCTACAGAACGTTTCAGTCGATGTGCCGTCTTCAAGTGTTTCTTGTCGAACACGGGAACCTTCTTTTCGAACTCGGGAACCTTCTTGTTGAAATCGGGAGCCTTCACAGAATTTCGAACCGAACCCTTTGTTCAATCCACGATGATAGACTGTTCTCATTACGTTAACCATGAGCGGGTACATGACATGGTTAATGAAATCAGAACAGTTTATCTTCGTGGATTGAACAAAGGGTTCGGTTCGAAGTTCCGCGAACACTCCCGAGTTCGACAACAAGCACATGAAAAAGGCCGGAAGGCACATCAGTCGAAAGGTTCTCTAGAGACAATAAAGATCAGGACAATAATACAAATAATACAAATTTTCAAGCCTCATCTAAAAAATCCAGGGATTGGTTGGTAATGCTTTCGGAAGGCATTTTTAAGTTCTTGATTTAGACAATTTTTTTTCTGTTACAGACTTAAAACATCCTAAAGTAAAGTCATCGGGGTGGTCTAAAGTCGGTATCGACCAGACAGCGAGCGAGTCTATCTATCCCCTTTTCAATAGCGCTAGATCAAGGATATTGTTTCGACGTCTGAGGTGGAGCGCCACACCTACCGTCAGCTCCTTGCTTTACCGTACAGATCCCAGTGCTACTCATACGCTGAGTTATCGAGGGCCGGTATCGAACTAGGAACCTTGTGGTTTCTAGCCGAACGCTTCACCGACTGAGCTAACCCGCTCCTATATATAGTAGAAATTATAGTAGAAGAGTAATAATAACATTTAAAAAATAATGCTGACCAATGATCAGAAAAAAAGACTAGTGACTTCTGGTTTTGGAATCAACTATCTAGTATGCCACTTTCGCTAGTGCCAGAATCACTATGTAAGAATACGAAATAAAGAATATAAAAGATGAAAAAATTAAAAAAAAAAACATGTAAATCTGTTGACGTAATCTATTTTCGGAGCCCAAAGTTGATTTTTCGAAAAGTTGGTAAAAATTAGATGATACTTGCGCTGTCAGTTCCCTGCTGTTTCTGTTGACAGCTTTAAAGATTGTTTCTCTCTCTCTCTCTCTCTCTCTATATATATATATATATATATATATATATATATATATAATATCACGATAACAAAGGACTGAATCTGTAGTTTCAAAAATAGAAGCTGAGGCATGGCAAGACCCCTTCGACATCATCATCAAAGCGCCACGAGAGCACATATTCCTTCGACTGACTTTGACTCTCTCTCTCTCTCTCTGTCTCTGTCTCTGTCTCTCTCTGTGTCTGTCTCTCTCTCTCTCTTTCCCTATCGACCATCACTCTTGCTAAGTTTCCAAGACTATGATACGACGATAACCATTACACAACGCGCCTCTTATATTTTCTTATGTAAAAGATTTCATCTAATTTCAAGAATCATTAAAATAAACAATACCAATATTCATAGCGAAGTAAAAATTATGTTGGTTAGTTGGCTGGTTGGATTTTACGGCATGTAAACCCTTGTTGGGTTATTTTATGTCGAAGACGTTTTGTTTTATTCCTTCTTGATGAGTATTCGATTTTTTATACTCAATTTTTAAACAAGTTTTTTTAGTTATAATTTTTTTCTATTTACCTAATAGATGGGAGGGACCATAACAGGTACTGTTGCTGCTGCTACTACTACTACTACTACTACTACTACTACTACTCCTATTCCGGGTCAGAGTGGAGCTGGGAGTAATGGCGTGAATTGATACTCCACCCTCTCAAGATCCCCAGACATTTGTATAGGTAGTAGGGCTTGACATGACCAGCCGATTGATCGAAAGGGCCTCTCCGCCCGTCTATCTAGACTCGGTAAGGGCCAAAAGCAGATTTTCCTTTCTTGGATGGTTTCCGCGTTTGGATTTAGATGGCCATGCAACAGCTGTGTGTGTGAGTGAGTACATAAAAAAATGAAGAAAAAAAAAACAAGGTGTTCACATGGAGGATATTTTATTGTAGGAGCCGATGTTATAACGTTTCAGTTTATTTAGCAAACCATCGCCAGGGTATTCAGTTATAGTAGGTTGCTGCTTCCAGGATTTGTTCAAAACAGAACGCAGCATCCTTGTGTACTTCCCATCTAGCTTTTTTCAATGTGTAAAATCCAACCAACCAACCAACCAACCAACCAATTAACCGACCAATCTTATTTTTATTTTGTCGTGAATTGTAGTTTCTTCATTTGGTTTAATATCAATATAAAAACACTGAAAAATAAATGAGATAAATTAATGAAATCACAAAATTAATATAATATAGCCGCAGCTCAGTCGGTAGAGCGTTCGGCTAGAAACCACAAGGTTCCTAGTTCGATATACAGATTATTTGGAGTCGCTTAATCATAGATTTCTTAATTGCTCCATTTTATTTCACCCAGTTTTAAAAATGAAATATTCCAAACGTTCTTTCATCGCTTAAATGACCAACGTAAAATTAAAATGAATAATTAAAAAAAAAGATTTCGTGTTTGTTTTATTTGTAATATTACAATTGTGAATTACGGAATATATTTTGGTAATTTTGGTAAGATTCAGTCGGTAGAGCGTTCGGCTAGAAACCACAAGGTTCCTAGTTCGATACCGGTCCTCGCCAACTCAGCGTTATGAGTAGCACAGGGATCTGTGCGGTAAAGTAAGGAGCTGATGGTAGGTGTGGCGCTCCACCTCAAATGCTAAATACAATCTCCTTGGTCTAGCTCTATTGAAAAGGGGATAGACTCCCTCGCTGACTGGCTGATACCGACATTAGTCCACCCCGTCGACTTTAATTTTACTTACCACATAGTATAGACTTGAACACTCTTCCCAGTATACCCCACAAACAAAATCAATCTTTCCACAATTCCTCACACAGCATTATATAAAGTGAGTCTCATCACGTAGGTACCCACTTGGTTCGATGATCGCATAAGGTGAGACTAACTGTTGACTCAATGTCTACGCTATCCTAACTTAAATATATATGCTTTATCACTGATATTGAGCTCTCTTTATTTATGAATATATCAAACTATATATATTTCGTAAGTGATTAATATTTAGAAGCCGCAACACAGTTAAAAAAATAATTTAAACTTACAAACCACTTTCCCATATAACTGAATACCCTGGCTATGGTTTGCTAAATAAACTGAAACGTTATAACATCGGCTCCTACAATAAAATATCCTCCATGTGAACACCTTGTTTTGTTTTTTTTCATTTTTTATGTACTCTCTCACACACCTGTGTGTGTGTCTGTGTGTGTGTGTGTGTGTGTGTGTGTGTGTGTGTGATTATTCAATTCCACTTTCCCTTAAAACTGCAAAAAGAGAGGTTCTATCACTCATCCTACTGAATCTTGAAGTCACGTGTTAGTCACGTGACCTGGAACCAGGG
>CM042153.1:61030319-61032819 GCA_023376005.1 Doryteuthis pealeii | reverse complement strand
CTGTCTGTCTGACTGTCTGTCTCTGTCTCCGTCTCTCTCACTGTCTTTCTCTGTCTTTCTCTGTCTCTCGCTCTCACTCTCTCTCTCCCTCTCTCTCTCTCTCTATATATATATATATATATAGATAGATATATTGATAGATAGATAGATAGATATACGTACGTATTGAGCGCTTTATATTTGTTATAATGCTGACTTATCCCGAGTAACACTTATACCAACCAAATATTGAGAGCAAGCCAATATTTTTACCGGTAAATCATTCCTTATATATATATATATATATATATATATATATATATATATATATATTGATGTTTTTTTAATTGGGCGTTATTACGAAGCATTAAAAATATATAAATGAATGAACTCGATATTATGGAGTATTTAGATTCACTTATTTTATTATTAATATTTTTATAAATTTTCAGGTTCGTTAGATACCCTTTATCAAATGAATGTTATTCCTGTTTAACGGCTTTTTGTCTCTGTTCTTATCGACAGCGGCAGCGTCTGTGAAATATTTATAATAACGGAGAATTCCAATGACTGCGTTCAATCCCTTCACGTGTGTTTGTAATTTTAGAATCCATTTAGTTTCTGATTGTTTTCTAGATTGCGTTGTTGGAAATGCGTGTTCTATTAAAATCCATTTGAGGTATGTAAGGTTATGTGATAGGGTGTTAAAATGAAGTGCTATTGTACTATGCGGGATTTGAGATTTATAGTGGATTTGTGGTTATTTAGTCTAAAGGATGTTGATGTTCCTCCCACATATCCGCTATCTATCTATCTATCTATCTATCTATATATATATATATATATATATATATATATATATATAGAGAGAGATAGATAGATATATAGACATAAACTTAGATAGAGGGATAGGTTGGAAAAAGACATAAATAGATATAGATAGATACTGAAATGTAAAAATATTTTAATCAATAACTTTAGATGAGCTAGCTTGGTAGCATATCATTTAAGTGTTTCACAATTTTCTTTATACGATCAGCAATCTTTGTGTTTGTTGAGTTTTCTTTTAAACTGTCTCCTTAATTTAATGGTATTAATAACACTTGTTGCATGGGACCAACTCTTTGTTTACTCATATTAATAAAGGAGTTAATTGAAAATGATATATTTATTGCGCTGTTAGATTAATGAATTCTGTGATATAAGACTAAGGAAATCCCAAAACGGTACAGGTTAGTGTCCCAGCGGTGATTAATAACAGCGGCTTGTTAGTCATTAATGCTCCTGATAATATGACGAGAAAACGAACAGCTATGAAGGAAACTACACAAGGATGTTGCATGCTGTCTTGAAAAATCCTGGAAGCACCAACCCATCCCGAAAAAATGTTACTGTATAGCCACTTACCTCCTATCACAAAAAGCCACCCAAATAAGGGGAATAAAACGTCACATACGTTCTCAATTGCTTCTCCAGCAGTATCCAGTATATCTTGATCAGTAAGATAAAGCTCCATAAAAAACACAAAAAAACGAAGACATTATTTTTATTAAGAATAAGTACTTTAAGCTATAATTGTTTAGTATTGTCTGCGTTGTTCGGACTATTGTCCCCATCTTCATTGTTATTTGTACAACGTTTCGGTCGATATGCCCTCCGGCCTTCTTCAGGTATTTCTTGTTGGACCCGGGAACCTTCTCGGACTCGGGAACCTTAGGTTCAATGTTCCGTGATGGCTCCCGAATACGACAAGAAAGTTCCCGAGTTCGAAAAAGGGTTCCGAGAAGGTTTCCGAGTCCGCGAAGGTTCCCGAGTCCGACAAGAAATACCTGAAGAAAGCCGGATGGTATATCGGCCGAAACGTTGTACAAATAACAATGAAGATAGGGACAATAGTCCGAATAACGCAGATAATACTAATCTTCAAGCCTCATCTCAAACATTCAGAGAAATACTATAATTGTTTACTAAGGATATTTGTTGCTTGAAACCATATGGCTATTAGTATTAGATAGGAATACTTGAAACCATACAATGACTTGATTTATCATTAAATGATCAGAAAAGGGTTGATATGCTGTAAGACAAAACAACCTAACAAAACAAATGATTATTATTAAAATAGGAATAATTACTTTAAACCATATAAATGTGTATAAATTATTAGTACAAGTACAAAATAAAAAACACCATCCGGGCGATGTAAAAATAGATTTTTGAAACATATTGCCTCAGGGATGGGAGTAAAAAAAATCAATGTCAGCGAGTTTGTACCCTAAGTAAGTAAAATCATCAAATTCATTAAAGGATTAAAAAATAAAACAATTTGAAATGTAAACTTTAAATATGTATTAAAATAAATAAAACTATATATAAAAAAAAGTAAAGTCATTGGGGCGGCTTAATGTCGGTATCAGCCAAACAGCGAGGGAGTCTATCCCCTTTTCAATAGCGCGAGACCAAGGAGATTATTTTAGCGTCTGAGGTGGAGCGCCACACCTACCACCAGCTCCTTACTTTA
>CM042153.1:61012819-61025319 GCA_023376005.1 Doryteuthis pealeii | reverse complement strand
AAATTCTTTAGCAGTTGTTAGGCAACCAATCTAGAAAGAAAACCCTCAATGAAAAGCAGCTTTACTCTACCCTTGTGTATAATTCTCTTTAAATTTTGTAGAGTTGTAACTTAGACTAGCACCCTGTTACGTTGCAGATGCAGCTTCTTATGTTGCATACCCTTTCTTTACTTCTCTTACTTATGGTCGTATTTTCTATTCTGGCCGGCTGCTATTCTGATCGTCTTTGGTATATCTTCTAACATCTTGACTTGGTCTGGCATCTTCTAAGATCTTGCGTCTGGTGTTGACTTGGGGACTTCGGTCTGGTTTTCTGTTAGGGATTTCTCGTTATCAGAAGCCCCGTGTCATTGTTAGTTTTTAGATAATAAACACAAGACTTCGATTTACTTTTGATCTTATTTTATTGTTAAATCCCCACCAGACATCTGCGCAGATCGACTTACATCCTATCGGGCTCGGCTCCTACCTGCTAACTGGCTGAAACTTACTTACTATCCTTAAACCGGAATACAGGGTCTTCTATGCCTTCCGGTTCTCACGATTTATCCCCGGAAGGCAAGGTGAGAGTGAGGTCATGCGCCGTCACTCACTCTCAAGACCATCAGCGTCACTAATCGCCATTATGTTTCTATACTACCTTATATAAGTATTAGGGATCTAATAATTATGTAACACTTATAGAATCCTTTTTGGAGGTGCGTGGTGTAAAGGTCAGAGTCGTTGGAAATGCACACCGCGAGACGAGTTCAAATCCTGAATGAGATTGTTTGCATTTCACCTAACGCTTGGGAAAGGTATAAATCCGACTACCCCCCTCCCCCGCAACCATGGTAAATAATACGGTAGACCGGACTCTTTAAGAATAGGAAAACCTCTGAATTCAAATCTGTTAAATTTCGCTTAAGAAATTGACATTTTGTCACATCCTGCTCATGCGGAGTGGTTGATATATATATATATATATATACCAAGCGTGTTGGTAGATCCTTGCAGAGAGAAAAAAAACCAGCAGAAACTTTGATTGTAAAAATATACTACCAAACATCAACCAGGAAGAAAAAAATTTTTGAAAAAAAGAAAGGACCAAGATATTCGTACCAACAAAAAATAATCTATTGGTACAGTATTTGGTCAAAAGAAAAAACAATTTATATGTATATATATGTATATAAGATATATATATATATATATTCATATAACCGCTAGGAGAAAGCTAATATGTAAAAAGTTCTCGATACCTAAGTAGAGCCAATAATAAAGATAATCTAATGAGTCAGACGAACCTACTATAGTTTCGCATAAAGCTCTTCAGGGCTAAAATCTGACTGAGATTTTAGCCCTGAAGAGATTTATGCGAAACTAATAGTAGGTTCGTCTGACTCATTAGATTATCTTTATATATATATATATATATATATGGTCGGTTTTGGCTGGGAACAGAATCAGATGGATAGCCAAAATTGTCTAGAAAATACCGATTGTGAAAAAGTGTCTTGGACGACAAATTATAGCAAACACAGTTTTTATTCTTATCAATAACGGCGCTACGTGTTACAAAGAATTGGCGTAGAGAGGTAGTAGCAGATTTTCTAGTCTGAATACCCCAACGTCGGGCTCGAATTTTCTGTCTTTTATGTAGATTCAGTTTTTTGTCCTGTCAGAATCACCCAGGACTCAACAATCACAAGTTGGTTCTATTTGACCTAATCATTCTAGTTTTATACTTTTTGAATGCACAGCGTATTTAAGAAGTTGAAAAATTACAGCAATAAGGAAAGTTTATTTGAAACCATAAAAATCATATATTAAAGAGAAAACAGCATAGAGAGACAAAGTGAAGTGTGTTTTAATTGAAATAGAAAGGAAAATAAAAAGTAAAGAAGAGAATTAAAGCGATTCGATTGATATCCAGGGGCGATAACTCCTTTCATCTTCTCTGTGAAACAGTGTCCAAGCGTCTATCACGTTGATAGCGATCAGCGTCGCAAGGTCGGCGGCTCTTCTTTTGATACATGTGGAATTTTGATCGATTTCCCTACTCAAATGTATGACCCGATGACAAGCCGAGTAATTCAAGATTCAATAGAAAGTGACAGTGGACGATCTGTCGTTCATAAAAGCCAAACTTTAACGAATCGGATGTCGAATCTTGTCGGTTATGTTGCGTATAAGATGAAATGCGAAGAATATTTGGAAGGCGTTAGGAAATTGACAGTGATAAAAATCAAATGATATTTCGACATTTTTATCACTGAGAGAATTGTACAATGCAGTGTGAGAAGTATTTGGAAATTAACAAAAAAAAAAAAAACTCCAAAAAACCTTATCTAACACAAGCCAGAAATTTTATTTAGTACAAGCTACAAGATTCTTTTTAATCGTAGCCAGAAATATTTTATTTAATACTAGTCCGAAATCTCCATTTAATACGAGCCAGAAAGTTCTATTCAATTCTAGCCAGAAAATTCCATCAAATACTAATAAGGAAACATTATTCGATACGAGTAGAAAAAAAATCCATCTAATTCGAGCCAGAAATCTCCATCTACACAGGACATAAAAAGTCGTCGTTGGGCTGGCCTAATGTCGGTATCAGCCAATCAGCGAGGGAGTCTATCCCCTTTTCACTAGCGCTAGACCAAGGAGATTGTTTTTCCATCTGAGTTGGAGCGCCACACCTACCAGCAACTCCTTACTTTACCGCACAGATCCCTGTGCTACTCATACGCTGAGTTGGCGAGGGCCGGTATCGAACTAGGAACCTTGTGGTTTCTAGCCGAACGCTCTACCGACTGAGCTGACCCGGCCCTACACAGGACATTAAATTACATCTAATACAAGCCAGGAAATTCTATTCAATACAACTCAGAAACTCCATCTAATACTAGTCAGAAAAATTCCTCTGGTCCCAGTTAGAAAATTATATTTGATTATAGCTAGAAAATTCCATCTAATACGAGTCAGAAAATAATGTGTAATAAAAGTAAAAAGTAAGTAAAGTCGCCGGGGTAGCCTAATGTCTTTATCAGCCTGACAGCGAGGGAGCCTATCCCCTTTTCACAAGTGCTAGACCAAGGAGATCGTTTTTGCGTCTGAGGTGGAGCGCCACACCTACCATCAGCTCCTCCTTTACCGCACATATACCTGTGCTACTCGTACGCTGAGTTGGTGAGGGCCGGTATCGAACCAAGTATCTTGCGATTGCCTAGTCCAGTGCTCTACCGACTGTAGTGAGAAAACTCCATTTGATTCAAGTAAGCAAATTCTTTTAATACTAGTCAGAAAATTCTATTTATCACTTATTGGAAGATTTCTTTTAATACTTGTCAGAAGGTTCTATGTAATAACCTGTAGTGAGGCAGAATATTTTTTCCTAAAAGAAATTGGACTCGTCCAACGAAAGGTATAAATAATATACTGAACTACATGACAGAATTTGTAGCTACTTCATGCTGACAACAGATTAGCCAAACTGCAATGTAAAAGAACTGTGCGTTTACTTGCTATACTTATTATTTTAAAGAGAATGACACCTTGGCTCAACTTACGAGTTTTCCCGAGTTAAAAGTTTTTACTTAGTCGATTTTTTTGCTTTGTGTTAGCTAGAATTTGAGGTACAAGCGAGCTTTAGATCCGCTTATGTTAATGTTATAGTTGATATACCCTATTGACCAATGGAATGCGACGGCGGGTTACTATAAGTAACAGGGATAATTGTGGCTTGGCAGTAAGCCAATGCGAGTAAGCCAATAACTCTATTTGTCGGACGTAATTTCCACTTATCTGTATTGTATTTGTCTACTTTCTGTTAATACATTTTCCTACATTTGTTGCCCGTCGTTTTGTTCTTATCTGACCCCTTAAAATCTCCCAACAGTTAATTTCTCTAAAACATTTATGTTTCAAAATTTATTACGTCAAAGAAAAATATTATTTATGAAACAGAAGCATTAAGAAATATTACAGCCCATAATTCATTACATTCTCTATTAATATGTTTTATACAATACACCCAATGTTTTCTTATAAAAAACGTTATTTAGAACAAATCACAAGTTAAAATAACGTCCAACCAAAGATTAATCGACAACAAAAAAATCTATCTGACAAGGGCAGATCATTCTATTTCGCCTTAGCACAGGGGCAGATCACTCTATTTTACTTATACAACTGGGTAAAGTGGAATTCCTCATTTTTCTGATGGGTCAGTAAAATTTGTCTGTGTTACGAGAGGGGGATCTTTCTCTGATTGGACAGAGCAAGCACGTGTAACAACCAGTAGTTTTGACATTCATATCTAACACACCAACAGCTCAAAGACAAGACCTAAAGAATTCATCTCCTAGAGGACAGACTCAATAGAAGATACCAGATATCATTATTCCCTCTTCACCAGACTGGTAAGTTTCTTAAATTTAACTCTGTATATATAAGAAAGACAAGCCCTGCTTTTTTGATGGGGGCTGGAACGAATTAATAGCCTTTCAGTTCATTTAAACTGGGAAAATGGATTTGATATACGAGTAAATTGAGTTAGGAAAAGGAACGAATTAAACTCCTAAGTCATTATATACATCTTTATTTTTTTCTTTTAATAAAATCTACGTATCTTTTTCGGAGTCGAAACCTTGACATATTAATTAACGAGAAGGGAGCAAGTAAGAAGTTTTATTTATTTTTCCTTGATCCGTTTATATCCATTCAATGGCGACAGCGAAATCGTCGAGAGAAATCCTATTGCTGCATTTGCTAATTAACTTGTTTATCCAGGCGAATGAAACGGGAAATTTTCAGAAAGAAAGAAAGAAAAAAAAAGAAAGAAAGAACAAAAAAACATAAATAAGGATTTGGTGAAAAAAAAAAAAAAAAAAAAACAAAAAAAAAAATATATATAAAAAGGAAAGGAAAGAAAATGAATGTTTCTCGCAGTAAAATTTTTGATTGAAATGGAAACGTGTTTCGTAATTCAGCAAATGGTCGATGCAAATCGACGGGCTTAAAAGCTGGATATTCATTATAGGAATTAAAATCGATGGCAAAGGAAAGCTTTCTCTCCTCTTGTTGCAAATCGTTTAAATTATTAACTTGGAAATGACTGGCCATTTATCTGCTTACGTATAATCTTTCCCAGTTTACCCACGTGTGTATTAAATTCTTTTTCTATATATTTTATTTACTTTTTATGTTTTATCCTTTATTAATTTGTTTTATTTTTTTAATCATTTCTTTAATATATTCTCATATCATTTTTATTTAGGTTTTCTTATGGAAAATGAGGGGTAAAAAGTTTTTACTTCCTCTTCAGACAAAAATAGGGTGTGGATTTTATTGAATTTTAGTCTTTACTAGTCTGCACCAATTTTCCTTTATAAAAGGATGTGCACTCAGTCATTGTACAAACATACAGACAGAATCTTTCTTTTTATATACATCATTAAGTTGAGGAAGTTAATAGTTATCAAACTCAGCCTTATCTAGTATGAGGATAGAATATTAAGAGTATACTGTGTGAATAAAATCTTTTGCTAATTCCTTTGCAAGATGAGATTACTAATCAATACACTGTTATGGGCACATTAACAAAAACAAAGATATTTCTTGATATCTTTATTTTTACCAACAGTATTTTCTTAATGGTATAAATGGTGGTAGGATTTGTAACATAAACGTTAACTGATGGTCTTTCGCTGGTGTCTGAGAGACAACAAGTTTCTTCAGGTTTCCTGGACTCCGCTGAGTATTTTAACTGATTTCAGCAATGCTGTTTTCTAGATAGTCTCAATTCTTTCTCTGATTTCCAGTTCCTCAAGTCTCTTTTCTAAGCTTTTGGGGACCGTTCCTAGTACCCCAACTACAACTGGTATCACTTTCACCCTCATTTTCTACAGCTTTTTTCAATTCTCTAGCAAGTTATAGGCTTTTATCTATTTTTTCGTTTTCTTTCATCTTCACCCTGTGATCTGCAGGAACTACAAAATCTACCAGTTGACAAGTTCTCTTTGTTTTTTGTTAATCAATACTTGTTCTGGTCTTCTGGCTGGGATAAGGCGATCCGTCTTTATCTCAAAGTCGCAGAGAATGATATGCGTTTCATTCTCAAGAACAGATTCTGATTTATGCATATACCATTTTGATGTTTGGTGAAAAGTTATTATTTGCATAATTCCCAGTGGATCCCCTTTCCAACCCAGTCGTACTTAGCTTTGTATTCTCGTTCTGCTAGTTTTCTACATTCACTTAATACATTCGTTATGGTCTCATCATCGGTTGCCACAGCCAACAGATGGCACCATTGGGAAGGGGGTTCTTATCCCTCTGCAGAGGTGCAGTCGGTGTATTCTAAAATCTCACCCGATAGGGCTAATATTGAAAAGGCGTGAAATGATAGCATGGATTTTTTTCTTCGGATTATCGGACCATATGACCTTAAGGCACCCCTTTTGCGATCTCGTTTCATTTTTTCATTTACACCATCAACATTCAGTTGTTTATGGGAAGAACAGCCCAAGACCAGCCCAGAAGTAAAATCAGAAGATAGCGAGAAAACCAGTCCAGAAAATGCCGATAACAGTAGATCTTATACTTATTTTCTAGCCGGCTGGATATCACTGCTATCTCTTTTATTCTGTTGGAGCGATTGTCTGCCCCTGTTTGGATAGACTTCTCTCCAAAAGGATTATTTTACCTTTCCGGGAAGGTTTCGCCATTAGGTGACCCTACTAGCTGGGTGTTTGAACTCAGCCCGGGGAACTCTGCCTTTCTATTTTGGTCTAGTATCCACAAAAGGTGGACGAGACGCGTGGTGTCCCTCTCCATTAATGGGGACTTTGCCCCCAACTATCAGCAAGTGACTCACATATTCTTTATGAACTCTTTCTTACTTCCAAAAGAGTTTCGTTCTATCTGTTTTGTATCGATGTATCGATGTATGTCCCCAAACAATAAAGTCTGTATTGTTGTTACGTTGTATTTTATTGTTCGTATTTATATATTCACCTACGTTGGAATGTTACTCTGAGCGTTCTAATGTGTTATACCAACCATACATTTAAATCTAAAGGTAAAATAATCTTTTTGGAGAGAAGTCTATCCAAACAGGGGCAGACAATCGCTCCAACAGAATAAAAGAGATAGCAGAGATATCCAGCCGACTAGAAAATAAGTATAAGAAGAGAAGGCTATACGACATTCTAACTTTCTCGGTTTCGACACTAGTCATGCTGGGATCTCTTCGGGGTTCTTCATCATAGTCTCTGATATATCTGTTTTTATCTCTCCGCACACGTCTTTTGTTAGTTCTTCCTAAAATCAGGAGGACGAAGATTTGGGTTATTTTGATGCATACTAAATTTAATTCGAATTAATATATATATATATATATATTATTTATATTTTTTGAAGGCACTTACAATGCGTATATCGTATAAAATTTGATAATTATGGAAAATAATCATGACAAGCAAACCCGGAGAATAAAGTGCGCCATGTGAAACACCGTACAGCAGTTTCAACTTTATTAAGTCTCATCAGCGGTGTATACTTAATAAGATCAGCCCAGAAGTAAAATCATATTAATAAAACTATATATATAATAATATAAATAATAATAAACTTTACATAACAATGCTTCCAAAGCAAATTATCAAATTCCACACACACACACACACACACACACACACACACACATATATAATATATTATATATATAATATATATATATATATATATATATATATATATATATATATTATCATGAATTTATCATGAATTTATATCATGAATCAACTCGATCCAGATTCAAAAAGGATAGCCAGAAAACTGGAAAAAATATCCATACAAAAAATGAAAAAAGATACTCCGTGGTATTCAATAACACATGTCTTACGAAATATATATATATATATATATATATTATATATATATATAAAATTCATTTTGATAAACAAAATATTTATTATGTACATACATATATATATTAAGTGCATTAAAAATATAATATGTATATATATATATACATATGTATATAAACATATATGTGTATATAAATATATATAGATATATCTACACACGTATATATATTACATATATACATATACATATATACACTTTATATACATACATATATATATATATATATATTATATATAATATATATAGAGAGAGAGAGAGAGAGAGAGAGAGAGAGAGAGAAATAGATATATCCTAATTAACTGTCTTATTCAACACATACATAAACAAAAGATTGTTTATATGGTTATATTTGTGCATATGTGTGAGCATACACCGTTCTTCTGTCTGTGTATATATGTTTTTGTATTTTTTTTCTTTCATATTTTGGAAGATATTCGTAATCATTGATCTAATTAAAAACCCATACTTATATATATATATATATATATATATATATATATATATATATATATATAGGACATACACTTTATCATGGAAACTATTGAATATCTACATCGGAGCACATGAAGCAGCGCCACTTTGTTCTAAAGACTCAATGGAACTTCTTTTGACTGTGCCACGTTTTTATGTCCTTTTTTTATTCCTTATTCTTTTTAACTTAATCAACATTGCTTATATCGAATAAAGTAACACTTGGTTGGAACGTAAAACTTCCCGCCATTCCGTTTTCTATAAGGAGTCACGAGTTTGTGACAGAATTCTTTCCGCTGGCTTAGCAGACATGAAAATAAATAAAAAAAAATAAAAAATAAAAAAGAAAGATCGCCAGCCACCGATTTCTTCAAATGTTAGAACTAACAAAACGTCCAATTGTGAATGGTCAATTGGCCGAAGAAACGTCCCGGCCGGAGAAAAAATGTTAATGAAATCCTGTTACCATCACCAACACATCACTGCATATCTTTTCTTTGTTCGTCTTTCCTCTTCTCTCCTTTTTTTTTGTTTTCTTTTTTTTTTTTTTTTTTCATTATAGATATTTACTACAGCTAAGACCATTCTAAACTTTGAAAATATAATACGCAAGACACGAAGAGCAACATCACGACATTTTAACTATAGAATAAAGTAAAGCAGGGAAAAACTCACGACTCTGAGTTTCACGAAACAGATATTCAGGCGAATTAACGTCTGAAGTCCGTACACATAAAATTAGTATTATATTTTATTTAGAATTTTATATATATATATATATATATATATATATATATATATATATATATATAAAATAAAGATTTTGGTATGTACGTGTCGACCTATAACTCAGAAAAGAGGAGCCACTCAGATTTTAAATCTTGCATATAGATTAATATCCTTCTAAGAAACATTTTGGTGATTGATTTTTACTAATTAAGGGATATAATTAACTAATTAGGCCAACATCACTTTGCGGAGATGTCTGTATACCAGCACCTGCTGATAATAAAATATTGTCCCCTGCCTGACTTTTTGTTACAGCGATTTACAGCGAGTTTAATTTTAGTGAATAAATTTTGCAGTCTAAGCCGTTCCACTCGGTATTCATCGCCTATTGTTGGACTAATCTTAATAATATTTATATGGTTGGAAAGAAAAGAACATAATCTTTCTAAATATGTAATTTGTATGCGTTTTTCTCTATTGAACTATTTTTTTACAGTGATTAAAAAAAAATTGGCTTCGGAGAGCTGATAAGTATGATTGTTTTAGACTAAATTTTAACGAAAAATCAAATTCTTTTTTCTCGACTATTTACGGTTTAATCTTCTAGATATTTATATGGTTTAAAAGAGAATCAAATAATCTTTCTAAATACGTATTGAATTATTTTTTACAGTGAGTTAAAAAAATAATAGTTTGCTTCAGTCAGCCTAGTATTCGTAGTATAATTTTTTATACTAAATTTTAACATAAAATTACATCTTATTTATCGCATATTTTTGTTCCTATCTTAAAAAATATTTATTTGGTATAAAATAACCTTTCTAGATATGTAATTAGTATGTCTTTTCATTCATTGGATTATGTTTTACAGCGAATTAAATAACAAATCAAATGAAAACATATAACCTTAACTCAACTTTAAAAAAATTAATTCCCGTCGTTCGTTAATTGTAAACCAAGCCTTTTTTATTTTTCATAATCGCGTTAATTTATTTATTTTAATATTAGAAATACAAATAAAATCATGATACTAATGCAGAATAGTGCGCAAGAGATAATACCATTAGATTACCTAATACATTTCACGGAAATACCTGAAAACTCAAATTGTTATCAAATTTATAGTATAGTATACTTTACTATAATAATTTGATATTCGATCGGCTATGCTTTGAATTAATGATATTATTCTTTTAAAAGATTATTTATCGTTTTACATAAATTTGATTACTTTATTTAATTTTTGTTTTTAGAATATTAATTTGAAGTTTAGCAAGTCGAGTTATTTATAGTTTATTTAAAAAATATCGTTAATCATTGAATAAAAAGAATTCTTACCGTATCATTATGTGATGTCATTCCCTCAAATCTGACGAAAAGAAAACTCCCTGACCTCCTACCAGGCTGGATTAAATTAGGATCTTTTTTACGTTGTGAATTTTATGGGTCATCCTGCGAGGATCGAACTCGTTATTCAGTAGTAATATATCTGCAAACGACTATTAAACCATGTTTTATCTCCTCTACCCCCGGGTTTCGCCGGGTAGCCGCTGCTAGTATATATATATATATATATATATATATATATATATATATATATATATAAGGTATCCAAATTACTGGTAGTAAGGGATGATTCTATTTGGGATCTTCAAAATCTCACTGTATAACCATAATGTATGCTCTTGTAGATGTAAACATATATTCATACAAGGATTTTTATGAATCCCTAAATATTTTAATGTATAATATTCAATAAATTCGATTAAAAACAGAGCAATATTTAACTTTCAAAAAAAAGAAAAAACTTAACAAACCGTCATTCCGTAATAAATTTATTTCGACCAGAAACTCAAAAGGCTTTTAAAAATTTAAAAAAGAATCTAAAAATCCTTAAGAGGCCAGCCTGTTCAGACGGATTTTACAAAATGAAAGAATTCACATAAAGCCAGTTTCACCAGAAAATTCACAAAATGTAGGTCAGACAGCAAGTATAAAGTTAAAATTCTAAGTCTAAGAAAGAGATACAAAGTATAAAGTATAATGTAATTTCCATGGCCAGGGGGTATATCCGAAGGGTTGAGGTAAAAATAAGTCTTCCATCTCAATCACCTAATGAAATCCACGATCTTATCAGTCAGAGATAAGATGAAAGAATGGAGTGAAGGCTGAGGAATATTCTTGAGAGAATTGTCTGGTGTAACCTTCTCCATTGAAAAGGTAATCCCAGCAAAAAGTAACGCGGAAGAAAAAGTTTTTTCGATAGAATAATCCAGAGAGCTCAACTTAGGATTAAGGAGCAATATATATGTAAGGTTTCCAAATATATATATATATAATATATATATATATATATATATATATATATATATATATATATATTTAGGCAGAATTTCTTCTTGTATGCATATATTGTTGAACATTGCAGCCATTTTTTGTCTGCAATTTTTTTCTTTTATCCTTTCATATTGCCATATTGTTTTAATAATATCTGGCGAAAATTGGCTGATGTATTGCCATACTTGATTGACCTAGTACTTTAATATATATATATATATATATATATATAATATATATATATTAAATTCAGTAAAGACATAAAAACTATATCACTGTCTTGTATAAAGATAATAACATAATATAAGGTAACTAATGCTGTTATATGTTTTGATGTTTATCGTTTTCTATATATTATTTTGCTTTCGCTCAATGAATTTGGAAAGTTAAATGTTATTAACATAAGCCTCTCTGAAGTTTGCTCGTACCTCACAATTTCAACTTACAACACAGAGCAAAAAATCGACCGATTGACAGTTTGTAACCAGGAAAACTCGTAAGTCAACGTACTCTCTTCGTCTCTCTCTCTCTCTCTATCTCTCTCTGTCTCTCACTATATATATATATATATATATTGTAATACAGGTACAAGTGATAACCTACACGAGTTTCACCATAAGGATCTTCAGGGTTGAATCCACTGGATTAATCAAGATATTGATTAATTGCAGTCGATTACACGTGTGTGTCTTTCGCGATAAACGGTTCGTTACGGGATAATATTCGACGAAAGCTGCTTTGAAATTCAAAAGTTCAAAAAAGCGGAAGTTGTGTTTTCGCAAGGATCAAAATGTAAACATTTGTAGTAAATCGAGCACTTGAATAAATTGAGCACTTTTTATTTGTTATATCACTGTCTTACCTTTCTGAATTATGCATCAGCTAACCATTGTGAACATGTTCACCTGTAAGTCACCTTTTCCATAATATATATATATATATATGTGTGTGTGTCTCTGTGTGTGTGTCTGTGTGTGTGAGAGAGAGTGTTTGCGCGTGTGTGTGTGCGTATAGTCATGTGAGTTTATTTCAATGGAGAAAATTTGATA
>CM042153.1:60997819-61010319 GCA_023376005.1 Doryteuthis pealeii | reverse complement strand
GTTGCTTATCCACCAAATTCTCATTTCCTATGAGTGTCATCACCTCAGCTAAATAAGGAACCATTCTGTTTTTCTTATAAAGAATCCGACACAGAAAAGAGAATCAGAAGGAAGAAGAGTCAACAGCAACTCCAGCAAGCATCACTGTTTGTTTGCAGTCACTGCACCAGAGATTGCCATTCAAAACCTGGTCTGTTCAGCCACTCACGCAGTTGCAGATATAAAAAAAAAAGGTGGACACCACGCAATCGTCTTCAGTAAACGGAAGGATGCCAACCAAATCATAGGCTCAGTCATTGTGGGAAATAAGACTCTCGAATTATAGTTCGCTAATCTGAAGATTTGCGGTAGCCACCTGAAGTTTAAAATAGACACAGAAGCGGACATTACAATAATAAACCCCAAAACGTACAAAGATATTTGGACTAGACCACCTTTAAGAGTGACAGAAGGACGATTTAAAAGCCTAAACTGCACATTAATGTTTCAGTAAAATTCATGACTAAAGGGAAACAATTATATAGTCGAGTTTATCTACAAAATGGTCGGCATATTGAAAACTTACTACCAGGGAAGATAGGAATTATTATTAAATTCGAATAAGTCGAGAACACATCTTAGAGTATATGCAGACACACTGCGTTATGACTGGGAGGCGGATACTGTTTCCATTTCTCTCAGAAGTAAAAATCGAACTGGAACGTCTGTTACATAATCTATGCGGTTGCATAAGATTATTGTCAATCCCCTGTATTTCTAAAGGGATGACGCTTTTCATATCACGGGCGGGACTTTCCATGGAATATCACAGAAAGCCCGCGAAATACGTGAAGTCACGTGGGACCTGGTTGGGTCCTCAGTTTTTAGTTGGACGTCAGGCAGTGAAGATGTCCTGCCTTAACTGAAACTCACTGCATACGCGCGCTATGTTAGTCAGATGTTAGCTACATGAAATGTTTAGTTAAGAAAATAAAAGATTTAAAAAATAACCCGGTCTTGTGGTTGGTGAATGTCTTGGTAACAAGACTGATTAAGAAGAAGAAATGAGTTAAGTGCGACCGACCACCAAGACGATAGAAGAGACGCTACAAGAACTCAAGATAGAGAAGATGAACTGATATAGAAGAATAGAAGTAAGTAAAGTAATGAAAAGGGTATGCAACACGTCTAGAAGACGAGTGTATGATAAAAAATGAAAATCTCATCAACAGACTGGTATACACTAGTTGATCTAATAGGTATACACGTTGACCTAAAATGACTGAATCACGCGATCAAATCTGAACTGTATACGTTTACCTTACTTAGAAGATTAAACGCCAAGAAACTGTTTTTTTCCAAACTAGATGCGATAGGTGGTTTTCATAAAATCCCTCTAGAGCAGTGATCACCAAACTACGGATCCGGCCCACGAAGGCATTTTATCAGGCCCACTGACGGTACTTGAATTTGTTTGTTAAGACGTAAAGAACGTGAGACGTTCTAATACCATTTAGATTTAAGTATCATGTTAAGCTTACTACATCGTCATGGACTTGACAACGGAATCAACCCATCAAATGAAATTGACTGATGAACATTCGAAAGCAATTCTCTTGATTGGATGTTGCAATTCCAAACTAAACATTGACCATATATTGAAATGCAAACTTCAGTTTTACAAATCTCACAAAACATTTCTGCTAATGTTGCATTCTTTGATAATGTTTAAAAAGAAATATGTTGGTTAAATTTGTTATTGTGCATCTAACACCACTCATCCATGAATATAACATGGAAATAAATTTGTTTTCATCTTTTTCTCAGAGCGTTCATTCTGGCCAGCAAGTATTGAACACAATAATAATGTGTCTGCGCTTATTATTTTTTCGATTATCCGGCTACCCTGAAAAAAATTTGGTGATCCCTGCTCTAGTATTGCCCTTATGTAAGTCCCAACACTTAGCATAGAAAGCGGTGGATGAGAATGTTCAAGTCCCGGGAAAGACGTTACTCTCTCTGGTCGTTAGGTTCCAGTTCTGGTGATCATGGGAATATAGAGCACACCTTCATCACCATTGCTCCCGATCCACTCTGACCAGGGGTGGTAGTACTTGTTAGGATCCCATCTATGAGTTAAATAGAAACACATGTCTTGAAAAAAATTAGTCCTTATAATTATTGATAAACAAAAACTTCTCTAGTCTAAAATTACTCAATGGGTTGACATGCCGTCAAACCCAAACAACCGACCCACCAACTGAAGCTAAGAGACTCGAATGTAAGGTTTTTTAAGGGCTGAAAATATAGTAAATTTGTTTATAGCAACAACGTACTGTTATATACCCCTTACAGAAACAGGCATATAATTTGGGGCAGCGACAGAAGAACGAGAGAGGAGGTGGGTGATGGGTAGTTGTCGGAAGAAGTTAAGGGTCCGGCTTAGCTCAGTTGGTAGAGCACCGGCCAGGAATTGCAAGGTTCCTTGTTCGATACCAGTCCCCGCCAACTCAGTGCATGAATAGCACAGATTGGGTAATCTGATCTGTGCGGTAAAGTGGGGAGCTGACGGTAGGTGTGGCACTCACCTCAGATGCAAAAACAATCTCCCTCGTCTATCACTAGCAAAAAGGGATAGACTCCCTCGCTGTCTGGCTGATATACCAATGTAAGCACACTAATGATAAACTTATAATTAAGATCAGACAGGAAGCAGGGAAGATTAGATTTATGCCTTTAGGGTTTTAATGTAAAAGTAATTGGGACAAGTTAGGGCAGAATTTATTAATTTTATCTATTAATTTCTCATAAGATACAATTCATTATGAAAGATGAGAGGAGATGAGTGGCATTCGTTTATGTATCCCACATATTTAAAGTCTCTATCTTAGTTACTCTCTGGCTGAAGTAACTCGGCTAGTACCTTAGCCTGTTTCTTGCGTAGCTGGGATATTCTTCTAACTGTTCTCAAGATGCTGATCTGACTTCAAGATGCTGGTTCGCCATCAACAGAGACAACACGAAGCTTATATTTTAAGTGATCCCTCTACTTTATTCAGAAGAGGTTTCTCAACCAAGACAGCAGCGAAGCAGAGACGATCCGTACATCATGTCGTCCCCCTTAACTGCTAACCAACTAAGTGAGCTTTCCTTCCCACGTTTCCCAAAAGCATAAAGTTGGGATCAACTCGATGTCATCGAGTGTCAATCATCTAACTCAACTGATTTTGAATTCCATAGACTTTTTAAAATTTAAAATCCTACTACACTAACCGTCCCAAAACAACGTTTTATCAATATATAACAGTACGTTTTCTCTGATTCTCGTTAGTATATACTTACAGTAGTATATAGTTACAGTAGTAATTCCCTTGTGTCCCAATGTAGTAACAACGATTTTTGTCGTTTGCACAAGTCAGTAATGACTAACCTTTATTTAACTCACTAGAAGTGCCTACCCGACATCGCCTGGGTAGAAGAAGGCGGGGATAAAAAAGGGAATCTCGCAGAGCCATTGATTGTTTTGGGCTCCCATAATTATATATGCTTTAATCATTTTTAAATGTCTTCAAGAATATAAATGAAATCTTCATTATCTTTGCACAAAAAGCAAGCTCTGGTGATAGTGAATGTGTATATACATTATTTTGTCATTAATTGTTTTATTTCCGTAGTTACCTCTGGACATACACACATACATACATACACACAACTGCCCTTTATATATGTACAGATAGACCTGTTTTCGATAATATTTTGGTTTGGTTTGTTTTGTTTTACGGCATATCAACCTCAGTGGGTCATTTAATGCCGATAAAATTTTGAAATAAATCAATTCTTAATGGATAATACAATTTTTTTATAAATATAATTTTCTATTTAACCCATAGATGGGACCCTAACAGGTACTACACTCCGGGTCAGAGTGTACCAGGGAGCAATGGCGATGAAGGGGTGCTCCACAGCCACCGCCTTCTAGCACCCATATGATAAAAAGGGGCTGGGGCTTGCCATAAGGGCAATAAGGTTGGGAAAATCATATAGGCGCTAGGGCTTGACGTGACCAGCCGATTGATCGGAGGGGGCCTCTCCGACCGCTCGTCTAGCCCAAGATAGGGCCAAAGTGAAGTATTGCATGTCATGAACTGCTCATCCACCTGGGCTCCATCCTTAAGCATCACGGGTCGCCACCCACGACCAACAGGTGGCCCCATTGGGGGATTCTTACCCCTCTGCAGAGGTGCAGTCGGTGCATTCTAACACCCCAGCCGACAGGGCGGTATAATGTTTTGAGTTGACCCCATAGACATTCATCTGAAAAAAAAAAAAGCTTTTATATTTTTTACTAATAAAAACTAAAGGAACTGTATAGAAAATTAATAATATAGTAAATAAATTATTGTGGAGGGTAACTAATTCATTGCAGATGAATATATATATATATTAAAATTCTATAGAGTATTATTCTATAGAATATTTAGTAAATTATATATATCTGACACAAGGTCAATCTCATAAGCGGAGTTTAACAAGATTGGATTCAGAGTTATCCTTCTCCTAGATTGATTGCCTAGCCATGGTTAATGAGCCCAACCCGCCCTACTGTTAGCCCCTAGTAGGTGGAGAGTAGTTGGATTCATATATTTCCCAATTGTATTAGCGCTATGCGAAATACAAACTGCTTCGCTCAGGATTTGAACGACTGGTCAATGAGTCCATTTCCTATGACTCTAACCATTACACTATATGCGCCTCCAACTCATTTCGGGAATTATAGATATAGATTTTAGTCTAGAATTATAGGAACCGAGGTGTCTGCCTCATTTTCGAAGGAAAATCGCATAGAGACTTGTCAGTTCTTGATATTATCATAATCCCCCTTCTCTTTCACTTTCTTTTTCTTATCCTTCTTTTGTTATCCAAGTGAAGAATTCCCTGCAGGTCCTCTTGGTTGCATTTTCTGCTGCTTTTTTTAACGTTTTGTTTATATCACAAATGAGAAATCCACTTCGGGCGACGATATTTTTTGTTATGTGTTTTCGCTAAAGGCCATAAATTTAAGTATAAAAAAAATGAAAGAAAAAAAACCCTAAAAAGGAATTTCAATCCTTCTACTTCCTTTGTTACCAGCCTCTCGTTGTTCATGTTGTCGCCGCTTCATCTTGTTGTTGTTGTTGTTGTTGTTGTTGTTGCTGTTCTTCTTCTTCTTCTTCTTCTTCTTCTTCTTCTTCTTCTTCTTATTATTATTATTATTATTATTTATTATTATTTGAGTTTTCACATCAGTGTTAGCTGATGGTCTTTCACTGGAGTCTGAGTGACAGCAAGTCTCCTCAGGTCTCCAGGACTCTTCTGAGTATTCTGGCAGATTGCAGCAGTGCAGTGTTCTGAATGGTTTCAATCCTTCCTCTGATATCCAAACTTTCCAAACCCTTTTCTAATCCTTTTCCTTTTGAGTTTTCACATCAGTGTTAGCTGATGGTCTTTCACTAGAGTCTGAGTGACAGCAAGTCTCCTCAGGTCTCCAGGACTCTTCTGAGTATTCTGGCAGATTGCAGCAGTGGTTTCAATCTTTCCTCTGATATCCAAAATTTCCAAACCCTTTTCTAATCCTTTTGGGACTGTTCCAAGTGCACCAACTACAATTGGTATCACTTTCACTTTCATATTCCATAACTTTTTTCAGTTCTCTGGCAAGGTCCATTATTATTATTATTATTATTATTATTATTATTATTATTATTGTTCACTCCTTTTGAGTTTTTCATATCAGCATTAGCTGATGGCCTTTCACTGGAGTCTGAGTGGCAACACGTCTCCTCGAGTCTCCATGACTCTTCTGAGTATTCTGGCAGATTGCAGCAGTGCAGTATTCTGGATGGTTTCGATTCTCCTTCTGATTTCCAGATTTTTCAAACTTTTTTTCCAATCTTTTTGGGCTGTAACAAGTGCACCAACTACAATTGGTATCACTTTCACTTTCATGTTCCATAACTTTTTCAGTTCTCTGGCAAGGTCCAGGTATTTGTCCATTTTTTTCATTTTTCCTTCAGCTTTAAACCTGTGATCTGCTGGAACTGCAAAATCCACCAGTTGACAAGTTCTTTCTTTGTTGTTAATCAACACTAGGTCTGGTCTTCTTGCTGGGATTATTATCATAATTATTGGTTAACTATGTTCTTATAAATTATCTACTACTACTACTACTACTACTAATAATAATAATAATCATTTTGGGGCCGTTGTAGTTCTGATGGTAGAGTATTTGCCTAGGAATCTCAAAGTTCCGAGTTCCATACCTGTCTGGCCAACTTAGCCCATAGATCTTGATGGTTTCGTCTCTTATCTGATTTCCAGTTTCCCATGTCTATTTTCTAGGCCTTTAGGGACTGTTCAAAGAGGACCAACTACAATTTGTTGTTTCGTTAGTTGGTTTGGTTCATGGCTATCAACTCTCCTTCGGCTCATATAATGTCGAATCAAGTCACTTTGATTAAGCAAAGGACTCCGCTTGCTTGCAGTAGCTGATGTTGCTGCAGTGGTCACCGAATTAATTATTAAACAGGCTCATCGCTGCTTAACTTCGGTGATGTAGCGGAAACCCGTGCTTTCAGCGTAATCAATAATTTTATCATCCTCATGTTCCACAACCTTTTTAACTCTCTGACAAGATCCATGTATAATTATTATTATTATTATTATTATTATTATTATTATTATTATTATTATTATGTTTCTTAATCCTCCGACCGTTATCATATTGAAACAACCTCAGGTTAAAAATGAGACCGTCTAAATCGTCCAAGAAGAAATGCAAAAATGTAAATCCCGATTACCT
The DNA here is from genome assembly GCA_023376005.1 of Doryteuthis pealeii. Taxonomy (NCBI): domain Eukaryota; kingdom Metazoa; phylum Mollusca; class Cephalopoda; order Myopsida; family Loliginidae; genus Doryteuthis; species Doryteuthis pealeii. Next base: position 61,003,502 of record CM042153.1, on the reverse strand, counting down.
GGTGTTGCAGATCCACCGAATTCTTATTTCTCGTGAGTGACGTCACCTCAACTAATTAATGGACCATTCCATTTTTATTCGAAAGAAAGAAAGAAACGGTAAGACAAGGATATGCGATACAGAAAAATATAATAAGAAAGAAAGTAGGGGTATGATAGATATAGAGGATGAGCGCACGGAACCGATATCGCTAATCTGTTTCAATCGAACAAATGAAAAGATGAAAAGACGGAAAGAAAGAAAAAAAGAATGAGAGAGACAGACAGACAGACAGACAGAGACAGAGACAGAGAGTGAGAGTGAGTGAGTGAGAGAGAGAGAGAGAGAGAGAGTTAAATCAAGATTATTATACTTTTTACATATTGAACAAAATGCAATAACTCTTAAGTAAACAAATCAAACGTTTTAATAATTAAATACCATAGTGTGGTATATCCACCGGTCCTGCTATTTATTATTATTATTATTATTTATTATTATTATTATTATTTCACTCCTTGCGAATTTTTCACAAGAGTCTGTATGACAACAAATCTCTGGTCTCCAGGACTCTTTTGAGTATTTTAGCTAATATCAACAATGCTGTTGTCTCGATAGTCACGATTCTTCCCATGATTTCCAGTTCCTCCAGTCTGTTTTCTAAACTTCTTGGGGTCTGTTCCAAGGACTCTAACTACTATTAGTATCACTTCAAACTTATATTCCCGGTTTATTTCAATTATTGGTATTTGTCTATTTTTTCATTTTCTTTCACCTTCACCCGGTCATCTGCTGAGACTGCAAAATCTACCAGTTGACAATTCTCTTTTCTCTTTATAAAAATCCTTCAGTGTATTTCACTGTATTTCACTAGGAGGCTGAGTGACAACAAGTCTCCTCAGGTCTCCAGAACTCTTCTGAGTATTATAGCCGATTGCAGCTAGATGGTCTCAATTCTACCACTGATTACCAGATCCTCCAGTCTTTTTTCCAAGTTTATTGGGACCGTTCCAAGTGCACCAACTACAATTAGCATCATTTTCACTCTCATATTCCATAGTTTTTTCAATTCTCTGGCAAAGTCCAGGTATTTATCCATCTTTTCATTTTCCTTCAGCTTCACCCTGTGATCTGCTGGAACCGCAAAGTCCGCTAGTTGACACGTTCTCTTTTTTTGTTTGTTAATCAACAGTAGGTCTGGTATTCTGTCTGGGATAAGGAGATACGTCTGTATTTCAAAGGCATATAGAGTTTTATGCATTTCTTTCTCAAGAACGCATTCTGATTTGCGCATATACATTTTATTGTATGATGAAAATTTAGTTTCTTGCACAATTGCCAATGGATCACCATTCCACCCCAGTCGTGTCTAGCCTTGTATTCTCGTTGTGCTCGTTTGCTGCATTTGCTTAATATATGGTTTGTTGACGCATCATTGTTTCCACACACCCTGAATTTGCTTTTATGCTATGTTTTTTTTTTTCGTCACGACACTTTTTTTCTTTCCTTCTTTATTCCCCTTAGTTTTTATATTTTATTTGTTTCTTCACCATTCTTTCTTTCTTTCTTTCTTTCTTTCTTTACTGCTTTTTCTGTTGTTCTTCCCAGTCTTTTTCTTTTCTTCCTTTCTTCCATACTTTTATTTTTTCCTTTCTCTCTTTATTTTTTCTTTATTTTTTTCTTTCTTGATTTTCTTTCTTTATCACTCATACTTCACCACTTTTCGTTTATTTTTCTTTCTTTCTTTCTTTCTTTCTTTCTTTCTTTACTGCTTTTGCTGTCGTTCTTCCACAGTCTTTTTCTTTCTTCCTTTCTTCAATACTTTTATTTTTTCCTTTCTCTCTTTATTTTTTCTTTATTTTTCTTTCTTTCTTTTTTTTCTTTATCACTCATTCTTCACCGCTTTTCGTTTATTTTTCTTTCTTCCTTTCTTTCTTTCTTTCTTTCTTTCTTTACTGCTTTTTCTGTCGTTCTTCCACAGTCTTTTTCTTTTCTTCCTTTCTTCAATACTTTATTTTTTCCTTTCTCTCTTTATTTTTTCTTTATTTTTTCTTTCTTTTTTTTTCTTTATCACTCATTCTTCACCGCTTTTCGTTTATTTTTCTTTCTTTCTTTCTTTCTTTCTTTCTTTCTTTCTTTATTGCTTTTTCTGTCGTTCTTCCACAGTCTTTTTCTTTTCTTCCTTTCTTCAATACTTGCATTTTTTCCTTTCTCTCTTTTATTTTTCTTTATTTTTTCTTTCTTTCTTTTTTCTTTATCACTCATTCTTCACCGCTTTTCGTTTATTTTCTTCTTTCTTTCTTTTTCTTTCTTTCTTTCTTTCTTTACTGCTTTTTCTGTCGTTCTTCCACAGTTTTTTTTTTTTCCTTTCTTCAATACTTTTATTTTTTCCTTTCTCTCTTTATTTTTCTTTATTTTTTCTTTCTTTCTTTTTTTTATTTATCACTCATTCTTCACCGCTTTTCGTTTATTTTTCTTTCTTTCTTTCTTTCTTTCTTTCTTTACTGCTTTTTCTGTCGTTCTTCCACAGTCTTTTTCTTTTCTTCCTTTCTTCAATACTTTTTTCTTTATTTTTTCTTTCTTTTATTTCTTTATTACTCATTCTTAACCACTTTTCCTTCTTTCTTTCTTTCTTTCTTTCTTTCTTTCTTTCTTTCTTTCTTTCTTTCTTTCTAGATTTTCATTTCTAGATTTTCATTTCTTTATTTCCCTCTTGGTTCCATCATATTTTATTCTTTTTCTTTTTTACTTTCTTTTTCTTTCTCTTTTCTTTATCCTTCTGTTTCATTCTTCTTACTTTCTTTCTTTCTTACCAAACTTTTAATCTTCCCCTTCTGTATTCATTTTACAATAGGTATATTCTCCTTTTGTATATATATATATATATATATATATATATATATATATATATATATATATATATATATATTAGTTTTTCTCCATCCGCCTTTTTATAACATTCATTCTTCCACTTTTTGTTCAACTTATCCTTCATCTTTATTTTCATCGTCTTTCTCTTTTCTCTTGTATTCCTTTCTATCTGCAATTTTCATTCAGGACATCATTCTTCTTCTTCTTCTTCTTCTTCTTCTTCTTCTTATTATTATTATTATTATTATTATTATATATTATTATTATTATTATTATGCAAATATATTAATGAATAACAATATTCCTTCTATATATGCTTTCTTTTTTTTTCTTTCCCAGTAGCTATTATCATTCATTTTCTTTTGCTTTTTATGCTTGTTTCATTTGTTGTCTTTAGTTACTTGATGATTATATCAAGATACAGCGAATAATTCCAAAATCCCGAGGACTACAACAACATCAACAAAAACAGCAGCAGCAGCAGCAGCAGCAGCAGCAGCAGCAGCAAATACAACAACAACAACAACAACAAAAACAACAACCACAATGCTCTTTGTCACAAATCCCCCTTTGTCTTTTTTCGTTCTTATTTTACAATTTCATTATTATTTTTCTTTTTTTTTTGAGAGCCGAAAAGATATTCATCAATGCATCGCCATTGCTTTCTTGGACATTAAAAACAAAAAATGACAAAAATATTTCCTCGGATTTTTCCATTTGATTGAAGAAAAGATTAGTCAAAATAACCATTTTTATTCGAATGGGCGTATTTAATGTATTAAAGAAGCAAGCTATTATGCCCATTTGAAATCTGTCCGAAACTTAACCAACCATTTTGTATGTCTCGAGAACCGGTGGTGTGGCCTTGATGCAAGTTAAAAACGAATCAAAATGAATATTAATTAGATCTTACCACCCTTTACCACAGACCTTGGTTCCTGGTTGAAAGATAGCTGAAAATATAAAAATGAAAATATAAAAATGATGTAGTATTTTATTTAATAGATTTAGAGGTTTGAATACTTTATGGGCAACAGCGAATGATTCGGAATTATATTTATTGAAGATTCTCTCTCTCTCTCTCTCTCTCTCTCTCTTCTCTCTCCCTCTCTCTCTCTCTCTTTCTCTCTCTCTCTCTCTCTCTCTCTCTCTCTCTCTATATATATATATATATATATATATATATATATATAAACCATTTTTCACGGACGCGTTGTCCTGATGATAAGCTCATCATCATCATCATCATCATCATGCGCCAGTTTGCACTGATATCCATGACGATCTCTCGCCAACCTTCCCTATCATTCATCGATTCGGGGAGCTTCTCCGTGCTGCAGTCAGCATCCCTACATAGTTGGTCAATGTAGGTCCTGGCTGGGTGGCCCACACTAGCGTGCCCATGTGCTGGATTCCACAGTAGTACGTCGCTTATGATCTCGTCCTTGCTTCTCCAGCAGTATCCTGCATGTCTAGCCCGTCTTACTCGTATGGTTTGTGAGATGGGGGGCATGTGACCGAACAGTTGCTTTTTTGTGGGGTGCTGCTTCCACGACTTATTCAGAACCGCTCGCAGCATTCTCGTGCAGCTCCCATCTAGCTTATTTTCAAGGCGCTTCGTTATGGTCCAGGTCGTTTACCCATATAGCAGTACCGACACAACCACAGCCTGGAAGAATCGTCTCTTTAGCCTGTCGGGGAGAGCGATATATGCAATCCCTATGCTGTTACAGTAAGAAATAAATTCGATGATAAGCTAGTATGCTGGTTTGAAACCATTGGTAGCAATCGCTTTTTAATTCACTTATACACGAAAACAAATAAATAGTCTTATACTTGTAATCGAGCATTTTATTTTCATTCCTGTGATACACATACACATCATATATATATATATATATATATATATATATATATATATGTGTGTGTGTGTGTGTGTGTGTGTAAAAATGGAAATTGGAAATGAATCCGACAATATGAGGAAGAATGAATAAAGAAAAGAAAGAATAGAATGGATAATAAAAGATTTAGTGATATTGATTAAATTCATCTTTTATTATCCATTCTATTCTTTCTTTTCTTTATTCATTCTTCCTCACATATATATATATATATATATATATATATATATATATATATATATATATATATATATATATATATATATATATATATATATATATATATAAGATTTTGAAAAATAACGACATACTTTATTGATCAGCAAAATTTACATTTTTCGAAAGAGAGAAGAGAGAAAATAGAAACCTAAGGGCCCTTTCGACCGGTGCTTTGTCAATAGTAACGACCGGTAGATCGTTTAAAAGTCACAATGTAAATCAAATTGGGTAAAAGAGAGATTCAATCAAGCAAATGGTGGGGTAACATGAAGGCAAAATTGGTAAATACCTTATTTATATATATATATATATATATATATATATATATATATATATATATATATATATATATATACATATATATATATATATATATATATATATATAGAGAGAGAGAGAGAGAGAGAGAGGGGGAGAGAGAGAGAAAGAGAGAGAGAGAGAGAGAGAAATGTGTCTAGGAGCAGCCACACTTTTTTAGATGACCTCATAACTGAAGAAATGAACATCACTGTGCCAGAGAATCATCTTAGCAACTCATCTCCGAAATTGAATACAGAGTGTTTACTTCTTCTAGACCGGTTGCCTCGCCAAAGCTAAAGTGCTCAGTCTGCTCTACAATTTATTGATAGGATGGAGAAGGGGTGGATTAATGCCTTTCCCAAGTGAAACACAGTCTTGTTAATGATTTGAACTCGGCTGTTCGAGTTAATTTC
>CM042153.1:60972819-60992819 GCA_023376005.1 Doryteuthis pealeii | reverse complement strand
GGTTATTTTTCAAATTCAAATATAAATGTCGTCCTTACATTGATAAAAGTGTAAATAAACAATTAAAATTTCTCTGAATGTTTGAGATGAGGCTTGATGATTAATATTAACTGCGTTATCCGGACTATTGTCCTCATCTTTATTGTTATATGTATGTTGAGATTTTTCTGTATATAGCTATTTACTAAGCTGAGCTTAGATGTGGCACAAGGCCAGAAGTATGGGGCACCCAGTAAGAATCGAACTCACTAACAATGGTCTGCTAAGCTAGTTTGCTAACCATTACACCACGTGAGGTGCTTTTTCTGTATATAGTTATTTACTAAGCTTAGCTCAGATGTGGCACAAGGCCAGAAGTATGGGGCACCCCGTGAGAATCGAACTCACTAACAATGGTCTGCTAAGCTAGCTTGCTAACCATTACACCACGTGAGGTGCTTTTCTGTATATAGTTATTTACTAAGCTTAGCTTAGATATGGCACAAAGCCAGAAGTATGGGGCTCACAATGAGAATCGAACTCACTAACAATGGTTTGCGAAGCGAGCTCGCTAACCATTACTCCACGCGAGGTGCCCTAGTTATTTACTAAGCTTAGCTTAGATATGGCACAAGGCCAGAAGTATGGGGCACCCAGTGAGAATCGAACTCACTAACAATGGTCTGCTAAGCTAGTTTGCTAACCATTACACCACGTGAGGTGCTTTTTCTGTATATAGTTATTTACTAAGCTTAGCTCAGATGTGGCACAAGGCCAGAAGTATGGGGCACCCAGTGAGAATCGAACTCACTAACAATGGTCTGCTAAGCTAGCTTGCTAACCATTACACCACGTGAGGTGCTTTTCTGTATATAAGGTGTGTGCTAGACGCCCACTCTTATTTATAGACTGGGCGATAATCATGTGACCATATTCTTGGCCAATCACTGGCAGTATTCTGCTGCTGATATTGTTATTTATACTGGCTGTTCTGGTCGTACCTACTCATAACTACTTCGTGGACGACGGAACATATCATCAATTGTTATATCACATTGTACAGATAACAATGAAGATGAGGACAATAGTCCGAATAAACGCAGATAATACTAAACAATTAAAAATAAACAATAAAATATTATGTAGTAGTCTGCAGTGTATTATATACTCGATATTAGCCGAAAAGCGAGGGAGTATATCCTCTTTTTGCTTGCGTTAGACCATAAATATTGTTTTGCTGTGGTGGGGCACCACACCTACCGCCAGGTCCTGGATGTTTTTTTTTATTTTCCTTACTTTGAACGAAAAAAGGACATATTTGTCATAGCTCTGTTTGTTAGAATTGATAATGATATGGAAAACAATTATATTTAAAAAGTTCAACAAATAAATAAACAAAGCTCCTACAAATTTGTGGTTGAGAACTGTGATTTCTTTGTTTCATCCCACAAATTTGTTTTAAATATATATATATATATATATATATATATATATATATATATATAAAGAAAAGGGTGCAACTGAAAAAATTCTTAGACAAAGTTCACCTTATTTATTGAATGAAACTCGTATGTATATTATCATCGTGCTGATAATGCGGATATCTATGACCGGTCATAGTCACTGGCTTGTACTCCACACATAGCTGATTTATGTAGGTTTTGGTTGGTTGGCCTACAATGGTGTGTCCACGTAAGGGTGTCTATGGGAAAACGTCACTTATGAATTCATCCTTGCTTCTCCAGCAGTCTTGTTCTTATTCGGATGATTTGTGTGATAGGGGGCAGTTCTTCGTACAGCTGCTTTCTCGTGGGGTGCTGCTTCCATAATTTGTTCAAGACAGCACGATGCGTCTTTGATAAAAAGCGCTAGTTGGAAACTATTCATTTTTCAACTACCGATTTTTATCAAAGCGTTTCGTTAGATTCCAAGTGGTGCAGCCATACAGTAGTATTGATGCCGCTGCAGCTTGGAAGATTTTCGGTTTATCTTATATATATATATATATATATATATATATATAATATATATATATGTGTGTGTGTGTGTGTGTGTGTGTGTGTTGAATTATGTAATATACAGTTACACCTTTTTTCTCTACTTTTTAGTTGGAAACAAAAACGGTAGCATACTGCTTCCATGATTTGTTCAAGACAGCAGAATCTTTGTGTGGTCCCCACCAGCCTCTTTTCAAAGTGTTTCATTAGAGTCCACGACGTGTAGCTATACAGTAGCACGTAAACTGCTGCAGCTATATATATATATATTTGTTTAGCCATACATTTAATAGGTATTCCCGTCTAATTCATTATTAATTAATTAATTTTTCAAAATTAGGTACGACTCCAATTAAGCACTTATTCTCCCAAAAATTATCGGCAAAAAAGTCATTCCAAAACAAACCGTGTTTTATATATATATATATATATATATATATATATATACTAGCAAATATATGCACCCTCCGGGTGCAAGTATTTAAGTTTTAATATAATAAAATATCATGTTAAATTAGAAAGGCTAATGAAACTGAATAAGAATTCAGATAAAAATATTTGGAACAGAGGGGTATAATCGGAAAATAGAACAACTTTGAAACTAACTGTTCCACCATTTTCCCTTACTCCCGTCTTTCAGTGGTAAATTTCCCTAATTTAACTATTTAGTTAAAATAGGAAGAAAATAATAAAATTACAGTTATTTCTTTATGTTAATAGATTTCTATTAAGATTTATCCCCGAGATTTTTGCTCATATTAATTAATATAAAACCAAACAATTAGAAATCAATAATACTAAGCATATATTTATTAAAATCAATTTTTTTAAGATCAATATGCAAATTAGCCTTCCCATTCACACTGTAAACCGCTATTTCGTTGAATATATAAATATAATTGCATGTTATTAGTATGTAGATATTGTTAACAGTCTTAATGATGTAAAACGATTTTACTAATAATTGAGGTTTGAATAAAAAATAAAATCATGGAGAATGTGTGTAAATAACAAAGGGAATTGTGACTTGTATAGTAATATAGTTTCGGTTACAGACAGATAAACCCACAATCTCCATTATAATAAGAAGATATATATAAGTGAATTTTAGTAATATATATATATACCTTTAATTCTCTCTTTTTAGTTGCTAACAAAAACATTGATAAAGAGCACATCAAATTATTTTTTTCCGACTGATGCTAAAACGAATCATATTTTACCGCCCATTACAACATCTTATGATTTAGTTTACTCTCGTTTTTCAAAAAATAATCACTGTAATTTATCGAAAACAAAACGTCACGCCCATTAATCAGGCCAAAAATCGAATTCATAATTTGTTTGAGTCGGACATATTATTCAAGAATATTTTTCTTTTTAAAGATAGTAATTTGATAAAATAAAAAAGTTAAAAAAAAAAACCCAATGCAGTGCGTACGGTATTTCTTAGAAAGAATATTTATGAAACCCTTAAATAAAAGAAGACACGAATCATAAAATTAATTTGTAACCGTACTACAGTGTCTTAGAAGCCCTGTCATTTTCTTCATTTATGAAAACCAAAAATGTTTGATCAAAGTTTTAATTGTTGATTATATTTTCTTTGTTAAAAGAGTTTGATTTAAATAATAATAATAATAATAATAATAATAATAATAATAATAATAATAATAATAATATTCTCTGGGACTTTGAAATAAAAACGGATCACCTTATCCCAGCAAGAAGACCAGACCTAGTGTTGATAAACAAAAAAGAAAGAACTTGTCAACTGGTGGATTTTGCAGTGCCAGCAGATCCCAGGGTGAAGCTAAAGGAAAATGAAAAAATGGACTAATATCTGAACCTTGCCAGAGAACTGAAAAAGTTATGGAACATGAAAGTGAAAGTGATACCAATTGTGGTTGGTGCACTTGGAACGGTCCCAAACGAATTAGAAAAGGTTTGGAAAGTTTGGATATCAAAGGAATGATTGAAACCATTCAGAACACTGCACTGCTGCAATCTGCCAGAATACTCCGAAGAGTCCTGGAGACCTGAGGAGACTTGCTGTCACTCAGACTCCAGTGAAAGACCATCAGCTAACACTGATGTGAAAACTCAAAAGGAGTAAATAATAATAATAATAATAATAATAATAATAATAGCAGCCAACAACAGCAGATGTAATATATGAACAAACAGAAAAAAACACGAAAAAAAAAGAAAACAAAGATGGGATGAAAAACAATTATATGGAACTTCAAACGTCCAAATCGGAGAGGTTGCACATAAAAGAATACGACATGGTTAAGAAGAGGAAACCTCAAGAGAGAAACTGAATCGCTAATAATTGCTGCGCAAAATAATGCCATAAGAATAAATTGTATCAAAGCTAAAATAGATAAGACACAATAAAACAGTAAATGTAGACTATGCGATGAGAGAGACGAGACTGTAAACCATGTATTAAGCGAATGTTGCAAACTAGAATACGCACAGAGCGAATGGATGAAGGTTTACGCAAAGTTATGCTACCCATGCGCTGAGTTGTCGATGACTGGTATCGTACATTATTATTATTGAACAGGATAGCGATTTTAAATCATATATACGCCAACTTCACATTAGTAGTTAGGTAAGACGACAATGCCTCTCTGAATGGCCGCGGGTGGCGACCCGTAATGCATGCGAACGGGATTTTATATATATAAGTGATTTTTAGTAATACATATAAGTAAAGTAAAGTCGTCGGGGCGGACTAATGTCGGTATCAGCCATGCAGCGAGCGAGTCTATCCCCTTTTCACTAGCGTTAGACCAAGGAGATTATTTTAGCGTCTGAAGTGGAAGCGCCACACCTACCATCAGCTCCTTACTTTACCGCACAGATCCCTGTGCTACTCATAACGCTGAGTTGGCGAGGGCGGGTATCGAACTAAGAACCTTTTGGTTTCTAGCCGAATGCTCTACCGACTGAGATAACCTGGCCCTATATTCCTTTAATTCTCTCTTTTTTAGTTGATAACAAAAACATTGATGAAGAGCGCATAAAACTATTTTTTCCGACTGATGCTACAACGAACCATCCATTACAATATCTTATGATTTAGTTTACTCTCGTTTTTCAAAAAATAATCAATTAGAGTTCTTAGGCGAATTCTCCACCAACTGAACTAAACCGAGTATCCCTATGAGTGATATAAAAAAATATATTTTAATGTTATCAATGACAGGCATTGGCCCAGTCTATTCTCAATTTTACTCGTTTCCGATTATTTCCCATCCCTATTGCCATTATGGCAGGCCCCAACCCCTTTTTATCATATGGGTGCTAGAAGGCGGTGGCTGAGGGTCTACATGTCCTGGGAATTACGTTAAACTCTATCTGATGGTGAGGTTCCAGTTTTGGAGGTTTGGGGAATGTGGAGCACCCCTCATCACCATTGCTCCCTGGTCCACTCTGACCCGGAGTGGTAGTACCTGTTAGGGTCCCATCTATGGGTTAAATAGAAAAATGTATTTATAAAAAAATTGTATTATCCATTAAGAATTGATTTATTTCAAAACGTTATCGGCATTAAATGACCCACTGAGGTTGATATGCCGTAAAACAAAACAAACCAAACCAAACCAATCGTTTCCGATTATGTAAAACACTTGGGAGGAAGTGTTTGAGTTTTGACATGCGCAGTAGCTAACGTTGCATTAAAGAGTAACGGCATAATTAAATTACTAGTTTATTTTTTCACTCCTAACCAACTGTCATGAAAGGGTTTAAATTAGAAGAAAAGAAAAAGAAAAATTGCCATCTCATTAAAAACGAAGAAAACAACATTTTAAACTCGTTCAATGCAGGTGTTGGTTGGTTACTTGGTTGGTTGGATTTTATGGCATATCAACACTGTTGGGTTATTTCATGTCGAGGATGTTTTGTTTTATTCATTCTTGATGGGAATTCAATTTTTTTTAATACTCAATCTTTTTAAACACATTTTTAAAATCGTTTTTTTTCTATTTAGCATCCACCCATTGATAGGACCCTAACAAGTACTACTACTACGTGTCAGGGTGGATCTGGGAGTAATTGCAATGAAGGGGTAGACCACACTCCCCAGAGCTCCAGAATTGGAACTTCACCGTTAGATGCAATTTAACATCATACCCAGGACATTAAAAACCTTCAGACACCAACTTCTAAAAAATCCAGCTATGGATAAATAGTAAGGCAAGCTAGTTTTGTTTTTTCTAGAGAAGAAACATTTTTGATTCAACTTAAAGTATTGAATGTGTTGCAAAGAGGTTTGGAAAACACAAATCCTATTCTGTTCTAACCATTCAAAATCATATTCTCCTTCTTCTGTAATATAACACCCACACACATACACACACACACACACACACACACACACACCACACACATATATATATATATATATATATATATATATATATATACAATTATATGAAGTATTTGCACATAATAGTATGTATATATACATAGGTGTGTGTGTGTGTGTGTATTTGGGCAGCATTCTTTCATTTATACATGTAGAATTAAACAAAAGACATATCTCCTCTTTAACAATTTTATTTTTGATCTTCTCGATTTTTTTGGCCAACTTTTTAATATTTGGGTGGAATTCGTGGATAAGTACACCAAAGTTCAGGTCCGAGGACTTTCGGGACTTCGAAGTGCCATCATCAGGGGTGATGTGTTCCAGTTTTTAAAAATTATATTCAATTTAAATTATTATTATAAAGAAGAATTGATGAGAATGCCTATAGCACATTTCTCATCAATTTTCTTCTTCCAGCCTCCACATTAATAACATTTTTAAAAAAATAGAACACATCACCTCTGATTATGGCACTTCGAAGTGCCGAAAGTACTCGAGATCTGAACTTTGGTGTACTTATCCTTGAATTCCACCCAAATATTAAAAAGTTGGCCAGAAAACTCGAAAAGATAAAAAATAAAATTGTTAAACAGGAGATGTGTCTTTTGTTTAATTCTACCCCCCCATATATATATATATATATATATATATATATATATATATATATATATATATATGCAAAGAAAAAAGGCTTAAAGACCGTGTATATAACGATTATGGTCCATTTCCACCCGTGGGTATCTGAGATCCTACGTGTTTCCTCAGTTCATTTTCTTTACTTAAACTGTCAATCAACTAAATTCACCTTATATTTATACATCTTTCCTTGTTTTCAGGGATGATATCGTTTTACACGTCCACTTAACACTTTTCGGGTGGTACCGCTTTGATGTCATGCCGGCTCTATTTTTTGAAGTCTTTTTCCTTATGGGTTGGCGACTAGGTTTTTCTATTTAATTCTCGTGTTATATATATATTATATATATATATATATATATATATATATATAATAAAGATAAATCTAATGAGTCAGACGAACCTACTAAAAGTTTCGCTTAATGCTCTTCAGGGCTAAGATCTGACAGTCAGATCTTAGCCCTGAAGAGCATTAAGCAAAACTTTTAGTAGGTTCGTCTGACTCATGAGATTTATCTTTATTATTTGCTCTACTTAGGTATTGAGCACTTTTTACTTATTAGCTTTAGTCTCCTGGCGGGTTTGTATGTATATATATATCTTATATATATATATGCATATAAATTGTTTTTTTCTTTTGGCAAAGATATTGTACTAATAGATTATTTTTTGATGGTACGATTATCTTGGTCTTTTCTTTTTAAAAAAAAAATTTTTCTTGCCGGTTGATGTTTGGTAGTATTTTTTATAATCCAACTATTTGCTGGGTTTTTTTCTCACCGCGAGGATTTACTAACAAGTTTTGTATATTATATATATATATATATATATATATATATATATATATATATATATATTCTTGACAGAGCTAGTCGATTGCATCCCCATTGTAAAGGATTGTTCTGGGCATAACACTAAATTTCCATCGGTAGTGAGGCAACAATCCTGGTGCTCTGAGCGGCGTGGAGTCACTGCTTCTTTGGCATTCTTCCTAGGTCAAACTCATTCTAATGACCCTTACAAACGCCTACTATAAAAAAGCTAACGACCGGTATTCTTCCTTGAATAAAGGTTGAGATTTCTTGTTCGACGATATCGATTGGTTTATTATTGACTTTAACTATGTTTATTAGCGTAGTAGCAATGTTAGTCATTGTCAAGGTTGGCAATAGAGATTACATGATATTATAATATTTACTCAACCTGTTTGACATGGGTAAGATGGAATACAAGGTCAAAATTATGGTGTATATAGAAAACTAAAGTTGGTACCAGCCAGTCAGCGAGGGAGTCTATCCCCTTTTCAATAGCGCTAGACCAAGGAGATTGTTTTTAGCATTTTAGATGGAGCGCCACACCTACCATCAGTTCCTTACTTTACCGCACAGATCCCTGTGCTACTCATACGCTGAGTTGGCGAGGACCGGTATCGAACTAGGAACCTTGTGTTTTCTAGCCGAACGCTCTACCGACTGAGCTAACCCTAATTTAATACACACATGTGGTTAACTTCCGAGCGTATTGGGTACAATAACATTTGATACTATAGAATATACATTCCTTTCTTTCATCGTTACCTCTCGTGTTTCTCCGTTTATCCGCTAAGTGGCGTCCCAAGCAAGATACAGAGAAACGTCAGACCGACCTGGACGAAAGAATACTCACCCTGGGTAAACACTACGGACATATCACGGAAGCCGAAAGTAACCATCACTACTCGTAATTACACAAAGTAAACACTAGGGGAAATAATTATTGTCCCCTCCCTACAAAACAAAGTTGCTATTCTTCATGTGATGGATTATTGTTACAAAAAACTGCGGATCAAGAAATATTTGTTATATTTTTTAAACAGGGAGATTGTCTTGTGTTGCCAAAACTAGGCTACTCATTCCGAAAAAGCCGCCGACTAATACGACGAGGAAGCTCCAACGTAGTTGTGTTAATTTTCAATTTTTAGAATACACAACCTGGGTCCGGTATTATTGACGAGGAAATCCAGTGATAGTTACGGACTAGATTAAGTCAATATGTGGCCGTGGGGATTTAAATATAAATCAAAACAAATCAAATAACAAAATAAAAATGATAAATAAAACTATATAAAATATAAGTAAATGAAACACAAAATAAAATAAATGAATATAAAAAATAAAAGAAATATCCTAGGAGGCCTCAAGAAGAACAATTTGGGCATAGGGAAAAACATAACTAGCTGTTTGGCGCCAAAGAGAATAACCATGGTCAGCTCGACAAAGACCATCACTGGGAACAAAACTATAACAGGTTAAGGGATAAAATTCCTCTCCCAAAAAATTGACGATTTGGAAATGCCGGAATATTTGTGCATATAAGGTGTGCTGGAATCCGCCAGCCTCCAGTGAACTACCAGCTACGGCAGATATGAAATAATAATAATAATAATAATAATAATAATAATAATAATAATAATAATAATAATGCCCCTCTTACAAATCCATGTATGTCTTGATTAGCTTTTACTACCTGCAGACTTTAGGACGAGTTTAGCTCAGTCGGTAGAGTGTTCGGCTAGGAATCACAAGGTTCCTGATTCAATACCGGCCCTTGCCAACTCAGCGTATGAGTAGCACAGTGATATGTCCGGTAAAGTGAGTTGCTGATGTGAGGTGTGGCGCCCCCACTCAGACATTAAAATAATCTCCTTGGTCTAGCGCTAGTGAAAAGGAGATATACTCCCTCACTGCCCGGCTGATATCGACAATTTGCCACTACGCCCACCTTTTTGTATCCTATCTATCTATCCATCTATCTATCAATGCAAGTTCAGTCTTCCCTTCTCTCTTCCTCTATATATTCCAATTCTATTAATCTATACATCTATCAACTCATTGGAGTTCATATGTAAGTTCAATCTCTCACACTCTCATCCTATCTATATTTGTCCTTCTTAAGCAGAGACGATTCCCCTCCCCCACTCCCGCATTTGAAACCGCCTCGCCAGTTTGGAATATTACTTGAAAGCAAATATTCCCCTCCCCCCCAATCACTCACCTTTTCCCTCAGTCCCACCGAAGAGTCACGTACACAAATATTATTTTTTTAAATTCTTTTAATTTCAGACTAACACTCTCGTCTTTGTTGTTCCCCCTCCCTACATCGTCTTAACAGCTTCAATCACCGTCCCTCCTCAGGTGCGTGCGGTATTTTTTTAACCTGCAGACAGAAGTTTTAACCTATTAACTATACAATTAGAAGTAAATTGTTTGTTTAGTTATTGTGACGGAGAACGAGAAAGGAAAGGGAGCAAGACATTGTCTTGCCTGCCGGGATCGAACTCGCGTCCTTCCGCATGCAAAAACAAATGCGTTTTGGGCGAGGTTCGACTGACGTGCCCGTTAGTCGAACAGAAACAAAACTAAACAGGAAATATGATTTTGAACTGCTAAAGATTATTTCGACTACGACGACGGATTTTCCAGCTGCTAGACGAAGAATGTGTTGACCAACAGAGGGTCTGGCTTGTGAGAAGACGGAGAACTCGTTTGTTTTTGGTGCCCCCTCGGTGGGAGCTTCTTGATTCGAAGGTCTATTTCCCCCCATATGTTTTCCTCCCTTCAATAGTTATAAATGGAGAGTATTGTACCTGTGTGCGTAGTTGTATATACGTGTACGTTTGCAATGTATGTGGATGTAAATTATACGAACATCAACGTGACATGCTGGATGACCAATAGCAAATTTGTCCCTATGGCTTTTTGTAATAATTCCGTGTTCTTTGTTCTTGTCGTCTTTATCTGAACTGAAAGAGCATTGATTAGCAGAGTAAGCCTCGCCGATAACACAACCACTATATCTCCACCTATTTCTCTAGCTCAATTGCTTCGTGTTACCTTTTTCCTAGCCCAACACCTGAAGACATTTGCAAGAAAACAGACCTATCTTACATTTCCGCTATCCAACCAACGCGTTTCACAATCTCAATTCCTTTGCTGCGTATGCGATTCATACTGAAAGAAATAAACAAATATATAAACATAAAAAAGATTTTTAAAATATGGCGGTCAAGGCTAGAATTTCTTTCTCTTATAGGTGATATACCCTATAGACTAATGGAATGCGCCGACGGTTACTATAAGTAATAGGGACAATTATGGCTTGAGAGTAAGCCAATGCGAGTCAGCTCATAACTCTATTGTCGGACGTATTTCCCACTTCTCTGTACTGTAATTTGTCTACTCTTTTGTTAATACATTCTCCTACATTTGTTACCCGTCGTTTTGTTCTTATTTGACCCCTTAAAACCCTACAACACTTTCTTTCTTTCTTTCTTTTCTTTTGATTTTACGGCATGTCAACCGTTGTTGGGTTATTTTATGCCGAAGACATTTTATTCTATTCATTTTAATGGGTATTGAATTTTTAAAAATCAATTTTTAAATATTTTTATTAACTCATTTTCGCTTATTTTACCCATAGATGGGACACTATCAGGTACTAACACAGTGAACCTGGGAGTAATGGTTATGAAAGCTATAATTTCTTTCTTTCTTTTCTTTTGATTTTACGGCATGTCAACCCTTGTTGGGTTATTTTATGCCGAAGACATTTTATTCTATTCATTTTAATGGGAATTGAATTTTTTAAAATCAATCTTTAAATATTTTTGTTAATTCATTTTCGTCTATTTTACCCATAGATCAGGTACTAACACAGTGGACCTGGGAGTAATGGTTATGAGAAGATTTTCGACAATCTCCAAAGCTCCTGAACTAGAACTTCCATAGATGCATTTTACCATCATACCCAGGACATTAAGACCTTCAGCCACCGCCTCCTAGCACATATATGATAAAAAAGTTTGAGAGTTTGCCATAAGGCCAATTGGGTCAGGACAATCATACAGATGCTATGGCTTGAAGTGACAAGCCGAAAGAGGCTCTTCGAACGTCTAGTAATCACTAAAGAGGAGTGTTACAAGTTATTGACTGCTCAGCAATCAGGATTCCGTCCATAAGTATCATGGGTCGTCACCTGCGACTAACAGGTGGCCCTATTGGTGGGTTCTTACTCTTCTACAGAGGTACAGTCGGTGTATTCTACAGCCCCAGAGGACAAGACGTGCTATAATTTCAGAAAAAAAAATACATTACAATGAAAAAAATAATAAAATTATAATCTGTTTATATAAAGTTTGTTTGTTTATTGATTTTAACGGCATATCAACCCGTCTGGGGTTATGCCATGCCTAACTGTTAGGAAGTTATACATATCGTGTATTTATATTTATACTTTTTAGTAATGGTTTTAACAATGTGTTAGCATTATTGGGGATTATGTTGTATGGTATTGATTTGTTTCATGTCTATATTCTATGGTATAATTTTATTTTCCTCAAAAAAGAGAGAATATCCTCCATGTTGATATTTTCAAACAGATCTTTCATATTGGTTACTTTAAAATAACGGTTTCTGATGTGATCAAGAAACCTGCATTCCATGAATAAGTGTTTAACTGTCAAATGTGTTTGACATGTTCCACATTGTGGTTGTTGTTCTTGTTTGAGTATATTAGAGTGCGTTAGTCTTGTATGACCAATACGTAATCGGAACACAATGACTTGTTCCGTTATAGACTTCCTTAAACTTGCTCTCCAGCCTCCCAAAGTGAGTTTGATTAGGAAGAGTTTATTGTGGATGTTGTTGCCATTTTGTATGAAGGAATCTATTAATTTCAGGTTTCAAATCAGTATATGATATAAATATATAAAGGCCTTAGAATAACAATGTTGAACAATTCCCATTAGGTAGACTGAAGCTGTTTTCTGAGGGTGCCATGATTTTATGGGTCTTGCGCTGCGGTATGGTTCCTAGGAGTATCCTTAACGAAGTGGCGCCGTAGATAATTGATATACCACTTATCATGTACTAGAAGCAACTACCCCGCATTTCCCAGGTAGAGGTGGAGGGTAATAAGGTAGTCTCGTAGATCCATTATTGTTGAATCACGGTTTGGATCCTCGCAGGAGACCCCATTGAAATCCCTATGTAAAAAAGACCTTGCCTTGATCCAGCCACTCTGAAAATAAAAATTAATCTCTCCTATTTAAAATACTAAATGCAAAAATAAAATCTGTTATCATTTGAATTTTAAAAAAAATTATCTTCGCGAATATAAATCAAATCTTCATTATTTTTGCTCAAAAACCAAGCCCTGGAGATATTTATTGTGTATATATATTTACTTTGTCGTTAATTGTTTTATTTTCGAAGTTTCCCCCGGACATACAGATTCACACAACTGCCCTTTATATATGTATAGATATCAACTAAATTACATCTGCTGGTGAGGCGCCAGTTCTAGAATTCTGTGGAGTGTGGAGTCTCCTATCATGACCATTACTTATAGGTCCACTCTGACCCACACTTAAGGTAATTCCTAAAGCCAAATCTAAAGGTAAAATAGATCTGGTTAAAAATTATTCGTATTCGATAGAACTGTGTATAAAAGAGAAAAAAAAAACCTCTTACGAAACAAGTACATAAAAAATGTAAATTTAAACGCGATTCCCTAACCTCTAGGCATGTAATTATCTTTTCCCTTAAAATTAATTCATCAATCGATATTATCGTTTATATGTTGAAATTAACAGACTGGATGAATTTCAAATTAGAGGAAGCGTGACCATTCAGACAAAACCATTGTTGATATGAGCTAGATTACTCAGAAGAATCATGGAGACCTGGGGAGACTTGTTGTCACTTAGACTCTAGTGAATGGCAGTCACTGGTGTGAAAAACTAGCAAGAAGAAGAAGAAGAAGAAGAAGAAGAAGAAGAAGAAGAAGAAGAAGATTTTATAAAAAACAAAAAAAAATAGTCTTTACACCACCATACACATGTATAGTTACAATTGTTTGATCACTTTTCTGTCTGATGATTGTGCACACCACACAAAACTTAAAGTAACAGACTTCGTGCTTATAATTTTACATAAGTTAGGATAGTGCAGATACAGAATAAACAGGGCTTGATGACTATACTTGCATGTGATCAGTGATCATCAGACCAAGACTGTGCTTACGATATCCTAACTTATATCTACATACAATACCAATAATGAGCACTCTTTATGTATAGTTATAGCAAACATTATATATACTAGCAAAATAAAAAACACCCCCCGGGCAATGTGAAAATAGATTTTTGAAACATTGCCTGATGGGTGGGAGTTAAAAATTCAATGTCAGCGAGTTTGTACCCTAAGTAAGTAAAATCATCAAATTCATTAAAGGATTAAAAAATAAACAATTTGAAATGCAAACTTTAAATATGTATTAGAATAAAACAAACTATATATAGATATATAATACCAGTCATGTATTTATTAAAACTTGTTTTAAAAACAAATGACGGCTGTCTAATGCTGCATGTTCAAATTTTGAGTTTATTTATTCTATGTTATGACGATTTTGGGTAATGTGACGTAAGCAGTGACGTAGTTTTTGTTACAGACAAAAACCGGAAGCGAATCTCAATTATTAATATATATATATCTTATTATAATAGAGATTGTGTGTTTTTTGTCTGTAACCGAAACTAAATCACTACTCAAGTCACAATTCCCTTTGTTATTGACGTCACATTCTCCATGATTTTATTTATATCTAAACCTCAATTATTAATAAAATTGTCTTACATTATTAATACTGTTAACTATGTCTACATACTGACAACATGCAATTATATTTATATATACAACAAAATAGCGGTTTACAGAGTGAACGGGAAGGCTAATTTGCATATCAATATTTAAAAATCGAATTTAATAAATACTCTTCCATCACTCCCATCTTTCATTGTTATTTTTTCTAAATTTAAGTATTTAGTTAAAATAGGAAGTAAAGAATAAAATGACAGTTATCTTTTCTTGTTAATCGATTTCATTTAAGATTCATTGAAGAGACTTTTTGCTTATATTCATTAAAATAAATCCAAACAGTTAAAAATCAATAATACTAAGCACATATTTAATAAAATCACATTTTTAATATCAATATGCAAATTAGCCTTCCCGTTCACACAATAAACCGCTATTTTGTTGTATATATAAATATAATTGCATGTTGTTAATATGTAGATATGGTTAACAGTATAAATAATGTACAACAATTTTATCAATAATCGAGATTTAAATGAAATTAATATCGTGGAGAATGTGATGTCAATAACTAAGGAAATTGTGACTTAAGTAGTAATATAGTTTCGGTTACAGACAGAAAAACACACAATCTCCATTACGATAAGATATATATATATATATGTGTATGTGTGTGTGTATTTGGACAGCATTCTTTCATTTATACATGTAGAATTAAACAAAAGACACATCTCCTGTTTAACAATTTTATTTTTGATCTTTTCGAGTTTTCTGGCAAACTTTTTAATATTTGGGTGGAATTCGTGGACACTCGTAAGTTAAAGTATCCCCACATATGAAGTTAACGGAAATTATTTCCACCAATATATTTATAGACATGAAGTTAATGAAAATTATTTCCTACCAGTTTATAAAATCGGTTGTGTCCTTAAACGGGATACAATCGGACATGGTTGTAGCCGAGTGGAAGGACCAGTCAACACGTTGGTAGATTTAAGATAGAGGGTTTCATTGCAGAGAGATACAATAAGACAGACAATAAATAGTAAGACACGCTACTAATCCTCGAAACCAGTCCAGTATAATGCCGTTCTCACTATATATATAGTCAGACACATGGATAAGAGAGAGAGAAGAGAGAGAGAGAGAGAGAGAGAGAGAGAGAGAGAGAGAGAGAAGAGAGAGAGAGAGAGAATGTGTGAGTGTGTGTGTGTGTGTGAGAGAGAGAGAGAGAGAGAGAGAGAGGAGAGAGAGGGGGGCAATATTTCATTATAACAAAATCAAACGAAACAAATTCATTCAACTACAAACTATTCACTTACAAATATATACAAAAATACAAAAACAAGGTTTGGCTTTATATAACCCATTACAGTTTAAATACCGTTAAACAAAAATAAACGAATAGCCAAATATGCATATCACATTGTGGAATCATTTCGTCATAGCACTTGAAATGTGTCTTTTGTTCTGTCATTGGTATCTTCATCCTCTTTGCATCGGTGGCGGTGGAGGTGGTGGGGGTAGCAATTAATTATTAAACTGTAGAGCCATGGACGCTCTCCCTGTAAGCGGCCATCTCCTCACCTATTCACAGATCCCTTTCTGTGCCGAGCGGTTTTATCTGCTGTCCAGAGGGTGAGAGATAATCGGTTTATGTACTGGCCGGGAGAGAGAGAGAGAGAGAGAGAGAGAGAGAGAGAGAGAGAGAGAGAGAGAGAGAGAGAGAGAGAGAGAGAGAATCTCCCTTCTCTCTCCATCTGCCTTTAAATAGCAAAGGAGTATATGATAGTGCGTATGGTCAGGGCCTGGGATTGAGGAGGTTTCAGCTTTATCTCAAGACCTGCTTTTCCTGAGTACAGCGGCAGCGAGGGTTTCGCCAAATAGACATAAAGACAATGCAAGATTTATGAATGCGTCAGAGTGAATTCACACGCACAGACAGACATATCAGCCATAGATATATATATATATAGATAGATAGATAGATAGATAGAAGCAGACTGGGATAGATAGAGAGATAGAAGGATAAATATGAAGATAGATAGGTAGAGAGATGCAGACGGAGATAGATAGATAGATAGATAGATATAAGCAGACTGGGATAGATAGAGAGATAGAAGGATGAATATGAAGATAGATAGGTAGGTAGAGAGAAGCAGACGGAGATAGATAGATAGATAGATAGATAGATAGATAGATAGATAGAAGCAGACTGAGATAGAGCGATAGATAGATATGAAGATTGAGATAGATAGATAGATAAATAGATAGATAGATTGATAGAAGCAGACTGAGATGGATAGAGATAGATAGATAGATTGATATATAAATAGATATGAAGACTGAAATAGATAGATAGATAGATAGATAGGTATAAGCAGACTGAGATAGATAGAGAGATAGAAGGATAAATATGAAGATAGATAGGTAGGTAGAGAGAAGCAGACGGAGATAGATAGACAGATAGATAGATAGATAGATAGATAGATAGATATAAGCAGACTGGGATAGATAGATAGATAGATAGATATAAGCAGACTGGGATAGATAGGGAGATAGAAGGATAAATATGAAGATAGATAGGTAGAGAGATGCAGACGGAGATAGATAGATAGATAGATAGATAGATAGATAGATATAAGCAGACTGGGATAGATAGAGAGATAGAAGGATAAATATGAAGATAGATAGGTAGGTAGAGAGAAGCAGACGGAGATAGATAGATAGATAGATAGATAGATAGAAGCAGACTGGGATAGATAGAGAGATAGAAGGATAAATATGAATATAGATAGGTAGAGAGATGCAGACGGAGATAGATAGATAGATAGATAGATAGATAGATATAAGCAGACTGGGATAGATAGAGAGATAGAAGGATAAATATGAAGATAGATAGGTAGGTAGAGAGAAGCAGACGGGGATAGATAGATAGATAGATAGAGAGAGAGAGAGAGAGAGAGAGAGAGAGAGAGAGAGAGAGAGAGAGAGAAGCAGCTGGGATAGATAATTAGATAGAAGGATAAATATGAAGTTAGATAGTTAGGTAGAGAGGAGCAGACGGATATATATATATATATATATATTATATATATATATATATATATATGACTGGGATAGATAGAGAGATAGAAGGATAAATATTGAGTTCGATATGTAGGTAGAGAGAAGCAGACGGAGATAGATAGACATATAGATATAATAGTAAGCAGACTGGGATAGATAGAGAGATAGAAGGATAAATATGAAGATAGATAGTTGGTAGAGGAGAGCAGACGGAGAGATAGATAGATAGATAGATAGATATATAGATAGATAGATAGATATAAGCAGACTGGGATAGATAGAGAGATAGAAGGATAAATATGAAGATAGATATGTAGGTAGAGAGAAGCAGGCGGAGATAGATAGACAGATAGATAAATAGATAGATAGATAGATAGATAGATAGATAGGTATAAGCAGACTGGGATAGATAGAGATAGAAGGATAAATATGAAGATAGGTAGGTAGGTAGAGAGAAGCAGACGGAGATAGATAGATAGATAGATAGATAGATAGATAGATAGATAAACAGATTGGGATAGATAGATAGATAGATAGAAGGATATATATGAAGATAGATAGGTAGGTAGAGAGAAGCAGACGGAGAAGATAGATAGATAGATAGATAGATAGAGGCAGACTGGATAGATAGGATGAAGGATAAATATGAAGATAGATAGGTAGGTAGAGAGGAGCAGACGGAGATAGATAGATAGATAGATAGATAGATAGAAGCAGACTGGGATAGATAGAGAGATAGAAGGATACATATGAAGATAGATAGGTAGGTAGAGAGAAGCAGACGGAGATAGATAGACAGATAGATAGATAGATAGATATAAAGCAGCTGGGATAGATGAGAGATAGAAGGAAATTAATAATTGAGATAGGTAGGTAGAGAGAAGCAGATGGAGATAGATAGATAGATATGAGCAGACTGGATAGGATAGAGAGATAGAAGGATGAATATGAAGATAGATAGGTAGTAGAGAGAAGCAGACAGAGTAAGATAGACAGATAGATGATAGTATGATAGATAGATAGAAACAGACTAGGATAGATAGAGAGATAGAAGGATAAATATGAATATAGATAGGTAGGTAGAGAGAAGCAGACGGAGATAGATAGATAGATAGATAGATAGATATAAGCAGACTGGGATAGATAGAGAGATAGAAAGATAAATATGAAGATAGATATGTAGAGAGATGCAGACGGAGATAGATAGATAGATAGATAGATAGATAGATATAAACAGACTGGGATAGATAGAGAGATAGAAGGATAAATATGAATATAGATAGGTAGGTAGAGAGAAGCAGACGGAGATAGATAGATAGATAGATAGATAGAAGCAGACTGAGATAGAGCGATAGATAGATATGAAGATTGAGATAGATAGATAGATAAATAGATAGATAGATTGATAGAAGCAGACTGAGATGGATAGAGATAGATAGATAGATTGATATATAAATAGATATGAAGACTGAAATAGATAGATAGATAGATAGATAGATAGATAGATAGATAGGTATAAGCAGACTGAGATAGATAGAGAGATAGAAGAATAAATATGAAGATAGATAGTGTAGGTAGAGAGAAGAAGCAGACGGATAAAAGATAGATAGATAGATAGATAGATAGATAGAGCAGACTGGGATAGATAGAGAGATAGAAGGATAGATATGAGATAGATAGGTAGAGAGATGCAGACGGAGATAGATAGATAGATAGATAGATAGATAGATATAAGCAGACTGGATAGATAGAGATATGAAGAATAATATATGAAGATGATAGGTACGTAGAGAGAGAGCAGACGGATAAAGATAGGTAATTTTTAGATAAGATAGATAGAAGCAGCTGGGATAGATAGAGAGATAGAAGGATAAATATGAAGATAGATAGGTAGAGAGTGGCCAGACGGGATAGATAAGGATAGATATAGATAGATATTGATAGATAGTAAGCGACTGGGGATAGATAGAGAGAGGAAAAGATATCTGCTTCTCTTACCTACCTATCTATATTCATATTTATCCTTTCTATTCTCTATCTATCCCAGTCTGCTTTACTATCTATCTATTATTCTATCTATCTCCGTCTGCTCTCTCTACCTACCTATCTATCTTCATATTTATCCTTCTATCTCCTATATACCGTATGCTTTATCTATATCTATCTAATCCATTCCTCTTCTTCTACCTACCTATCAATCTCATATTTATCCTTCTATCTCTCTATCTATCCAGTCTGCTATCTATCTATCTATCTATCTTTATATCTTCCGTCTGCATCTCTCTACCATCTACTTCATTT
>CM042153.1:60970073-60972809 GCA_023376005.1 Doryteuthis pealeii | reverse complement strand
GGGAACTTCTCGGACTCCGGGAACCTTCTTTTTCGAAACTCGGGAAAAATTTCTTGTCGTATTCGGGAGCCATCACAGAACATTGAACCTAAGGTTCCCGAGTCCGAGAAGGTTCCCGGTCCAACAAGAAATACCTGAAGAAGGCCGGAGGGCATATCGACCGAAACGTTGTACAAATAACAATGAAGATGGGGACAATAGTCCGAACAACGCAGACAATACTAAACAATTATAGCTTAAAGTACTTATTCTTAATACAAATAATGTCTTCGTTTTTTTGTGTTTTTTATGGAGCTTTATCTTACTGATCAAGATATACTGGATACTGCTGGAGAAGCAATTGCGAACTTATGTGACGTTTTATTCCCCTTATTTTGATGGCTTTTTGTGATAGGAGGTAAGTGGCTATACAGTAACATTTTTTCGGGATGGGTTGGTGCTTCCAGGATTTTTCAAGACAGCATACGACATCCTTGTGTAGTTTCCTTCATAGCTGTTCGTTTTCTCGTCATATTATCAGGAGCATTAATGACTAACAAGCCGCTATTATTAATCACTGCTGGGACACTAAACTGTACCGTTTTGGGATTTCCTTAGTCTTATATCATAGAATTCATTAATCTAACAGCGCAATAAATATATCATTTTCAATTAACTCCTTTATTAATATGAGTAAACAAAGAGTTGGTCCCATGCAACAAGTGTTATTAATACCATTAAATTAAGGAGACAGTTTAAAAGAAAACTCAACAAACACAAAGATTGCTGATCGTATAAATAAAATTGTGAATCCCTTAAAGGCGATGATATGCTACCAAGCTATCTCATCTAAAGTTATTGATTAAAATATTTGTACATTTCAGTATCTATCTATCTATCTCAGTCTGTGGGTATTTCTGTCTTTTTTCAACCTATCCCTCTATCTAAGTTTATGCATATCTATCTATCTATCTATCTATCTATATATATAATATATATATATATATATATATATATATATATATAGATAGATAGATAGATAGATAGATAGATAGCGGATATGTGGGAGGAACATCAACATCCTTTAGACTAAGACTAAATAACCACAAATCCACTATAAATCTCAAATCCCCGCATAGTACAATAGCACTTCATTTTAACACCCTATCACATAACCTTACATACCTCAAATGGATTTTAATAGAACACGCATTTCCAACAACGCAATCTAGAAAACAATCAGAAACTAAATGGATTCTAAAATTACAAACACACGTGAAGGGATTGAACGCAGTCATCGGAATTCTCCGTTATTATAAATATTTCACAGACGCTGCCGCTGTCGGTAAGAATAGAGACAAAAAGCCGTTAAACAGGAATAACATTCATTTGATAAAGGGTATCTAACGAACCTGAAAATTTATAAAAATATTAATAATAAAATAAGTGAATCTAAATACTCCATAATATCGAGTTCATTCATTTATATATTTTTAATGCTTCGTAATAACGCCAAATTAAAAAAAAACATTAATATATATATATATATATATATATATATATATATATATATATATATATATATATATAAGGAATGATTTACCGGTGAAAATATTGGCTTGCTCTCAATATTTGGTTGGTATAAGTGTTACTCGGATAAGTCAGCGTTATAACAAATATAAAGTGCTCAATACGTAAGTATATATATATATATATATATATATATAGAGAGAGAGAGAGAGAGATGGAGGGAGAGAGAGCAAGAGGCATGGAAAGACAGAGAAAGACAGTGAGAGAGACGGAGACAGAGACAGAGACAGACAGTCAGACAGACAGTCAGACAGACAGAAAGATAGACGGACAGAGGTAGAGATATAAATAGATTTTAACCAACAATAGTAATAATAGTATAGTGCTAATAACTTTGGGAGAGATATGTCCAACGAATCTCCCTCCAGCTATTGAAAGATAGTAGGATATATAGAATTACATCTCTGATGATGTGGTCACGGTGCCTTTAGGATGTATTCCTTGAAAAGAATAATTATCTAAAAAAAAGATGAGACCATAATTCCTGCAACATTTTAAACTGTCAACTGTGTGGGGCAAAGTAGCAATGTTAGTTCCATCTGGTAATTGCCTTACAATTTTTTTATCAGATATGACCAGTTATGCTCATGGTTAGGATCAAGGCACAACGTGCGTTTGCTATTGAAGCTTTATTTAAAACTTGTGAATCTGTAATTGCTACACAGAGAGCTTTACTTGATCATTTCATGTTACGTCGGAATGATGAAGTTCACGATAGAAAATCTATACACCTTAAAAATGATATCGATTGCAATCTACTTAAGTTCACTTGCACCACGCACGTGACACTTCTTAACGTGTGAGGTATTTCTGTCTATATTTACTCCTAGCAAAATCTATTGACAGTTACAGTTATGGGTTAAATAGTACTTAAATAACCCACGGGGATTGACATGCCATTAAAAACTAAGAAAGTACAGAATCCATTATCGGTCTAAGTAAAATGGAAGGAAAATTATTTTTTCTTTAATCTTACATTTTTACAAGGTATCTTTTTACTTTCTGTTTTTATTCTGTCATTCTGTCTTTCTTACATTTCTTACATTTCTTTTCCCTTCTCTTTCCATCTTTTTCTTTCTTTTGTTCCTTCTTTTCTTTTGTATTTCACTTTCTTTTTGCCTTATTTTCTCTTTCATCATTTCATTTTTTTTCTTTCTTTTTTCCGTA
>CM042153.1:60932573-60965073 GCA_023376005.1 Doryteuthis pealeii | reverse complement strand
TGATTTTGTTTGTGGGGTATACTGGGAGGAGTGTTCAAGTTTATACTATGTGGTAAAGTAAAAGTAAAGTCGTCGGGGTGGCCTAATGTCGGTATCAGCCAGTTAGCGAGGGAGTCTATCCCCTTTTCAATAGAGCTAGACCAAGGAGATTGTATTTAGCATCTGAGGTGGAGCGCCACACCTACTATCAGATCCTTACTTTACCGCACAGATCCCTGTGCTACTCATAACGCTGAGTTGGCGAGGACCGGTATCGAACTAGGAACCTTGTGGTTTCTAGCCGAACGCTCTACCGACTGAATCTTACCAAAATTACCAAAATATATTCCGTAATTCACAATTGTAATATTACAAATAAAACAAACACGAAATGTTTTTTTTAATTATTCATTTTAATTTTACGTTGGTCATTTAAGCGATGCAAGAACGTTTGGAATATTTCATTTTTAAAACTGGGTGAAATAAAATGGAGCAATTAAGAAATCTATGATTAAGCGACAACAAATAATCTGTATATCGAACTAGGAACCTTGTGGTTTCTAGCCGAACGCTCTACCGACTGAGCTGCGGCTATATTATATTAATTTTGTGATTTCATTAATTTATCTCATTTATTTTTCAGTGTTTTTATATTGATATTAAACCAAATGAAGAAACTATAGAATAAATGTGAGAACAATTCACGACAAAATAAAAATAAGATTGGTCGGTTAATTGGTTGGTTGGTTGGTTGGTTGGATTTTACACATTGAAAAAAGCTAGATGGGAACTACACAAGGATGCTGCGTTCTGTTTTGAACAAATCCTGGAAGCAGCAACCTACTATAACTGAATACCCTGGCGAAGGTTTGCTAAATAAACTGAAACGTTATAACATCGGCTCCTACAATAAAATATCCTCCATGTGAACACCTTGTTTTTTTTTTCTTCATTTTTTTATGTACTCACTCACACACACAGCTGTTGCCTGGCCATTTAAATCCAAACGCGCAAACCATCCAAGAAAGCAAAACCTGCTTTTGGCCCTTACCTAGGCTAGATAGACGGGCGGAGATGCCCCTTCGATCAATCGGCTGGTCACGTCAAGCCCTACAACCTATACAAATGTCTGGAGATCTTGGGAGGGTGGAGTAGCAATTCATGCCATTACTCCCAGCTCCACTCTGACCCGGAATTGTAGTATTAGTAGCAGTACCTGTTATGGTCCCTCCCATCTATTAAGGTAAATAGAAAAAAATTATAACTAAAAAAACGTGTTTAAAAATTGAGTATAAAAAATTGAATACTCATCAAGAAGGAATAAAACAAAACGTCTTCGACATAAAATAACCCGACAAGGGTTGACATGCCGTAAAATCCAACTAACCAACATAATTTTTACTTCGCTGTGAATATTGGTATTGTTTATTTTAATGATTCTTGAAATTAGATTAAATCTTTTACATAAGAAAATATAATAGGCGCGTTGTGTAATGGTTATCGTCGTATTATAGTCTTCGAAACTTAGCGAGAGTGATGGTCGATAGGGAAAGAGAGAGAGAGAGAGTCAAAGTCAGTCGAAGGAATGTGTGCTCTCGTGGCGCTTTGATGATGATGGCGAAGGGGTCTTGCCATGCCTCAGCTTCTATTTTTGAAACTACAGATTTAGTCCTTTGTTATCGTGATATTTTATATATATATAAATATATATATATATATATATATATATATATATATATATATATGACATATATATGGCGCGAAATGCCCACGTTGGTGAATATTGTAACGTCTTTCGTTTTTTGCAGTATTAAGGTTTTTTGTTTTGTAAACTCATTTTGACTTTCCTCTCCGACCCAAACAACTACGGGAGTGAATGAGCTCTGATGATGATTTTTGTAAAATCGAAATATTGATCAGTATCAGCTATGATTATATTATAAATTGTTTTCTTCTTTAACAGCATTGTGTGATGTTTTCATTCCACCTTTTCTTACATATATATATATATATATATATATATATATAGGTGAAGCTAATCCCCTTGGGAAAAGTATGAATCCATATATTCTCCTTCCAGCTATGGGTTAAATAGTAGGGCAGACTAGGCCCTTCATCCTTGGGTAGGTAACCAGTCTAGGAGAGGGATAACTCTGAATTAGAAATTCCCCCCAGATATGGGTTAAATAGTAGGGCAGGCTGGGCCCTTTATCCTTGGGTAGGTAACCAGTCTAGGAGAGGGATAACTCTGAATTCAAAATTCCTGAGGTCGGTCGTTCATTGGGTTTGTGGCAACCCTTGATGCACCAATTCTTTCCTATCGACTGTACCAAAAAGTGTGGATGGTTTTACACAAGCCTTCATCACTATAAACAAATCACTGTGTGGGAGTTCATTGTGTGTGTGAACCCTCATACGTCGAAAATCGACGAGAGAGTCCATTTTATATATATATAGTGAGAGAGAGAGAGAGAGAGAGAGAGAGAGAGAGAGAGAGAGAGAGAAACAATCTTTAAAGCTGTCAACAGAAACAGCAGGGAACTGACAGCGCAAGTATCATCTAATTTTTACCAACTTTTCGAGAACTCAACTTTGGGCTCCGAAAATAGATTACGTCAACAGATTTACATGGTTTTTTATTTTTTTTATCTTTGGCGTTTTGATATATTCTTCATTTCGTATTTTTACATGGTGATTCTGGTACAAGAGAAAGTGGCATACTAGATGGTTGATTCCAAAACCAGAACTCACTAGTCTTTTTTCTGACGATTGGTCATCATTATTTTTTAAATGTCATTATTACTCTTCTACTATAATTTCTACTATATATAGGAGAGGGTTAGCTCAGTCGGTAAAGCGTTCGGCTAGAAACCACAAGGTTCCTTGTTCGATACCGGCCCTCGATAACTCAGCGTATGAGTAGCACTGGGATCTGTACGGTAAAGTAATGAGCTGACGGTAGGTGTGGCGCTCCACCTAAGACGTCGAAACAATATCCTTGGTCTAGCGCTAGTGAAAAATGGATAGACTCGCTCGCTGTCTGGTCGATACCGATTTTAGACCACCCCGATGACTTTACTTTAGGATGTTTTAAGTCTGTAACAGAAAAAATTTGTCTAAATCAAGAACTTAAAAATGCCTTCCGAAAGCATTACCAACCAATCTCTGGATTTTTGAGATGAGGCTTGAGAATTTGTATCATTTGTATTATTGTCCTAATGTTGCATGCCTCTTTCCTTACTTCTTACTTCTTCTTCTGTTCATCTTCTAGCGTGTCTTCTAACGTCGTGACTTCGTCTTGGGTCGGTCGCACTTAACTCATTTCTTCTTCTAGATCAGTCTTGTTACCAATACATTCCCCAACCACAAGACCGTGTTATTTTCTTAAGCTTTTATTTCCTT
The DNA here is from genome assembly GCA_023376005.1 of Doryteuthis pealeii. Lineage (NCBI taxonomy): Eukaryota > Metazoa > Mollusca > Cephalopoda > Myopsida > Loliginidae > Doryteuthis > Doryteuthis pealeii. The sequence goes on along the minus strand of CM042153.1, from coordinate 60,961,692 downwards.
AACTAAACATTTCATGTAACTAACATCTGATTAACATAGCGCGCGTATGCAGTGAGTTTCAGTTAAGGCAGGACATCTTCTCTGCCCGACGTCAAACTGAAAATGAGGACCCAACCAGGTCCCATGTGACTTCACGTATTTCGCGGGCTTCCTGTAATATTCCATGGAAAGTAACGCCCGTGATATGAAAAGGGCCATCCCTTTAGAAATACAGGGGATTGACAATAATCTTATGCAACCGCATAGATTATGTAACGCTGATCTTTATTGTTTCTAGAGAACCTTTCGGTTGATGTGCCTTCCGGCCTTTTTCATGTGCTTTTTGTCGAACTCGGGAGCGTTCGCGGAACTTCGAACCGAACCCTTTGTTCAATCCACGGAGATAAACTATTCTCATTCCATTAACCATGTCATGTACCCGGTCATGGTTAACGTAATGAGAACAGTCTACCATCGTGGATTGAACAAAGGGTTCGGTTCGAAGTTCTGTGAAGGCTCCTGATTTCAACAAGAATGTTCCCGAGTTCGACAAGACGGTTCCCGAGTTCGAAAAGAAGGTTCCCGTGTTCGACCAGAAACACTTAAAGAAGGCTGGGGAGCACATCGACTGAAACGTTCTGTAGGTAAAAATCAAAATCAGGACAATAGACTAAATGATCCAAATAATACAATTCTAATATATGCTGATGGTAGGTGTGGCGCTCCACCTCATACGCTAAAATAATCTCCTTGGTCTAGCGCTAGTGAAAAGGGGATAGACTCCCTCGCTGCATGGCTGATACCGACTTTAGGCCGCCCCGACGACTTTACTTTTTACTTTATATATCGATAGGAAGAAAGTAGTTCACCAGTAAGTGAGTTTTCTAGGGAAAAAGATCGAAGAAAGTGTTCGACAGGAAACGTGTTATGTAGTGCAAGATGGAAGCAAGTCTCTGGAGTGATTAATCCTTATTCTACTGTTTGCAAGATAACGTAGTTTATCAAACTACGCGAACGTAAAGGCAATGGTCGACTCCGACCAGGGCCTTTACGTTCGCATGCCAGGTAAAGTTTTTCCTCGACTGAGAGAAACCCCGGTGTTTTATTGGCCTCTCATCAGAAAAGAAAGCGGCACCCTACAAAATAGTATCTATACGGCCACTTACCTCCCATCTCACAAACCATTCGCTGGAGAAGTAAGAAAGAACTCATAAGTGACGTTCTCTTATGGGATCATACACATAGACACTGCAGTGTTAGCCGACCAGCAAGAACTAATATCATGCGAAATGGACTCGTCGCCCCGAGTTCAAATCCTGGACGTGGTAATTGCATTTCACTTAGCGCTAATACCCTTGGGAACGGTATGAATCCTACACTCCCTCCAGCTATGGATAAATAGTAGGGAAGCCTGGACTTTTTAACCTTAGTTAGGCAACCGGTCTAGGAGAAGAAAAACTCTGAATTCAAATCTGTTGAACTCTGCTTAAGAAATTGACCTTGTGTCACGTCCTGCCCGCGCGGAGGGGTTGGTAAATGTATACATTCAAATAGTCTGTGTGGACTCTGGATGAAGTCTACGGCATCTACCGAGACCACTGATCGATAGGGCTGATGGCGAGTGAGTCAAGGGACCTCTGAATGATATCCCCTACGATGTATTCTACATTCAGACTTTAGTTGTTGATTAATTTATTTTAAAACAGGATTCATTTTAAAGAAAATGAGAATTAAAAACAGAAGATTGTTTCACAGTCTTATTTCTTATATAAAAATCATAAAAGCACCTATTTTTTTCAAGTAACGGTTTTATAACAGGCGATATTCATGATTATTCCACTAGTAATAAGCTTTATATAGATTGCCCTTTTGGTAGAACCAAATATTTGTTTTAAGGTTATTCAAAATGGTGGAAAATATAATTAGAGTCCTGAATTTCAGCGCGCAACACAAAGCGACCGAGTGACAAGTCTTAACTCAGAAAACTCATGTTGGGACACTCGTTAATCAAGATGCCAATATATATATATATATATATATATATATATATATATATATATATATATTGTTTTTGGCATCTGAGGTGGAGCGCCACACCTACCATCAGCTCCTTACTTTACCGCACAGATCCCTGTGCTACTCATACGCTGAGTTGGCGAGGACCGGAATCGAACTAGGAAGCATGTGGTTTCTAGCCGAACGCTCTACCGACTGAGCTAACCCGGCCTCTCTCTCTCTTTCCCCTCTCTCTCTCTCTCTCTCTCTCTCTATATATATATATATATATATATATATATATATGTATATATATGAGAGAGAGGGAGAGAGAGGGGAGAGAGAGTGTGTGTGTGTGTGTGTGCGTGCGTGTGTGTGTGTGTATCAGTCTATTCATATCTGTACATCTATGCATCCCAAGATATTCATTATCTCTCTCTTCCAATTATTATTCATGTATGCTGGGGCATGACTTTATATTTAAACGCTGAGAATTAAAAGACGCCTTATATGTTCGGAATTAATTTATTAAAAATTATGCATGTTGTTCACCGCAACGCTTAAGTACTTTCTCTTTTTTTTCTCTTTTTTCTTTTTTTCTTTCTTCTACATTTCTTTTTGGGTGGTATTTTTTAAAATTTCTTTTCTTTCTTTTGCTTTTTTTAAAAACTTTTTTTTGTGCTTTTTGTTTTATTCAAATTTGCACATGAATTAAAATAACCGCTTTTAAACAACTGCGACAGATCAATAGCGAGGCTTTAACTTCTGCGCAGTCGTACTCGCAGCGTTCCATTCAAGTCACTTCCGCTCCGGTGGCAGCAAACAAACAACAGAAGACAAGCTACGCTGTGTCGCACAATGACCATGGCTCCAAAATGCTGGCCTTTCTAGACGAATCAATAAATCAAATTAGTTTGGACCGCTATCACATCATGCCTAATACTCTAACTTCCGTACACTCCCACTCAATTGAACGTTTTAGTGTCGTCAACATCATAATAATCGTCTTCTTGGCCATTAATAGTTTTATTAGTGATGTTCTTGTTTTAACTCTCCTTGTTTGTCGAATGGAAGCCATATTGGGTTTTTTTATCGTTCTTTTCTTGCGGTCATCTTATTCATTTATTTTTTATTTATTTTTATTCTTTATTTCTAATGCTTTTTTACAGTTATACAGTGCGAGATTTTAAGACAGTTTATGGATAAGATTTTATTTTTGTGCTTTCCAACCAGAAGTGACTGGTGGCAGGGCAGGGAATCAGCAAATCCCTGCAAATCACCCGCACTCTCCACAGTATTATAGCCGTTTTAAAAATTGTTATCCTTTTTCTCTGAATGTTCCCCAGTTCGAAAAGAAGGTTTGCGAGTCCGATAAGAAATACCTGAAGAAGGCCGGATGGCACATCGGCCAAAACGTTGTACAGATAACAATAAAGATGAGGACAATAGTCCGTATAACACAGATAATACTAATGTTATCCTTTTGTTTCTCATCTCTCGACAAAAAGACCTCCAGCTCAAGTATTACTGTCAAGTCACGGTGAAAGCACCAGTTCCCGATAGATCACCGAAGTGAAGGAGTGATGAGCCTATTCACTACTTAATTGGGTGACCACTTAAGCCACAGTTGTTGCTATAAGCACCCTGGGTCGTTTGTTATTCAAAAATGACTTGATTCGGCCTTAAATAACCCGGAAAGGATTAATATGTCGTAAAACAAAACAACCGGTGCAAACAACATCCAACTCTAGAAGTGATGAGACTGTTCAATACATAATTGGGTAACCACTTAAGCATCAAGCAGGTACTGTAAGAAACCTGAATCCTTTGTTTATCAATGTTTATCGAAATGATTTGATTCTTGATTAAATTATATGCCGTAAAATTTTAAAAAAACAAAAAAACAATATAATTCAGCTAAGATTTTGCAGATGTGGTCAGGAAGGCTCCGTGATTAATCGATTTTAACAGCATAACCCGTCTAGGGTTATCTTATGTCAAGAGGTTAGTGAATTACTTTCATTGTACGTTCATCTTTATACATTTAGTGATCTTGTTTTTAAGAGGTCTTTTTGCACACTGTGATATCGAACAAGAATATATTTTATTAAATATTTATTTGACTGAGAGACATGAACAATTGTGGATCAGAGTGAACCTTGAATAATGGCAATAAAGAAGCCCTCCACAATCCCCAGTGTTTCAGAAGTGGAGCCTCGTTGTCATATGCTGTTTACTATCATATTCAGGACATCGTTTTTTTTTGTTTTTTGTGGTGAGGATTTTCCCCTCTGCAAAGGGTACAGTGAACATATTACAGTACCTGTCGACAGGGTCAGTCCTTTGCAAGTGTGGTCGATATGGTTTAAGTCCTGGTCACTCGGTACACTCTTCTTCTACTACTTCTGTATCAATTCTGTGCTTGTTATTATCATCATTATGACTTTTTCACACCAAGATGATCTTTCACTGGATTCTGAGTGACAGGTCTTCAGGAATCTTCTGAGTATTCTAGCTGATCTCAATACTGCTGTTGTTTGGATGGTCCCAATTCTTCCTCTGGAATCTAATTCGTGTAGTGTGTTTTTTTTTTAGTTTTGGGGACTGTTCAACATACACCAAGTAAAATTGATATTAATTTCACCCTCAAATACCATATTTTTTTCAATTCTCTTGAAAGGTCCAGATATTTGCCTATCTTTGCGTTTTCTTTCATCTTCCTCCTTTGATCTGCTGGAATTGCAAACTTTTGGGGACCGTTTCAAGTGCTCAAACTACAATTGGTATCACTTTCAATGGGGTAAGACCTCCCGTTGGTAGCAACCCGTGATGCTTAAGAACGGAATTCTGGTGGCTGCTCAACACTCAAATTTGTCCCTTATTTAGGGTAACGGGTGATTGGATAGGCTACCTCTAATCAAATCCTAGAACCAATATGATTGCCCTTATGGCAAACCTTCAAACCTTTTTATCATATATGTGCTAGAAGGCAGTGCCTTGGGATCTTAGTGTCCTTGGTATGACGTTAAACTGCATATAGTTGTGAGGTTCCAATTTTTCTATCTCTGAGGAGTGCGGAGTACCCCCTTATTGCAATTACTTTTTGGTCCACTATGGCACGGAGTGGTAGTACTTGTTAGGTTCCTATACATAACTAGGTTAAATAGATTTTTAAAATGAGTTTAGAAAAGACTTTGAGATAAGTTCAAAAATATCTGAATACCCAACAAAAAAAATATAACCCAAGAGTTGATATACCTTAACATCCAACTAACCATCTTGCAGCTCAAGTAAAATTTATTGAACCATCTGGTTACTCTACTGTGATAAAATGAGCATTCACCTTTCGCACTACAAATGTGATTTTGCTTGTTTCCTCGACGTCATGGCCCACGTCAAACACGTAAAGCATAATTTCCTAAATTAAATTACATTTCACGTTTATCTGTGCGGCTTTCAAGTCACCTATGGAGTGAAGTAATATACCTGTACGCACTCCAAACTAGCTGTAGCATAACGATGGTCACGATACAAGAACGGTGTTTGTCGCATAGCCCAAACTCAAGTTGTAGTAGTTGTCGTCGGTAGTAGTAGTAGTAATAGTCGTTAGTTCAGAAACAATACACGCAGGTTTTATAGTCACAAGGGGTTGTGTATTTATTTCTAGGCTTGTGGCAGGGTCAGAGAGAAGTAAAGACAGAGAGAGAGAGAGAGAGAGAGAGAGAGAGGGAGAAAGAAAGAGAGAGAGAGAGAGAGAGCACGGTCAAATTACCCGGTCGTAAATTATGTTCGCTACTACTGTATGCAACCAATAGGGGGAACCAGGAAGGCCCAGGCTGTCTTCCATGAAGCCCGGCCGAAAAAGAGACCGATTTTCTTCTTTTTCCGTTTCTCGTCCCGGGGTCACATTCGTTTCCGGTCAAAATCCTGAACTTCCGTTTTTATCTCTGAATATATACCAAAATTGAACAACTTTTTACACACACTAGTATTTGACCTATAGATGGGACTCTAACAGGTACTACCACTTTGGGTCACAGCGGATCTGAGAGTAATGACAAAGAAGGAGTGATCCATACTTTCCAGCAGTGAGGTCAAAGTTTAGGTAATGGACATGTATGCCGAAAAGAGCGCCCCCTTCAAAAATTGTGATATTGTAAAAAGTATCTGGTTTTTCTAAAGGAGGCGACTTCTTTTCAGAAATGAAGTAACCAAACGAGTACATAGTACTATTAGTATATTTGTAAGTTATCCATTGTAGTTCATTTTGACAATAAAAATAAATAAAATTATTCTAATCAATTATTATTCTGATATTCCATTGCAATCTATTAGGTTTACATATACCACAGTTGAATGAGCTGTATATCTTTATTAAATCATAAAATGACTTGATTAATTAATTTAAAAGTTAAAGTTAATAAAAACAATTAGATCATGACATGTATTTAAAAAATGAATTAGTTTATTATAAATTATTCTAATTCATTATCTAGACATAAATGAATTATTTACATCATATCTACATCTAGATAATAAATGTAATGCTTAAGTAATAGGTACCTGGTACTTTTCACAATATCACAATTTTTCATTAAGGTGTAGGGGATTATCTTCCCTTTGCCTGGAAGAGTTATCATCCCGCTGTGTTGCCGTTTGTGGCCAACGGGGGACCTCTGGTATATAAGCGGCTGATTCAAATGCTTCTCCCCCTCTTCCCTTACTGTCTCTGAACGAGCACATGAGTTAGACTTATGTCTACTCCCTTCTCGGTGGGGCTTTGGCCCCCTTACATTACTGTAAGTCTTTTATACAGCATGGACTATCCTTTAGTTCCATGTCTGTAACATTTATATTTTATGTACATTTGGGTATCTAGTTTATACCTAAATATTGTATCTTGTATTTACCATTCATGAATGTGTCCTTTTATCTCTACTCTTATACCTTATTTGTATCTTATGTATCTATGTACTTTATGTATCTTATCGTTACCATGTGCTGTACACTTCCCCCGATTTACAGAACTAGATCCTGACAATCAGTTGCAGTTTGGGTTTCATGCCCAGGTCACTTCTTTCTGGGGATAGGCATCTTATTTCTCTGCAAGGGATACAATCTGTACATTCTAAGCCTCACCGATAGAGGTGTCTGATATTTGACAGTTTAAGACGAAGGTTTCAACGAGAAAGGATTCGAATTCGGGGAGATGTTTTAAAAGCAATGTGCTTACCTTTATTAAGGGACTCAAAACAAGAGGGATTATCCAGAGGAAAGTCAGTGGAGGTCACAGTGAATTTAAAGCTACGGCTGAATGCGAGGGATCTACTCACTATTAGAAACGAAATGACTTTTAAGAGGATGAAGGTTCAACAGGGACGCTGATGTTTCTTGGCTTAGATTAGGGATGAAGTAAACGATGGGATGAAGACGATGAATGATGGAGATAGCAGCTGGGATGGTTGCTAAAAGGAAGCTGCCTATCCGTGGAGAGTCAAATCGATAATTGCCACTTGATCATTGCCAGACGCAAGGAGCAATGCCCCAATCAGGAATTCAGAGCGCCATGTGGATGTTGCAAAAGTAATTAGAATGACACACCGTATAATTTCCATTTCTTCCTGTTTTACCATTCCATCCAACCCAGGTCTCGGCTTCTGCGATTTTCTTCTGCTATTCTTAGGACTTTCTTCTCTGCATCAATATTTCTTTCTTTCTTTCGAACTTTCTTTTATAAATCATCTTTCTTCTTCATTGATTTTTCTTTTCTTATTTCAATTTTAGTGTCTTTTTCATTTTTCTTTTTTGTTTATTTCATTTATTTCCATTTTCATTATTTCTTTCTTTCTTTCGACCTTTCTTTTTTCGACCATTCTTTGTCTCGACTTTTCTTCTCTCGACCTTTCTTCTCCTCGACCTCTTTTCTCGACTCTCTCGACCTTCTTCTCTCGACCTCTCCTCGACCTTTCTTCTCTCGACCTCGACCTTCTTCTTTCGACCTTTCTTTCTCTCGACCTCTCTTCTCTCGACCTTCTTCTTTCGACCTTTCTTTCTCTCTCTCTTTCTCTCGACCTTTCTTCCTTTCTCTTTCGACCTCTTTCTCTCGACCTCTCTCGACCTCTCTTTCTCGACCTTTCTTCCTTTCGACTTTCTTTCTCGACCTCTCTCTCTCGACCTTCTCTTTTCGACCTCTCTCGACTCTCTTTCTCTCCTTTCGACCTTTCTTCTCTCGACCTCTCTTTCTCTCGACCTTTCTCTTTCGACCTTTCTTTCTCTCGACCTCTCTTCTCTCGACCTTTCTTTTCTCGACCTCTCGACCTTCTTCCTTTCGACCTTTCTTTCTCTCTTTCTCTCGACCTTTCTTTCTCTTCGACGACCTCTTTCTCTCGACCTTTCTTCCTTTCGACCTTTCTCGACCTCTCTTTCTCTCGACCTTTCTTCCTTTCGACCTTTCTTTCTCTCGACCTCTCTTTCTCTCGACCTTTCTTCCTTTCGACCTTTCTTCTCTCGACCTCTCTTTCTCTCGACCTTTCTTCCTTTCGACCTTTCTTCTTCTCGACCTCTCTTTCTCTCGACCTTTCTTCTTTCGACGTTTCTTTCTCTCGACCTCTCTTTCTCTCGACCTTTCTTCCTTTCGACCTTTCTTTCTCTCGACCTCTCTTTCCTCGACCTTTCTTCCTTTCGACTTTCTTTCTCTCTCTCTCTCGACCTTTCTTCTTCGACCTTTCTCTTCGACCTTCTCTCTTCTCTCGACCTTTCTTCCTTTCGACCTTTCTTTCTCTCGATCTCTCTTTCTCTCGACCTTTCTTCCTTTCGACCTTTCTTTCTCTCGACCTCTTTCTCTCGACCTTTCTTCCTTTCGACCTTTCTTTCTCTCGACCTCTCTTTCTCTCGACCTTCTTTCTTCTCGACCTTTCTTCCTTTCGACCTTTCTTTCTCTCGACCTCTTTCTCTCGACCTCTCTTTCCCTCGACCTTTCTTCCTTTCGACCTTTCTTTCTCTCGACCTCTCTTTCTCTCGACCTTTCTTCCTTTCGACCTCTCTTTCCCTCGACCTTTCTTCCTTTCGACCTTTCTTTCTCTCGACCTCTCTTTCTCTCGACCTTTCTTCCTTTCGACCTTTCTATCTCTCTCGACCTTTCTTTCTTTCGACCTCTCTTTCTTTCTCCTTTCTTTCTCTCGACCTTTCTTCTTTCGACCTTTCTTCTCCTCGACCTCTCTTTCTCTCGACCTTTCTTCTCCTCGACCTCTCTTTCTCTCGACCTTTCTTCTCTCTCGACCTCTCTTTCTTTCGACCTTTCTTTCTCTCGACCTTTCTTTCTCTCGACCTTTCTCTCCTCGACCTCTCTTTCTCTCGACCTTTCTTCTCTCGACCTCTCTTCTCTCGACCTTTCTTCTCTCTCTTTCTCTCGACCTTTCTTCCCTCACCTTTCTTTCTTTCGACCTTTCTTCTTCTCGACCTCTCTTTCTTCTCGACCTTTCTTTCTCTCGACCTTTCTTTCTCTCGACCTTCTTTCTCTCGACCTTTGTTCTCCTCGACCTTTCTTTCTCTCGACATTTCTTTCTTCGACCTTTCTTTCTTTCGACCTTTCTTCCTGTCAACCCTTCTTCTCCTCGACCTTCTTTTCTTTCGTCCTTTCTTCTTCCTTTCGACCTTTCTTCTCTCGACCTTTTTTTCTCTTGACCTTTCTTTCTTTCGACCTTTCTTCACCTCGATCTTTTTTTTCTCTCGACCTTTCTTTCTTTCGACCTTTCCTTCTCTAGACCTTTCTTTCTTTTGACCTTTCTTTCTTTCGACCTTTCTTCCTCTCGACCTTTCTTTCTTTGTTTTGACCTTTCCTTCTTTCAACCATTCCTTCTTTCGATCTTTCCTTCTTTCGACCTTTTTTTCTTTTATAAATCATCTTTTTTCTTCGTTGATTCTTCTTCTTTTCTATTTTAGTGTTTTCTCTTTCATTTTTTTTATTTCCTTTATTTCCTTTTTCATTATTTTTCTTTCTTTCTTTTATTAATCATCTTTCATCTTTCTTTTCTTTTTTTTATCTCTTCATTATTTATTTATTTATTTTCTTCTGCTTTTCATTCTTTCGATCTTTCCTTCTTTTATAAATCATCTTTCTTCTTCATCGATTTTTCTTTTCCATTTTTTCTTTGTTTTTTTTTTTTCTTTATTTCCTTTATCATCCTTTCATTTCTTTATGTCTGTTTTTAATCGAAACTACGTCACAATACCTTCAGCTATTGCGTATATTTATCAATTAGTATATCATTCATAGTCAAAATCATTAATACAACAATATTAATTAATATTAAGAACAACAAATATTTTTTTATGACAGATGATAATCAAAAGAGGACGGTTTTGAGACCCCCAAAAGAAACACCTTAAAAAATAAACAAATTATTTTGAATTTTGACAGTTAAACAATCTTTTATGTCTATTATTTAAAAAAAAAGATTTCAAAGATCTGTTTACATTTTTTACAAAAGAGGCTGTTTGCATTTCACATGAACGCTTATACCTTTGGGAAAGGCATGCATCCAACTACCCACACAAACGATATATTTACCAACCCTTCCACACAAACAGAATGGGACACAAGGTAATTTTCTTAAGCGGAGTTTAAGGAGTTTTCCTTCTCCTAGACTGGACCTGGGAGTAATGGGCATGAAGACACTTTTCCCAGACACTTGGGGACTGTTCCAATGGCACTAATTACAAATAGTACAACCTTCCCATTCCATAGTTTTATCAGTTCTCTGACAAGGTATACGAATTTGTCTATCACACTCCACACTTCTCAGATCTCCAGAACTGGAACCTCGCAACTAGATGCAGTTTAGTGTAAACGTGGATACAAATTCTTCATTCTATAAAATATATGATGAAACATATTTTGGGATTTGCTATAGGGGCAATAAGTTTGGGACAACCATACAGGTGCTAAGGCTTGACGTGTCCAGATGACTGATCGGTGGGCGCTTCTCTAACCACCTGTCTATCCTAAGGACCAAAGTGGAGTGTTTTATATCATGTACGGCTGATCCACCAAGATTCTACCCTTAAGCAAAAGGTGTTGTCCCCCACGGCCAACAGGTAACTTTGGGTTATCTCGTCATTGAAGATTATATTTGATAAAATGTCTTAGACATAAAATAACTCCACTAGGGTCTATGTTCCGTTAAACCAACCAACCTGCGAATGAAAAATGATGCAATGCCCCTAATTTAGTCAAAGGAATATTGCCATTTTTCAGAATTACAAAATGAGTCGGCACTTAATAGAATGAACTCAGGAGAAGATCAAATATTTATGTTAAGATATTTGACAGCATTCCTCGAACGGATCCGGCTTAGCACTTTAGGATTTCGATTTAATCAGATTATCGAAACGCTTTCTTAATGGCTAAATCTTTAAAAGCAGCAAAGAGATAAGCTGAACAGTGTCAAAATTCTTTTCATACAGATTCTATCTTGAAAAAAAAGGCGATATTACTTTGCGAATAACTTACTATTTCTTACAATATTGATTTCACCGCCAACGTCATTGAATCTCGGCAGACGTTCAAAGATGTTAAACATTCTTTTTCTTCTCTCTTCTTCCTCTCCGTTGTTGTTGTTGTTGTTGTTGTTGTTGTTGTTCTTCTTCTTCTTCTTCTTCTTCTTCTTCTTCTTCTTCTTCTTCTATATCATTTTTCAACTATTCTTATACTTTTCCTTCGTTTACAACGTTATCTTTATTTTTCCCTCTTCACTTTCACCATTTTTTAACATTTCATCTGATAATTTGTATTTTACCTTTATTCTTTTACTTACTCTTTATAATCAGTTCTTCGGCTTTTTGAAAAATATTTCTTCTACACCTTTTACCTACTTCTACTTTTACTTCTACTTCTACTTCTTCTTCTTCTTCTACTACTACTTCTTATTCTTATTATTGAGTTTTTCACATGGTGGTTCACAGGAGATTGAGTGACAGCAGGATTCTTCTGAGTAGTCTAGCCGATCTTAACAGTGCTGTTGTTTGGATGGTCTCGATTCCTCCTGTGATTTCCAATTCTCTCAATTTTTTTCCCAGACACTTGGGGACTGTTCCAATGGCACTAATTACAAATAGTACAACCTTCCCATTCCATAGTTTTATCAGTTCTCTGACAAGGTATACGAATTTGTCTATCAATTCGCTCTCTTTCATTTAAACTTGGTGGTTGGACGGAACGGCAGAATCCACGAGATGACAGGTTCTCTTCATTTTGTCAATCAATACTAGGCCTCGTCCCCTGGCCAGGATTAGGGGATCCGTCTATACCTCGAAGTCCTAGAGAATTTTATGCGTCTAATACTCCAGGATAGGTTAAGGCTTGTACATAAACCATTTGTATGATGAAACTTGAATTTCTTGCACAATTCCCAGGGGATTATCTTTCCCACCGAGTCTTGTCTAGTCTTGTATTCTCCTTATGTTAGTTTCATTCGTTTATTATATCATTAACCTTTTCGTTTCTGTCGCCACTATTCTTCACTTGCTATTCTACTGTGTCTTATCTATGTTTGCCTTTATATAGTTTGTTCTTATGGTATTGCCTTGTGCTGCGATCATAAGAGATTCAGTTTCTCTATTGAGGTTTCCTCTTGTTAGACATCTCAATATCTTCTGATCTGATATCTCTTGAGTTTGACAATTGAAGTACCCCTATAGTTGTTTTTCTTCCCATTTCTGTTTTTTTAAAATTATTATTATTATTATTATTATTATTATTATTATTATTATTATTATTATTATTATTATTATTATTATTATTTCTGTTTTTCTTTCTATCTACCTTTCTTCTTCTTGTTCATAATTCTCATCATAATCAATCTTCCATTCTCCTTTACCCTTTCATTTTTTTAAATTCTTTTTCTATTTTTTTTTTATCGGGAGACCGAACAGAATTACCAAAATATATTCAAAATTTCAATTCTACAAATAAAACAAATAAGTAACTTCATTTTTTTTTCAATTCCTTTTAATTTTACGTTGGGCATTAAAGCGACACAAGAATATTTATAATGTTTCACTGCAAGAATTGAGTGAAATAAAAATGGAACAATTAAGAAATCTACCATTAAATGACACCAGATAATCAGCATTGACATTTTTGGATTGCATCTGGAACATTTTGGACGGTCTCATTTTTTACCCATTTGTCCATCCGTTAACATCCTGCAACACTGCAGGATGTTAACGGATGGACGATATAGAAACCAGCGTATTAATATATAGATGATATTATTATTATTATTATTATTATTATTATTATTTTCTTAATTTCCAAAGACATTCCCAAACTACTAAATCCTCAGTTCTTTTGTCTTCGATTCTAAAAGATTCTTCGAACCCTGTCCTATTTATTTCCCTTCGCCATCACCTTACCATTATTCTTCGTTTTTCGTCTATACTTCTTTCTCTCTCTCTTTCACCTACTAAATTTCTTCTTTCTTCGTCTGTTCTTTTATACCTATTTATATTCTTCTTCTCCCTGACGATCGTCTCCTCTAAACTTCTTGTTCCGTTCTAATTTTCCCGCCATTGTCCAAATCAGCTGCACCCTCAACAAAATTCTGGATTTCATTCTCACCTTCCATTTTTAGCCGAGAGATTCAACTAGTGACCTGCGTAAAGATTAAAACAGTGAAAATCGATTCTTTAATTCTAAATCGCCCAAGACCCTCAAAATATCGAGCGCCAGCCGACAGTTAATCACTGCAAAGCCACATTGGCCTAAGGTCGTGTCAAACTGGACAATCCCAGACGCGAATGAAATGAGAATTTAGATAGAAACGTCCGTTCCTAGAGAAAAAAGCAAAAATTTCTAGGGGTGCGTATGATCAAAGCAACTAGGAAGAGCATCGACCTGGAAGTCAAGATTCTATTGGTGAATTGAATCAGGCAAAAGGTGTTAAAAACTTGTTGATCCTACGAAGAATGGATAATAATAGGGCAAACTGGGTTCTTTAGCCTTTGCAAGGTAACGAGTTTAGGAGAAAGAAAACTCTGAATTCAAACAAAGTGTTCTCTAAAGAATGACATTGTATCGCATCCTGAAGAGGGGTTATGTAGATAGATACCACTCTTTGTTTTCGCTCTTTCGCTCTTTCCATCTTATCTTTCTCTTTCTTTTCTTCTTTTAAACCTTTTTCTTTTTCTTATCTTTATCATCAAATATACTTCTTTCTTTCTTTCTTTCTTTCTTTCCTTTCTTTCTTTATTCATTTATTTATTTTTCATTCTTTCCTTTGGTCTTTTCCTTCTTTTCTTTTTCTGATCTATTTTTCTATTTCACTCTCTTGTCTCTCATTTGTTTCTCTACTCTTCTTTCTCTCTTTCTCTATTTTGTTAACTCCACTCTCCTCTCATCTGACTTCTCTTTTCTTTTCTCTTCTCTTCATTTTATTATGTTTTTATATAATACAGTGTTATTTCCTTATCAAAAATGTAACAAAATAATTAGGGTCTTTTTGCAAGGTCTGGAACGGATTAATAGCATTCCAGTTTATTTTTAATGGGGGAATTCATTTGATCCACGAGGAAATTGAGGTACGAGTGGAATAAATTATACTTGCAAGTAAAGATACCACTGTAATCAAAGCTATATTGTATATTTAAACCAATATTGATCATATATTATTTATTTCCTCAAAAATATTTGCAAGCCACACATATAAGATATTTTTAAAATTATATCGAAGAATATTTATTCAAGAAATATGTAAATGAATGGGTATAAAACGTTTGTAGATATGCTTATAGGTGTGTGTATGTGAGAGAGAGATACAGACAGACAAACAGACAGACAGAAAGAAGAGGTGTATATACTTTTTTTCTCCCCTTCCCGTGAATGGCAGAATTGTTGTTATATCATGAAATAAGTAAGGTTAACACACTTATAAAAAGTAACAGTTTATTCCGGAATTTTTAGTTTTTGTATACAATTTATGTACTTGAGTTTCACTTGTTGCTTGACAGAGAAAATAAACATATTCAGCAACACTTCAACACGATTAAGACGTAATAAAAGATCAATTTCTTAATTTCTTTTTTTAATTCAGAGTGTGCCATTCCCTAGACTGGATGCCTTTCGTTATTTTTTCTTTCATTCTTTTGTATTTCTATTTTTATTCTAATTTCTTTACTACCAAATTTCTTATATTTCTTTCATTTATTCGTTCATTCCTTTCTTTTATTTGTTTTTATTTCTCTTTTTTTTCTTTATTTATTTTGTCTTTCAATTGTTATATTTAATTTTCTCTTTCCTAATTTTTTCTAATATTTTCATTCATTCCTTCATTTCTTTTTTTTTCCTTCTCTTTTTCTTTCTTTCTTTTTCCTTGTATATTTTTCTCTTTTTCTTTCTATGTCGCATTTTCTTATTTATTTCGCTCTTTCCATTTTCTTATTTTTGATTTCTCTTTTTTATCCTTATTTTTCCGTCCTACTATCTATTTATTGCTGTAGGGAGAATAGTTGTATTTATGCCTTTCCTAAGGGTAGTAGTTATATATGATATTCCCACAGTCCAGGATTTTAACTCAAGTCGCCGAACCCATTGCTTTCTACAATTACCCTTTCAACCAGAGACTCCTTCTTGACTGAGAAAACATACAACCATTTTTGAATAAGATGTTAGCTATTGATGAACACAGAATTAGCGAAACAAGTTCGATTCTCAGTTAAATCATTTTGGGTCAAATTTTCCCATACCTTGTCTTGTTATGCTCTGTCGTCTAGCCAGAGATTTTAACAGCCCTAATCATCGCTAGATGTCTGGGAAAGGAACATGTGCGTAGATACTTGCCTCTAACTATTGTAGTCATCAGTCTTATTAGCCAAGACCCAATCGAATCAATTAAACTCATCTCCCACAAATACTTAGCGCTGGGACAAGGAAACGCACCTGCTCGATATAAATTACTTTTCTTTTGCTCCCTTTCCATGTTTTCTGTAAGACGCTACACAATTTCTGCGTAGAACATTCTTTCAATAAATTATATCTCGTTTTTCTATTTCGATAGTCTACTGAAAAGTGAGTTCGATTCTAGCCGGATGCCCCATACTAGTAACCTTATGTCAAATCCATCCTATATTGTAAATTATTTAAAAAGTAATACATTTCGTTTTCCCTATTTTAGTAAGTGATCTACACTTGTTCAAGAACTACCCAAGGGTATTACTACTATTTGAAATGCGACGAGCCTCTTCCAGGATTTGAACCCGTGTCGACCTGTCCCTATCCTAAATCGATGAGGTACGTTCTAGTTTCAGATACGCTTATGTTAATAATATCACTAAAAACATTTAAGTTTCCAAATTTATTTAACCAAAAAATATAATTCATAAAAAAGTAAACATTAAAACATAGTACAGCACACAATTCATTACATTCTATTTTATTATGTATTTATATAATACAGTGATATTTTTCTGATTTAAAAAAGAAATAGCAAAAAAGATTAGGGTGTTTGGTGGGTTGGTCTGGAATGTATAAATGGCGAGTACGAAATGAAGATACATGCTGAAACTTTAAAATGATGTAAATATCATTGGCAATAAACAATAAACGTTTCTCTGATTTCTAAATATTTTCGATACGTTACCTTTGCGATTACCCTCGTATATATATATATATATATATATATATATATATATATATATATATATATATAATCAATTGAATCCATTTATTTAATTACCCATTACATCTGTTTCGTAGTCAATACAGTTATACAGATGCTCTTTGAAATATTCAAATGTAAATGATTGTATTGGACATAAAATTCCGATTTGAATCATTTTATTGAAGAGGCAGCAGCTGGTTGAGAGTATTCAGTACAATTATTATTATAATTATTATTATTATTATTATTATTATTATTATTATTATTATTATTATTATTTGATTGACAGTTTCGTCTTTTCCCCCCACATTCTACACTTGCTATTCTATTGTGTCTTATCTATTTTTGCTTTTATATAATTTATCCTTATGGCATTGTATTATTATTATTACTTTTTATTATTATTATTATCATTATTATTATAATTATTATTATTATTATTATTTCATTCCTTGCACGTTTTTCACATCAGCTAACGATGATGGTCTTTCATCAAATGTCAATTTCATCTCAGTTAAAGTGACTGTCCTCTTTTGACTATGTAAATAACGGAGTCTCAACTCTCTTCTGGAAAATATTGGTAATTTTAACATTTGTCACCCCGGACTCAAGGTACCACCAATTTGCCATGTGAGATTTACACCCACCCCCTATATTTAACACAACGAAACTTGCATAAAGGTTAATATTATCTTAAAAGTTTTTTTGTCCATTCAAAAGAAGAAACATTAAGCAGACTCCTGATATTTTTGTTTTAAATTTAGTTTACAGAAATAATGAAAATTATGAACGAAAACAATGTTTACATTTTTGCACCGTTAAATCAATAGAAATCTGTGATCTGCTGGGACGGATTATTATTTGTAATCAATAGAAATTTAATCGAATTAGTCTTCTCCCTCTTCACAATGTTGTTGTCTGGATAGTTTCGCTTTTGCCTCATATTTCCAATTCCTCCAGTTTATTTTTTAAATTTGGGAGGAAACGATTCAAGGGCACCGACTACAATTGGTAACATATTCACCCCTCATGTTTCCACTTTTTTTTTTTCAGTTGTCTGTAGAGGTCGAGATATTTGTTTCACTTTTCGTTTCCTTTGAACTTGTGGACTCCGACGGATTATATTATAATAGTAGTGGTAGTTGTCTCGGTTTGTAATTTACGATTCTCGTTTGGTAAGAGTTCGGTAAGAGTTACCCCTTAGACGTGTGTTTTTCCTAAACGGGACTATTCTTGCATTTTCACGGCCCTTTTCCGTTACCATTATTCAGCGGTAAATTCAAGGCCTTATCCACACGCGTACAATTCCTTTTCTGTGTTCTTCCTTAAAGAGAACAGTTTTTTACACTTTCTGGTGAAAGGAATAAAGAGATTACCTTATCTACGGTGTTTGTTATTCTATGCCAGAGAGAGTTAGACAACGTGAGACGAAAAGTCGTTCATACACTTTGGAAAAGATATAAGCGGCGAAGTAGGAGTCGCGATAGTAGTAGTAGTAGTAGTAGTAGTAGTAGTAGTAGTAGTAGTAGTTTACACACCGGCGTTAGCTAATGGTCTCCAACTGTAGTTTCAGGGACAACAAGTCTCCTATGTTCTCCAGGACTCTCCTGAGTATTCCAGCTCATTTCAATAATGCTTTTGTCTGGATGGTCTCAATTCTTCCTCATATTACCAGTTCCTCTAGTCTTTTTTCTAAACTATTAATATTATTATAGTTCTTTTTTCTTTTTTTTTAAATATCTATCATTCTGCCTCAAATAACAAAACAAAGCACAGAACGAAAATATGTAGGTGTGATTATATATTGTTAAAGATTAGATTTAATGCAATGGTTGGAATATTTTAAAAAATGTCTGGAAAATTAGATGATCGATCTTGTGGAAGTGATACCCCGTTGTGAAACGAACGCATCGATCAACTCCAGACGCTAAAAATAATTAGGATGTGAGACTCTCTACAATCGAATGCTTTTTATTTTTCGTTTTTATTGATTTCAATTCATAAATGATAATGTTGAATGTTATAAGAAAATATCTACTGATAAAGAATTTGGTAAAATATTAATTAACATTTATCATTCACTTCAACGTGAATGGTCAATAGGTCAAAAGATATAGTTTGATTTGCCTCGTTATGAAAAGAGGATTTTTTATTAATATTCAGTGACCTCGTTTAATATATATATATATATATTAATATATATATATATATATATATAATTATATATATATATATATTATATGTGTGTGGTGTGTGTATGGTTGGCACTATTATACTTGAAAAAGCTATTTCATTTACCTGACGAATACACTAGCATGAAACCGTTCGGTCGTAAGATCGTTTCATATGATAATATTTAAAAGCTAAACTCTTTCCATTTATCTGTCTATCTCTCTCTCTCTCTCTCTCTCTCTCTCTCTCTCTCTCTCTCTCTTCTCTCACTCTCTCTCTCTCTCTATCTTATCTATCTATCTATCATCTCTCCCTCTCTATCTATCTCTATCTATTCCTATATTATATATACATATATATATATATATATATATATATATATATATATATATTATATGTAAGAATGGAAAGGGAAATAGAATCCGACAATATAGGAAAAATGAGTAAAGAAAAGAAATGTTGATGGATAAAAATGACTTTTATCGATATCACTTTAATCGATATCACTTATACATGTGTTTCGGTCTGTTTATTCAAAATGATTAACGGATTTACGTTAATTATTATTATTAAAATAATCAGATGGAGTTGAAATGAAGATAATAATAATTAAAAATGTAAAAATATATAAATATTCCGTACACAGAGAGATTTTTTACGGTGCTTCGTCTAATGATTCAAAAAATATTCTTGTTTGGTTGGTTGGTTGGTTGGTTGGTTGGTTGGATTGTGGCATGTTATATTTTTTTATCGTACAATACATCTTATTGATGCGTACAGGGTGGTCGTCAGTGATCACTATCTTCATCGCCGATTTATGGGTTCTGTACGCCATCAAATAAGATGTAATTGTACGATAATAAATATAAATGCACTAATCCAACAACCACAACCAACCAAACCAACCAACAAGATTAATTTTTGAAATATTAGGACGCAGTCGTAAAGAATTCTCTCTGTGTACGGCGAATATTTATATATTTTTTGTCATTTTTATTTATTATTATCATTCATTCAACTCCAATCTGATTATTTTAATAAATAAATAACGTAATCCGTAATACCATTTTGATAAACTAGACCGAAACACAATGTATTAAGTGATATCGATTAAAAGTGAATATCGATAAAGTCATTTTTATCCAAAGCAATTCCTTTCCTTTATCTCATTTTTCCTCATTTTCGGATTCTATTCCCTTTCATCTTTACAATATATATATATATAATATATAATATATATATATATATATATATATATATGTTATATATATAGATATGAGTAGAATAGAGTAGATAGAGAGGGAGAGATAGATAGATTAGAATAGATAGATAGAGAGAAGAGAGGAGAGAGAGAGGAGAGAGAGAGAGAGAGAGACGAGAGGAGAGAGTAGAGAGAGAGTAGACAGATAAATGAAAGAGGTTTAGCTTTTATTTATTTATATAATGAACGATTCATTACGACGCGAACGGTTTTCATGCTAGTGTATTCGCAGGTAAATGAAAATAGCTTTTTCAAGAGTATAATAGTGCCACCATACACACACACACACTATATATATATAATATATATATATATATAAAATAATATATATATATATATATATATATATAACGAGGTACTGAATATTAATAAAAAATCCTCTTTCATAACGAGGCAAAATCAAACTAATCTTTTGACCTATTGACCATTCACGTTGAAGTGAATGATAAATGTTATTAATATTTTACCAAATTCTTTATCAGTAGTATTTTCTTATAACATTCACATTAATCATTTATGAATTTGAAATCAATAATAAACGAAAACATTAAAACATTCGATTGTAGAGAGTCTCTACATCTAATTATTTGTAAGCGTCTGGAGTTGATCGATGCGTTCGTTTCACAACGGGTATCAACTTCCACAAGATCGATAAATCTATTTTCCAGACATTTTTTAAATTATTCCAAACCATTGCATTAATCTAATCTTTACAATATATAATCACAACTACATATTTTCGTTCTTGCTTTGTTTTGTTTATTTGAGGCAGAATGATAGATATTTAAAAAAAAGAAAAAAAGAACTATATATAATATTAATAATTTAGAAAAAAAGACTAGAGGAAACTGGTAATATGAGGAAGAATTGAGACCATCCAGAAACAAAAGCATTATTGAAATGACTGGAATACTCAGGAGAGTCCTGGAGAACATGGAGACTTGTTGTCCCTGAAACTACAGTTGGAGACCATTAGCTAACGCCGGTGTTAAACTACTACTACTACTACTACTACTACTACTCTACTCTACTACTATCGCGACTCCTACTTCGCGCTTATATCTTTCCAAGTGTATGAACGACTTTTCGTCTCACGTTGTCTAACTCTCTGGCATAGAATAACAAACACCGTAGATAAGGTAATCTCTTTATTCCTTTCACCAGAAAGTGTAAAAAAACTGTTCTCTTTAAGGAAGAACACAGAAAAGGAAATTGTACGCGTGTGGATAAGGCCTTGAATTTACCGCTGAAATAATGGTAACCGGAAAGGGCGGTGAAAATGCAAGAATAGTCCCCGTTAGGAAAAACAACACAGTTGGTCTAAGGGACGTAACTCTTACCGCAGAATCGTAAATTACAAACCGAGACAACTACTACTACTACAATTATAATAATTAATCCTCCGAGCAGATCACAGGGTGAATTCAAGAAACGAAAAGTGAAACAAATATCTCGACCTCTACAGACAACTGAAAAAAAAAAGGTGAACATGAGGGTGAATATGTTACCAATTGTAGTCGGTGCCCTTGAATCGTTTCCTCCAAATTTAAAAAATAAACTGGAGGAATTGGAAATATGAGGCAAAAGCGAAACTATCCAGACAACAACATTGTGAAGAGGGAAAGACTAATTCGATTAAATTTCTATTGATTACAAATAATAATCCGTCCCAGCAGATCACAGATTTCTATTGATTTAACGGTGCAAAAATGTAAACATTGTTTTCGTTCATAATTTTCATTATTTCTGTAAACTAAATTTAAAACAAAAATATCAGGAGTCTGCTTAATGTTTCTTCTTTTGAATGGACAAAAAAACTTTTAAGATAATATTAACCTTTATGCAAGTTTCGTTGTGTTAAATATAGGGGGTGGGTGTAAATCTCACATGGCAAATTGGTGGTACCTTGAGTCCGGGGTGACAAATGTTAAAATTACCAATATTTCCAGAAAGAGAGTTGAGACCTCCGTTATTTACATAGTCAAAAGAGGACAGTCACTTTAACTGAGATGAAATTGACATTTGATGAAACCATCATCGTTAGCTGATGTGAAAAACGTGCAAGGAGGAAAAATAATAATAATAATAATAATTATATAAATAATGATAATAATAATAATAAAAGTAATAATAATAATACAATGCCATAAGGATAATTATATAAAGCAAAAATAGATAAGACACAATAGAATAGCAAGTGTAGAATGTGGGGGGAAAGACGAAACTGTCAAATCAAATAATAATAATAATTAATAATAATAATTTAATAATAATATTAATAATGAATACTGAATACTCTCAACCAGCTGCTGCTCTTCAATAAAATGATTCAAATCGGAAATTTTATGTCCAATACAATCATTTACATTTGAATATTTCAAAGAGCATCTGTATAACTGTATGTGACTACGAAACAGATGTAATGGGTAATTAATATAATGATTATCAATTATTATATAATATATATATATATATAAATATAATATATATAGATATATATTACGGAGGTAATCGCAAAGGTAACGTATCGAAAATATTTAGAATCAGAGAAACGTTTATTGTTTATTGCCAATGATATTTACATCATTTTAAAGTTTCAAGCATGTATCTTCATTTCGTACTCGCCATTTATACATTCCGACCAACCCACCAAACACCCTAATCTTTTTTGCTATTTCTTTTTTAAATCAGAAAAATATCACTGTATTATATAAATACATAATAAATAGAATGTAATGAATTGTGTGGCTGTACTATGTTTTAATGTTTTACTTTTTTATGAATTTATATTTTTTGGTTAAATAAATTTGGAATCTTAAATGGTTTTTGTGATTATTATTAACATAAGCGTATCTGAACAGAAACGTACCTCATCGATTTAGGATAGGGACAGGTCGACACGGGTTCAAATCTGAAGAGGCTCGTCGCATTTCAAATAGTAGTAATACCCTTGGTAGTTCTTGAACAAGTGTAGATCACTTACTAAAATAGGGAAAACGAAATGTATTACTTTTTAAATAATTTACAATATAGGATGGATTTGACATAAGGGTTTACTAGTATGGGGCATCCGGCTAGAATCGAACTCACTTTTCAGTAGACTATCGAAATAGAAAAACGAGATATTTTATTGAAAGAAGATGTTCTACGCAGAAATTGTTAGCGTCTTTACAGAACATGGAAAGGAGCAAAAGTAAAAGTAATTATATCGAGCAGGTGCGTTTCCTTGTCCCAGCGCTAAGTATTTGTGGGAGATGAGTTTAATTGATTCGATTTTGGGTCTTGGCTAATTAAGACTGATGATACAATAGTTAGAGGCAAGTATCTACGCACCATTGTTCCTTTCCCAGACATCTAGCGATGATTAGGGCTGTTAAAATCTCTGGCTAGACGACAGAGCAATAACAAGACAAGGTATGGGAAAATTTGACCCAAAATGATTTAACTGGAATCGAACTTGTTTCGCTAATTCTGTGTTCATCAATAGCTAACATCTTATTCAAAAAAGTGGTGTATGTTTTGCTCAGTCAAGAAGGAGTCTCTGGTTGAAGAGGTAAGTATTGTAGAAAGCAATGGGTTCGGCGACTTGAGTTAAAATCCTGACTGTGGGAATATCATATATAACTACTACCCTTAGGAAAGGCATAAATTACAACTATTCTCCCTACAGCAATAAATAGATAGTAGGACGGAAAAATAAGGATAAAAGAGAAATCAAATAAGAAAATGGAAAGAGCGAAATAAAAGTAGAAATGCGACATAGAAGGAGAAAGAGAAAAATTATACAAGAAAAAAGAAGAAAAGAGAAGGAAAAAAAAAGAAATGAAAGGAATGAATAAAATATTAGAAAAAATAGGAAAGAGAAAATTAAATATAACATGAAGACAAAATAAATAAAGAAAAAAAGAGAAATAAAAACAAATAAAGAAAGGAATGAACGAATAAATGAAAGAATATAAGAAATTTGGTAGTAAGAAAATTAGATAAAAATAGAAATACAAAAGATGAAAGAAAAAATAACGAAGGCATCCAGTCTAGGAATGGCACACTCTTGAATTAAAAAAAAGATTATAGAAATTGAATCTTTATTTACGTCTTAATCGTGTTGAAGTGTGTGAATATGTTTATTTTCTCTGTCAAGCAACAAGTGAAACTCAAGTACATAAATTGTATACAAAACTAAAAAATTCCGGAATAAAACTGTTACTTTTATAAGTGTGTTAACCTTACTTATTTCATGATATAAACAACAATTCTGCCATTCACGGAAGGGAGAAAAAATATATACACCTCTTCTTTCTGTTCTGTATGTTTTGTCTGTCTGTATCTCTCTCTCACATACAACACCCTATAAGCATATCTACAAACGTTTTATACCCATTCATTTACATATTTCTGGAATAAATATTCTTCGTATATAATTTTAAAATATCTTATATGTGTGGCTTTGCAAATATTTTTTGAGGAAATAAATAATATATGATCAATATTGGTTTAAATATACAATATAGCTTTGATTACAGTAGGTAAGTCTATTTTACTTGCAAGTATAATATTTATTCCACTCGTACCTCAATTTTCCTCGTGGATCAAATGAATTCCCCCATTAAAAATAAACTGGAATGCTATTAATCCGTTCCAGACCTTGCAAAAAGACCCTAATTATTTTTGTTACATTTTTGATAAGGAAATAAACACTGTATTATATAAAAACATAATAAAATGAAGAGAAGAGAAAAGAAAGAGAAGTCAGATGAGAGGAGAGTGGAGTTAACAAATAGAGAAAGAGAGAAAGAAGAGTAGAGAGAACAAATGAGAGACAAGAGAGTGAAATAGAAAAATAGATCAGAAAAAGAAAAAGAAGGAAAAGACCAAAGGAAGAAATGAAAAATAATAAATGAATAAAGAAAGAAAGGAAAGAAAGAAGAAAGAAGAAAGAAAGTATATTTGATGATAGATAAGAAAAAGAAAAAGGTTTAAAGAAGAAAAGAAAGAGAAAGATAAGATGGAAAGAGCGAAAGAGCGAAACAAAGAAGTGGTATCTATCTACATAACCCCTCTTCAGGATGCGATAAAATGTCATTCTTTAGAGAAAACACTTTGTTTGAATTCAGAGTTTTCTTTCTCCTAAACTCGTTACCTTGCAAAGGCTAAAGAACCCAGTTTCCCTATTATTATCCATTCTTCGTAGGATCAACAAGTTTTTAACACCTTTTGCCTGATTCAATTCACCAATAGAATCTTGACTTCCAGGTCGATGCTCTTCCTAGTTGCTTTGATTCATACGCACCCCTAGAATTTTTTGCTTTTTTCTCTAGGAACGGACGTTTCTATCTAAATTCTCATTTCATTCGCGTCTGGGATTGTCCAGTTTGACAACGCTTAGGCCAATGTGGCTTGCAGTGATTAACTGTCGGCTGCGCTCGATATTTTGAGGGTCTTGGGCGATTTAGAATTAAAGAATCGATTTTCACTGTTTTAATCTTTACGGGTCACTAGTTGAATCTCTCGGCTAAAAATGGAAGGTGAGAATGAATCCAGAATTTTGTTGAGGGTGCAGCTGATTTGGACAATGGCGGAAAATTAGAACGGAACAAGAAGTTTAGAGGAGACGATCGTCAGGGAGAGAAGAATATAAATAGGTATAAAAGAACAGACGAAGAAAGAAGAAATTTTAGTAGGTGAAAGAAGAGAGAAAGAAGTATAGACGAAAAACGAAAGAATAATGGTAAGGTGATGGCGAAGGGAAATAAATAGACAGGGTTCGAAGAATCTTTTAGAATCGAAGACAAAAGAACTGAGGATTTAGAAGTGTTGGGAATGTCTTTGGAAATTAAGAAAAAATAATAATAATAATAATAATAATAATAATAATATCATCTATATATTAATACGCTGGTTTCTATATCGTCCATCCGTTAACATCCTGCAGTGTTGCAGGATGTTAACGGATGGACAAATGGGTAAAAAAATGAAGACCGTCCAAAATGTTCCAGATGCAATCCAAAAATGTCAATGCTGATTATCTGGTGTCATTAATGGTAGATTTTCTTAATTGTTCCAATTTTATTTCACTCATTCTTGCAGTGAAACATTATAAATATTCTTGTGTCGCTTAATGCCCAACGTAAAATTAAAAGGAATTGAAAAAAAAATGAAGTTACTTTATTTGTTTTATTTGTAGAATTGAAATTTTGAATATATTTTAGGTAATTCTGTTCGTCTCCCGATAGAAAAAAAATAGAAAAAGAATTTAAAAAAATGAAAGGGTAAAGGAGAATGGAAGATTGATTATGATGAGAATTATGAACAAGAAGAAGAAAGGGTAGATAGAAAGAAAACAGAAAATAAATAAATATAATAATAATAATAATAATAATAATATAATAATAATAATAATAATAATAATAATAATTTTAAAAAACAGAAATGGGAAGAAAAACAACTATAGGGGTACTTCAATTGTCAAACTCAAGAGATATCAGATCAGAAGATATTGAGATGTCTAACAAAGAGGAAACCTCAATAGAGAAACTGAATCTCTTATGATCGCAGCACAAGCAATACCATAAGAACAACTATATAAAGGCAAACATAGATAGAGACAGTAAATAGCAAGTGAGAATAGTGGCGACAGAAACGAAAAGGTTAATGATATAAATAAACGAATGAAACTAACATAAGGAGAATACAAGACTAGACAAGACTCGGTGGGAAAGATAATCCCCTGGGAATTGTGCAAAGAAATTCAAGTTCATCATACAAATGGTTTATGTACAAGCTTAACACTATCCTGGAGTATTAGACGCATAAAAATTTCTAGGACTTCGAGTATAATGACGGATCCCTAATCCTGGCCAGGGACGGGCCTAGGTATTGATTGACAATGAAGAGAACCTGTCATCTCGTGGATTCTGCACGTTCCGTCCAACCACCAAGTTTAAAATGAAAGAGAGCGAATTGATAGACAAATTCGTTATACCTTGTCAAGAAACTGATAAAATATGGAATGGGAAAGGTTGTACTATTTGTAATTAGTGCCATTGGAACAGTCCCCAAGTGTCTGGGAAAAATTGAGAGAATTGGAAATCACAGGAGAATCGAGACCATCCAAACCAACAGCACTGTTAAGATCCGGCTAGACTACTCAGAAGAATCCTGCTGTCACTCAATCTCCTGTGAACCACCATGTGAAAAACTCAATAATAAGAATAAGAAGTAGTAGTAGAAGAAGAAGAGAAGTAGAAGTAGAAGTAAAAGTAGAGTAGGTAAAAGGTGTAGAAGAATATTTTTCAAAAAGCCGAAGAACTGATTATAAAGAGTAAGTAAAAGAATAAAGGTAAAATACAAATTATCAGATGAAATGTTAAAAAATGGTGAAAGTGAAGAGGGAAAATAAAGATAACGTTGTAAACGAAGAAAAGTATAAGAAGTTAAAAATCTATAGAAGAAAAGAAGAAGAAGAAGAAGAAGAAGAAGAAGAAGAAGAACAACAAAACAACAACAACAACAACAACAACGGAGAGGAAGAAGAGAGAAGAAAAAGAATGTTTAACATCTTTGAAACGTCTGCGAGATTCAATGACGTTGGCGGTGAAATCAATATGTAAGAATAGTAAGTTATTCGCAAAGTAATATCGCCTTTTTTTTCAAGATAGAATCTGTAATGAAAAAGAATTTTGACACTGTTAGCTTATCTCTTTTGCTGCTTTTAAGGATTTAGCCATTAAGAAAGCGTTTTCGATAATCTGATTTAAATCGAAATCCTAAAGTGCTAGCGGATCCGTTCGAGGAATGTCTGTCAAATTGATCTTAACATAAATATTTTGATATCTCCTGAGTTCATCTATTAAGTGCCGACTCATTTTGTAATTCTGAAAAATGGCAATATTCCTTTGACTAAATTAGGGGCATTGCATCATTTTTCATTCGCAGGTTGGTTGGTTTAACGGAACATAGACCTCTAGTGAGTATTTTATGTCTAAGACATTTTATATCAAAATATATCTTCAATGACGAGATAACCAAAGTTACCTGTTGGCCGTGGGGACAACACCTTTTGCTTAAGGGTAGAATCTGTGGACAGCCGTTACATCGAATGATAAAACACACTCCACGTTGGTCATTGAGGGATGTAGACAGGTGTTAGACGAACGCCCACCGCATTCAGTCCATCTGACAAGCTCCAAGGCCTTGAGCACCTGTATGGTGTCCCAAAACTTAATTGCCCCTATATGCTAATCCCAAATGTTATCCATTCACATATTTTATAGAATGAAGATTTGGTTCGACAACGTGTTTCACTAAACTGCATCTACGTTGTGCGAGGTTCCGACGTTCTGGAGATCTGATGAAGTGTGGGAGTGTGATAGACAAATTCGTAACTTTTGTCAGAGAACTGAATAAAGACTATGGAATGGGGAAGGCGTTGTATCTATTTGTAATTAAGTGCCTATTGAAAGTCCCCAAGTTCTGGGAAAAGTGTCTTCTGGCCCATATACTCCCAAGGTCAGTCTAAAGGAGAAGGAAAACTCCTTCATGAACTCCGCTTATAAAAATTTTAACCTGTTCCATTCGTTTGTGTGAGCAAGGGTTGTATATATTCGTTGTGTGGGTTAGTGGATGCAATGGCCTTTTCCCAAAGGTTAATAAGCGTTTCATGTGAAATAAAAACAGGCCTCTTTTGTAAAAAATGTAAACAGATCTTGAAATCTTTTTTTTTGTGAAAATAATAGACAAGTAAAAGATTGTTTAACTGTCAAAGAGTTCAAAATAATTTGTTCTATTTTATTATATGGTGGTTTCTATTTGGGGTCTCTATACATGACCGTCCTGCTTTTGATTATCATCTGTCATAAAAAGAATAATTTGTTGTTCTTAATATTAAATTAATACTTGTTGTTATAATGAATTTTGATATGAATGATATTACTAAGTTGAATAAATATATCGCAATAATGCTTGAAGGTATTGTGATCGTAAGTTTCGATTAAAAGACAGACAATAAAAGAAAATGAAGAGGATGATAAAGGAAAATAAGAAAAAAAAAAAAACA
>CM042153.1:60908040-60932473 GCA_023376005.1 Doryteuthis pealeii | reverse complement strand
AGCCAGTCACGAGGGAGAGGAGAAAGAGTTCTATCTCCCCTTTCAATAGCGCTCAGACCAGGAGATGTTTTAGCATCAGGTGGAGCGCCACACCTACCATCAGTTCCTACTTTACTGCACAGATCCTGTGCTACTCATACGCTGAGTTGGCGAGGACCGGTATCGAACTAGGAACCTTGTGTTTTCTAGCCGAACGCTCTACCGACTGAGCTAACCCTAATTTAATACACACAAGTGGTTAACTTCCGAGCGTATTGGGTACAATAACATTTGATACTATAGAATATACATTCCTTTCTTTCATCGTTACCTCTCGTGTTTCTCCGTTTATCCGCTAAGTGGCGTCCCAAGCAAGATACAGAGAAACGTCAGACCGACCTGGACGAAAGAATACTCACCCTGGGTAAACACTACGGACATCTCACGCAAGCCGAAAGTAACCATCACTACTCGTAATTACACAAAGTAAACACTAGGGGAAATAATGATTGTCCCCTCCCTACAAACAAAGTTACTATTCTTCATGTGATGTATTATTGTTACAAAAAACTACGGATCAAGAAATATTTGTTATATTTTTTTAAACACGTAGATTGTCTTGTGTTGCCAAAACTAGGATACTCATTCCGAAAAAGCCGCCGACCAATACGACGAGGAAGCTCGAACGTAGTTGTGTTAATTTTCAATTTTTAAAATACACAACCTGGGTCCGGTATTATTGACGAGGAAATCCAGTGATAGTTACGGACTAGATTATGTCAATTTTATTAAGTACCGTTACTAAGTGTTGGCCCATATTTGGCCGTGGGGATTTAAATATAAATAAAAACAAATCAAATAAAAATGATAAATAAAACTATATAAAATAAAAGTGAATAAAACACAAAATAAAATAAATGAATATAAAAAATAAAAGAAATCTCATAGGAGGCCTCAAGAAGAACAATTTGGGCATACGGAGAAACATAACTAGCTGTTTGGCGCCAAAGAGAAACCGTGGTCAGTTCGACAAAGACCATCACTGGGAACAAAACTATAACAGGTTAAGGGATAAAATTCCTCTCCCAAAAAATTGACGATTTGGAAATGCCGGAATATTCGTGCATATAAGGTGTGCTGGAATCCGCCAGCCTCCAGTGAACTACCAGCTACGGCAGATATGAAATAATAATAAATAATAATAATAATAATAATAATAATGCCCCTCTTACAAATCCATGTATGTCTTGATTAGATTTTACTACCTGCAGACTTTAGGACCGGTTTAGCTCAGTCGGTAGAGTGTTCGGCTAGGAATCACAAGGTTCCTGATTCAATACCGGCCCTTGCCAATTCAGCATATGAGTAACACAGGGATATGTCCGGTAAAGTGAGGTGTGGCGCTCTCCCTCAGACACTAAAATAATCTCTTTGGTCTAGCGCTAGTGAAAAGGGGATATTGTAACGTATTGGGTTCTATTTAGCGCTACGTAACGTAGTGGGATCAGTTAGGGATCTATTACGTTGGGGTACCAGTTCGTAATTAACGTTAGTGCCTTTCCTTCTTCGGCACTACTACTCGTATATTCGTACGTACGGAGTTTCGTTTGTTTACATACACCGATCTAGGTCTAGCAGTCAGTCTCTTCTTAGCCCCAAAATCTTCCTCCCTTCTTTTGGTCAAGGGAAAGGTATCACGTTTACGCACGTCGCGTGCTCCTCGTTACGGCCAATTTGACGTGTTGACAAGTTTACACTTTAATGACTATCATTCATGAGTACGATTTCTTTGCGATAGTGACCTTACTATCTTGTTTGTATCGTGAGTCCATTCATAAAGATATTTCTTTCGTTGTAAATAGAGCAGACAACAACACCAGGTTTTTTTACTTCTCAAAGTTTATTATGTTTCAAACTTCTTCTAACTTTTTGAGAGAGAGAGAGCCCGAATAATCTGTCTTAGCAAGAGGTGTATTTTAACTGGATTCAACTGCGAGTTTTTAGTCCTTAGTAAACTTCTCGGTGAACAAGCTTTTCTCAGCATCTCCTTATCGTCCTTAGCGACTACAGTTCCATACGATCACTGGCCCGATTTCTGCCTGACTCTCCTCCTCCGAACGCGGACGCAAACCAACTGCTCTGCTCGCAGACTCCAACCCAACTCTTTTCGTGATCCTATCCGCGGGTCTTAAATAGTATTTCCAAACAATCCTCCAGAAGGTTCCACCCTAGAACGTTCGAGACCTTTCGATTCTTTCTATTTGTTCCAATCTCACTGGTCAATCAGAGTTCACTAACCTAAACATCAAAGGCTTCTTGGAGTCCCAAAGACTGTTTTTTTCTTAATCCCAGACTTATCGTCTGCTTTCTCTCGTTAAAGAGATGTTATCTATCCTAACTACCTTTTCGGTGATTCTTCAAAGACCACCCAGCAACTAAGATAGTCGGTAGTACATTTTTCTAAGGTTCTTTTCCAAGTCTGGCACAAGGCCACAAATATAGGTGCGGCGATTATATAACAATATACTCCCTCGCTGTCCGGCTGATATCGACAATTTGCCACTACGCCCACCTTTTTGTATCCTATCTATCTATCCATCTATCTATCAATGCAAGTTCAGTCTTCCCTTCTCTCTTCCTCTATATATTCAAATTCTATTAATCTATATATCTATCGACTCATCGGGGTTCATATGTAAGTTCAATCTCTCACACTCTCATCCTATTTATATTCGCCCTTCTTAACCAGAGGCGATTCCCCTCCCCCCACTCCCGCGTTTGAAACCGCCTCGCGAGTTTGGAATATTACTTGAAAGCAAATATTCCCCTCGCCCTAATCGATCACCTTTTCTCTCAGTCCCACCGAAGAGTCACGTACACAAATATTTTTTATTTTTTATTTCAGACTAACCCTGTCGTCTTTGTTGTTCCCCCTCCCTACATCATCTTAACAGCTTCAATCACCGTCCCTCCTCAGGTGTGTGCGGTATTTTTTTAACCCGCAGACAGTGTAAGTTTTAACCTATTAATTATACAATTAGAAGTAAATTTTTTGTTTAGTTATTGTGACGGAGAACGAGAAAGGAAAGGGAGCAAGACATTGTCTTGCCTGCCGGGATCGAACTCGCGTCCTCCCGCATGCAAAAACAAATGCGTTTTGGGCACTGGACGGACGCGAGGTTCGACTGACGTGCCCGGATGTTTGGCTAATATGCCCATAAAATAACAAGTGAGTCGAGCGCTGAGGAGTCAGCAGTCAGCAGCAGCAGAAGCAGTCGACGACGAAGCGCTTTTCAGTAAAGAAATGGATTTTAGTCGAACAGAAACAAAACTAAACAGGAAATGTGATTTTGAACTGCTGAAGATTATTTCGACTACGACGACGGATTTTCCAGCTGCTAGACGAAGAATGTGTTGACCAACAGAGGGTCTGGCTTGTGAGAAAACGGAGAACTCGTTTGTTTTTGGTTCCCCCTCGGCGGGAGCTTCTTGATTCGAAGGTCTATTTCCCCCCCATATATCCCCCTTCTATAGTTATAAATGGAGAGTATTGTACATGTGTGCATAGTTGTATATACGTGTACGTTTGCGATGTATGCGGATGTAAATTATACGAACATCAACGTGACATGCTGGATGACCAATAGCAAATTTGTCCCTATGGCTTTTTGTAATAATTCCGTGTTCTTTGTTCTTGTCGTCTTTATATGAACTGAAAGAGCATTGATTAGCAGAGTAAGCCTAGCCGATAACACAACCACTATATCTCCACCTATTTCTCTAGCTCAATTGCTTCGTGTTACCTTTTTCCTAGCCCAACACCTGAAGACATTTGCAAGAAAACAGACCTATCTTACATTTCCGCTATCCAACCAACGCGTTTCACAATCTCAATTGCTTTTCTGCGTATGCGATTCATACTGAAAGAAATAAACAAATATATAAACATAAAAAAGATTTTTAAAATATGGCGGTCAAGGCTAGAATTTCTTTCTCTTATAGGTGATATACCCGATAGACTAATGGAATGCGCCGACGGTTACTATAAGTAACAGGGACAATTATGGCTTGTAGAGTAAGCCAATGCGAGTCAGCTCATAACTCTATTGTCGGACGTATTTCCCCCTTCTCTGTACTGTAATTATCTACTCTTTTGTTAATACATATTCCTACATTTGTTACCCGTTGTTTTGTTCTTATTTGACCCCTTAAAAACCAACAACACTTTCTTTCTTTCTTTTCTTTTGATTTTACGGAATGTCAACCCTTGTTGGGTTATTTTATGCCAAAGACATTTTATTCTATTCATTTTAATGGGTATTGAATTTTTTAAAATCAATTTTTAAATATTTTTGTTAACTCATTTTCGCCTATTTTACCCATAGATGGGACACTATCAGGTATTAACACAGTGAACATGGGAGTAATGGTTATGAAAGATATAGTTTATTTCTTGCTTTTCTTTTGATTTTACGGCATGTCAACCGTTGTTGGGTTATTTTATGCCGAAGACATTTTATTCTATTCATTTTAATGGGTATTGAATTTTTTTAAATCAATCTTTAAATATTTTTATTAGCTCATTTCCGTCTATTTTACCCATAGATTAGGTACTACCACAGTGGACCTGGGAGTAATGGTTATGAAATGATTTTCGACAATCTCCAGAGCTCCTGAACTAGAACTTCCATAGATGCATTT
This sequence comes from Doryteuthis pealeii, assembly GCA_023376005.1. NCBI lineage: Eukaryota > Metazoa > Mollusca > Cephalopoda > Myopsida > Loliginidae > Doryteuthis > Doryteuthis pealeii. Next base: position 60,927,793 of record CM042153.1, on the reverse strand, counting down.
TACCATCATACCCAGGATATTAAGACCTTCAGTCACCGCCTCCTAGCACATATATGATAAAAAAGTTTGAGAGTTTGCCATAAGGACAATTGGGTCAGGACAATCATACAGATGCTATGGCTTGAAGTGACAAGCCGAAAGAGGCTCTTCGAACGTCTAGTAATCACTAAAGAGGAGTGTTACAAGTTATTGACTGCTCAGCAAGCAGGATTCCGTCCATAAGTATCATGGGTCGTCACCTGCGACTAACAGGTGGCCCTATTGGTGGGTTCTTACTCTTCTACAGAGGTACAGTCGGTGTATTCTTCAGCCCCAGAGGACAAGACGTGCTATAATTTCAGAAAAAAAAATACATTACAATGAAAAAAAAAATTATAATCTGTTTATATAAAGTTTGTTTGTTTATTGATTTTAACGGCATATCAACCCGTCTGGGGTTATGCCATGCCTAACAGTTAGGAAGTTATACATATCGTGTATTTATATTTATACTTTTTAGTAATTGGTTTTAACAATGTGTTAGCATTATTGGGGATTATGTAGTATGGTATTGATTTGTTTCATGTCTATATTCTATGGTATAATTTTATTTCCCTCAAAAAAGAGAGAATATCCTCCATGTTGACATTTTCAAACAGATCATTCATATTGGTTGCTTTAACATAACGGTTTCTGATGTGAGCAAGAAACCTGCATTCCATGAATAAGTGTTTAACAGTCAAAGGTTTGACATTTTCCACATTGTAGTTGTTGTTCTTGTTTTAGTATATTGGAATGCGTTAGTCTTGTATCTCCAATGCGTAATCGGGATACAATGATTTGTTCCGTTCTAGACTTCCTTAAACATGCTCTAAAGCCTCCCAAAGTGAGTTTGATTAGGAAGAGTTTATTGTGGATGTTGTTATTCCAGTATTGTTGCCATTTTGTATGAAGGAATCTATTAATTTTAGGTTTCAAATCAGTATATGGTATAAATATATACAGGCCTTAGAATAACAATGTTGAACAATTCCCATTAGGTAGACTGAAGCTGTTTTCTGTGGGTGCCGTGAATTTATGGGTCTTGCGCTGCGGTATGGTTCCTGGGAGTATCCGTAACGAAGTGGCACCGCAGATAATTGATATACCACTTAGAAGCGACTACCCCGCATTTCCTAGGTGGGGGGTAAAAGGTAGTCTCACAGATCCATTATTGTGTAATCAAGGGCCTTTTTTACATAGGGATTTCAAAGGGGACACACAGGAGGCCCCATTAAAATCCCTATGAAAAAAGACCCTGCCTTGACCCAGCCACTCCGAAAATAAAAATAATGTCTCCTATTTAAAATACTAAATGCAAAAAAAAAAAAAAAAAAAAAAACTGTTATCATTTAAATTTATTTATTTTAAATTTTTCTTTGCGAATATAAATCAAATCTTCATTATTTTTGCTCAAAAACCAAGCCCTGGTGATATTTATTGTGTATATATATTTACATTGTCGTTAATTGTTTTATTTTCGAAGTTTCCCCCGGACATACAGATTCACACAACTGCCCTTTATATATGTATAGATAACAACTAAATTATATCTGCTGGTGAGGCGCCAGTTCTAGAAATCTTTGGAGTGTGGAGTCTCCTATCATGACCATTACTTATAGGTCCACTCTGACCCACAGTTAAGGTAATTCCTAAAGCCAAATCTAAAGCTCAAATAGATCTGGTTAAAAATTATTCGTATTCGATAGAACTGTGTATAAAAGAGAAAAAACCTCTTACGAAACAAGTACATAAAAAATGTAAATTTGAACGCGATTCCCTAACCTCTAGGCATGTAATTATCTTTTCCCTTAAAATCAATTCATCAATCGATATTATCGTTTATATGTTGAAATTAACAGACTGGATGAATTTCAAATTAGAGGAAGCGTGACCATTCAGACAAAACCATTGTTGATATGAGCTAGATTACTCAGAAGAATCATGGAGACCTGGGGAGACTTGTTGTCACTTAGAGTCTAGTGAATGGCAGTCACTGGTGTGAAAAACTTGCAAGAAGAAGAAGATTTTATAAAAAACAAAAAAATAGTCTTTACACCACCATACGCATGTATAGTTACAATTGTTTGATCACTTTTCTGTCTGATGATTGTGCACACCACACAAGACTTAAAGTAACAGACTTCGTGCTTATAATTGTATATAAGTTAGGATAGTGCAGATACAGAATAAACAGGGCTTGATGACTGTTAATTGCATGTGATCATCAGACCAAGACTGTGCTTACGATATCCTAACTTATATCTACATATAATACCAATAATGAGCACTCTTTATGTATAGTTATAGCAAACATTATATATACTAGCAAAATAAAAAAACACCCCCCGGGCAATGTAAAAATAGATTTTTGAAACATATTGCCTGAGGGGTGGGAGTTAAAAATTCAATGTCAGCGAGTTTGTACCCTAAGTAAGTAAAATCATCAAATTCATTAAAGGATTAAAAAATAAAACAATTTGAAATATAAACTTTAAATATGTATTAAAATAAAACAAACTATATATAGATATATAATACCAGTCATGTATTTATTAAAACTTGTTTTAAAAAAGAATAATGACTGTCTAATGTTGCATGTTCAAATTTTGAGTGTATTTATTCTATGTTATGACGATTTTGGGTAATGTGACGTAAGCAGTGACGTAGTTTTTGTTTCAGACAAAAACCGGAAGCGAATCTCCATTATTAATACATATATATATATATATATATATATATATATATATATATATATTATAATATATATATATATAATGACGGGTACAAGACAATAGATGTTAATCGGCTGCGCGATTTCCATCACTTAAATCATTTGATGATCTCCTTGTATAGTGTGACCAGTGGCTCAGGGGTAAATTTCTGGCCCTGCCTTCTGGTGCCGCTGGTTTGATCTCTAGTGGCGGAGATTGTGGTATACACTATTGATATGACCTAATATGATTGAAACAGCTCTCCAGTGTTCCTCATGTCGTACATAGTATTTGCTGAGCAGTTTGCTCATGGTAATTAAATCAATACATACAATAACATTCCTCTATTCACAAAAACATATGAATGAACATTTTAGTCAGGTGGGACCTATTAAGTTAATAGAGGGAATAAAATTGTGAAAAGGATTTTAGTTCCAGTTAACTCACAAATTATTGGTATCAAGTCACGAGTGAATAAAAATAACACAATTCAGTTAAAATTTAAATACAGAAAGGGCAAAGTTCCAAATCGGCGAATCCAAATAGGAAAACCTTCATTGGCGTCCATTATTTAAAAATATTCACGTGGATCACTGAGACTCTAGTTTGCTTCACTGAGTGTAGAAGCTGGACGGCCTTAATGTAAAATTCGCCAATAACAAATAAATCAGCTAATACAACAACAAATAACATTTTTAAAAAACCCTCACAACTGGGTCAATTAAACTACCACAAAAATACAGATTGACCCCCCCGCCAAAAAAAAAAAAAAAAAAAAAAACAGAAGCCAAATTCAATTTTTTTAGTCACCCTGTATATATAATATTTAGGAAGCGCGTGGTAATGGTTAAAGTCATGGGAAATGGACATTCGCCCCGAGTTCAAATCCTGGACGTGGTAATTGCATTTCACTTAGCGCTAATACCCTTGAGAAAGATATAAATCCTCCTCTCCCTCCACCTATGGGTAAATAGCACGGCAGATTGGGCTCTTTAGCCTTGGTTAGGCAACCAGTCTAGGAGAAGGAAAACTGTGAATTCATAGCTGTTGAACTCCGCTTAAGAAATTGACCTTGTGTCATATCCTGCTCGTGTGGAGGAGTTACTAAATATATATACTATTACTGACGCAGAACCCAAATTCTGTTTTTTTTTGGGTGGGGGGGTCACACTGTAATATGCCAAATCAAACAAAACCTCCAAACATTCCTGTCGGTGAGGGTTAAAATAATCTGACTGAATCCCCTACAGAGGGGTAAGACCTCCCAAAGTATGACACTAATTTGTATATTATGATAAGACTCAATCACTGGATCTATAGGGAGTTGGATGTAAACTTCATTGCTATTCATTACTCCCATTACACCACCTGCCTTGTCAGATAGACCTTGAATACTCTCTTGAAGCGGAGTAAGATACACCCAAAGATTTTATTGGTTATATATACTAGCAAATATATGCACCCTCCGGGTGCAAGTATCTAAGTTTTAATGTAATACAGTATTGTATTAAATTAGAAAGGCTAATAAAACTAAATAAGAATGCAGATAAAATGATTTGAAACAGAGGGAGGTATGATAGAAAAATAGAACAACTGAAACTTACTCTTCCATCACTCCCATCTTTCATTGTTATTTTTTCTAAATTTAAGTATTTAGTTAAAAGAGGAAGTAAAGAATAAAATGACAGTTATCTTTTCTTGTTAATCGATTTTATTTAAGATTCATTGAAGAGACTTTTTGCTTATATTCATTAAAATAAATCCAAACAGTTTAAAATCAATAATACTAAGCCATATTTAAATAAATCACATTTTTTAATATCAATATGCAAATTAGCCTTCCCGTTCACACAATAAACCGCTATTTTGTTTGTATATATAAATATAATTGCATGTTGTTAATATGTAGATATGGTTAACAGTATTAATAATGTACAACAATTTTATCAATAATCGAGATTTAAATAAAATTAATATCGTGGAGAATGTGATGTCAATAACTAAGGAAATTGTGACTTAAGTAGTAATATAGTTTCGGTTACAGACAGAAAAACACACAATCTCCATTATAATAATATATATATATATATATATGTATGTGTGTGTGTGTGTATTTGGACAGCATTCTTTCATTTATACATGTAGAATTAAACAAAAGACACATCTCCTGTTTAACAATTTTATTTTTGATCTTTTCGAGTTTTCTGGCAAACTTTTTAATATTTGGGTGGAATTCGTGGACTCTCGTAAGTTAAAGTATCACCATATATGAAGTTAACGAAAATTATTTCCACCAATATATTTATAGACATGAAGCTAATGAAAATATTGTTATTGACATGAACTTAATAAAAAGTATCACTATATATGAAGTTAACGGAAATTATTTCCACCAATATATTTATAGACATGAAGTTAATGAAAATTATTTCCTACCAGTTTATAAAATCGGTTGTGTCCTTAAACGGGATACAATCGGACATGGTTGTAGCCGAGTGGAAGGACCAGTCAACACGTTGGTAGATTTAAGATAGAGGGTTTTATTGCAGAGAGATACAATAAGACAGACAAAAATAGTAAGACACGCTACTAATCCTCGAAACCAGTCCAGTATAATGCCGTGCTCACTATATATATAGTCAGACCACATGGATAAGAGAGAGAGAGAGAGAGAGAGAGAGAGAGAGAGAGAGAGAGAGAGAGAGAGAGAGAGAGAGAGAGAGAGAGAGAGAGAGAAGTGTGTGTGTGTGAGTTGTGTGTGTGTGTGTGTGTGTGTGTGTGTGTGAGAGAGAGAGAGAGGAGAGAGATGAGAGAGAGAGAGAGAGAGAGAGGGGGCAATATTTCATTATAACAAAATCAAACGAAACAAATTCATTCAACTACAAACTATTCACTTACAAATATATACAAAAATACAAAAACAAGGTTTGGCTTTATATAACCCATTACAGTTTAAATACCGTTAAACAAAATAAACGAATAACAAAATATGCATATCACATTGTGGAATCATTTCGTCATAGCACTTGAAATGTGTCTTTTGTTCTGTCATTGGTATCTTCATCCTCTTTGCATCAGTGGTGGTGGCGGTGGTGGGGTAGCAATTAATTATTAAACTGTAGAGCCATGGACGCTCTCCCTGTAAGCGGCCATCTCCTCACCTATTCACAGATCCCTTTCTGTGCCGAGCGGTTTTATCTGCTGTCCAGAGGGTGAGAGATAATCGGTTTATGTACTGGCCGGGAGAGCGAGCGAGAGAGAGAGAGAGAGAGAGAGAGAGAAGAGAGAGAGAGAGAGAGAGAGAGAGAGAGCGAGCGAGAGAGAGAGAGAGAGAGAGAGAGAGAGTCTCCCTTCTCTCTCCATCTGCCTTTAAATAGCAAAGGAGTATATGAATAGTACGTATGGTCAGGGCCTGGGATTGAGGAGGTTTCAGCTTTATCTCAAGACCTGCTTTCCCTGAGTACAGCGGCAGCGTGGGTTTCGCCAAATAGACATAAAGACAATGCAAGATTTATGAATGCGTCAGAGTGAATTCACACGCACAGACAGACATATCAGCCATAGATATATAGATAGATAGATAGATAGATAGATAGATATAAGCAGACTGGGATAGATAGAGAGATAGAAAGATAAATATGAAGATAGATAGGTAGAGAGATGCAGACGGAAATAGATAGATAGATAGATAGATAGAAGCAGACTGGGATAGATTAAGAGATAGAAGGATAAATATGAAGATTGATAGGTAAATAGAGAGATGCAGACGGAGATAGATAGATAGATAAATAGATAGATAGATATAAGCAGAGTGGGATAGATAGAGAGATAGAAGGTTAAATATGAAAATAGATATGTAGGTAGAGAGATGCAGACGGAGATAGATAGATAGATAGATAGATAGATGCAGACTGGGATAGATAGAGAGATAGAAGGATATATATGAAGATAGATAGGTAGATAGAGAGAAGCAGACGGAGATAGATAGATAGATATATAGATAGAAGCAGACTGAGATAGATAGAGAGATAGAAGGATAAATATGAATATAGATAGGTAGGTAGAGAGAAGCAGACGGAGATAGATAGATAGATAGATATAAGCAGACTGGGATAGATAGAGAGATAGAAGGATAAATATGAATATAGATAGGTAGGTAGAGAGAAGCAGACGGAGATAGATAGATAGATAAATAGATAGAAGCAGACTGGGATAGATAGAGAGATAGAAGGATAAATATGAATATAGATAGGTAGAGAGATGCAGACGGAGATAGATAGATAGATAGATAGATAGAAGCAGACTGGGATAGATAGAGAGATAGAAAGATAAATATGAATATAGATAGGTAGAGAGATGCAGACGGAGATAGATAGATAGATAGATAGATAGATATAAGCAGACTGGGATAGATAGAGAGATAGAAGGATAAATATGAATATAGATAGGTAGGTAGAGAGAAGCAGACGGGATAGATAGATAGATAGATAGATAGAAGCAGACTGGGATAGATAGAGAGATAGAAAGATAAATATGAAGATAGATAGGTAGAGAGAAGCAGACGGAGATAGATAGATAGATAGATAGATAGATAGATAGAAGCAGACTGGGATAGATAGAGAGATAGAAGGATAAATATGAATATAGATAGGTAGGTAGAGAGAAGCAGACGGAGATAGATAGATAGATAGATAGATAGATATAAGCAGACTGGGATAGATAGAGAGATAAAGATAAATATGAAGATAGATAGGTAGGTAGAGAGAAGCAGGCGGAGATAGATAGATAGATAGATAGATAGATAGATAGAAGCAGACTGGGATATATAGAGATAGAAGGATAAATATGAAGATAGATAGGTAGGTAGAGAGAAAGCAGACGGAGATAGATAGACAGATAGATAGATATAAGCCAGACTGGGGTAGATAGAGAGATAGAAAGATAAATATGAAGATAGATAGGTAGGTAGAGAGAAGCAGGCGGGAGATAGATAGATAGATAGATAGATAGATATATAGCAGACTGGGATAGATAGAGATAGAAGGATAAATATGAAGATAGATATGTAGGTAGAGAGAAGCAGACGGAGATAGATAGATAGATAGATAGATAGATAGATAGATATAAGCAGACTGGGATAGATAGAGAGATAGAAGGATAAATATGAAGACTGAAGTTGATAAATAGATAGAAGCAGACTGAGATAGAGCGATAGATAGATATGAGGATTGAGATAGATAAATAAATAGATTGATAGATAGATAAAAGCAGACTGAGATGGATAAAGATAGATAGATAGATATATAGATATATATGAAGACTGAAATAGATAGATAGATAGATAGATAATTATAGATGTGAAAAAATGTGAACAGTGTATGCACTTAAACAGTCTGATAGATAGATAGATAGATAGATAGATAGAAGCACACTGAGATAGATAGAGCAATAGATTGATAAATATGAAGACTGAAGTTAATAGATAGATAACAGAAGACTATGATAGAGCGATAGATAGATATCAAGACTGAGATAGATTGATAGATAGAAGCAGACTAAGATAGACAGATATATAGATAGATAGGTATATATGAAGACTGAAATAGATAGATAGATATATAGATAGATAGATATAGATAGAAAGAAATGTGAACAGTCTATGCACTTAAATAGCTTGATAGATAGATAGATAGATAGATAGATGAACAAATAGACTGATACTAGCAGAAGTACCATGTCCATAAGAGAGAGAATAATATAAAAATAATTTAGCAAATTCTAATCAAATTAAAAAAGAAAAATTATAAGAATTTGTATATTACAATGACTTTATCTTAGGATTTTTTTCTTTTCAGATTCAAAATATGCAATCTTTGTGTAATGGCTAGCAATCTAGTCTTGCAGATCCATTACACCTAAATACGAGCTGGATCTTCGGTGTATTGTCTCGTGCTTGCAACCTTGTGTAACATCATAACCGTGTCTAACGGGTCATGTAAATACGGAATATATCTAATCATTGTGTAAGTGTTAACAAACTAGTTTCGCATATCCATTGCTACTGAATAGAGAATTAGATTCTCACTGGATGCCCTACACTTCGAACTTGTTTCCCATTCTACACGTGGGGAACGATTCGGGTAAATAAGGAATGTATCCCATTGTGGTGTAACGGTTAGCAAGCTAGTCTCACAGATCCACTGCTACTGCATAGCGATTTCGACCACCGCTGTATGAGCTATTCCTGCGACTTTACATCACATCCTGTCTGCGGCGAAAGTATTGGGTAAATAAAACGGTGTGGCGTCGTGGTGTAATGGTTATTTTGGAATTTTCATCAAATTAATCATTTTTTTACGAAACTGTATCATTTACGCAGAAAAGATCAAAAACTAAAATTGTTTTTTTCCTTATCATAAAAATGTTAAATCATAATTGAGAATCTATTTCTCATTCAAATGTTCTGGGGTATAATTCGACTCACAACATATATATATATATATGTATATATATATATATATATATATATATATATACAGGTTTCGTTGAATTGAACAGACAATTCCTGTCTGACAAGTCTTTCGTTGATCCGTTCTAATCTTCGGGCCATCCTTCTGGTGTCAGGGTGGAACTGGTATGCCAGTCCACCGAATGTTCCCCACCCCCTATCACAACCTGTGCCCCCCTCCAAAAAAAATCACCACTGCTTTGTTCAAACTACTACCATTCCAAAAACCTCCCACTACCAATTGATATTACCTCCCACTAATTCCTTCCTACTCGTTCTCGTTAAAAACGAGACATGAAAACTATTCCATAGTTTCCCACCTGAGGATGGCAAAGTGTATTACCGAAAGCGCTAGTGACGAAACATTCGGTGGACTGGTATACCAGTTCCACACTGACACCAGAAGGATGGCCTGAAGATTAGAACGGATCAACGAAAGACTTGTCAGACAGGAATTGTCTGTTCAATTCAACGAAACCTGTATAAAAGAAGAAATGCTGCCTAAATACACACACACACACACACACACACATATATATATATATTAAATTTTTTATTTGAAGGCACTTACAACGCATGTATCGCATAAAATTCGATACTTTTTCTTATAGAAAATGAAATTGACAAGTGTAATCCCGGCAAAGGATCGCTCGGTGTGTAGAATGCCGTACAGACTGTTTCGACTTTATTAAGTTCATCAGCGACATATACTAACGATTTCCTCCGACAGAAATCGAAACCGGGACCTCAGCGAGCATAGTGAGCCACTATATCGCCTCGACCACAGTACACAGCTAACAATCCTTAGCGAAATTAAGCTTGTCAAATGATACTACGCACTTCTACCTAATAGGTAAGGGGGCGTTTTTGAGAGAATAATAACAAACAGACCATGTGCCTTTCGGCGAACTGAATAAAGATATTTGGATGTTTGTTTATTTTAGAAACGTTGCTGAAGAAAGTATATATTAAATTTTTTATTTGAAGGCACTTACAACGCATGTATCGCATAAAATTCGATACTTTTTCTTATAGAAAATGAAATTGACAAGTGTAATCCCAGCAAAGGATCGCTCGTGTGTAGAATGCGTACAGACTGTTTCGACTTTATTAAGTCTCATCAGCGACATATACTAACGATTTCCGTCCGACAGAAATCGAAACCGGGACCTCAGCGAGCATAGTGAGCCACTATATCGCCTCGACCACAGTACACAGCTAACAATCCTTAGCGAAATTAAGCTTGTCAAATGATACTACGCACTTCTACCAATAGGTAAGGGGGCGTTTTGAGAGATTAATAACAACAGACCGTGTGCCTTTCGGCGAACTGAATAAGATATTTGGATGTTTGTTTATTTTAGAAACGTCGCTGAAGAAAGTATATATTAAATTTTTTATTTGAAGGCACTTACAACGCATGTATCGCATAAAATTCGATACTTTTTCTTATAGAAAATGAAATTGACAAGTGTAATCCCAGCAAAGGATCGCTCGGTGTGTAGAATGCCGTACAGACTTATATATATATAAGTAAAAATATAACAAAAGACTTAGAATTTTTGCATTATAGTCTATTTCAGGAAGCTTAGACAAAGTGTCTAATACCCCCAAATCATCAGATGCGAATAATGCAAAAATTCTAAGTCTTTTTTTATATTTGTACTAATAAATTTGCTCTGTGACTCTAACAATAAGAGTACACATTGAGCTCTGCAAACTGCGACACGTTTTTAAAAAAAAATCCTATGTCGTAAGAAAGATTTCTTCTCCGAATCTTTGGATTATATATATATATATATATATATATATATATATATATATATATATAGTCATCCACAGACACGTGTTTCGACATATCAAGTCTCCTCAGCTGGGCTAGACATTTGTAAGCTACCTACAGCCGGGATTGAAATCCGATCGGTTCAGCATCAGTCAGCCACCTTAACCGCTGGGTTATAGTCACTTACAAAATGCGAAGGGGATTGTAACTGATTTTTAATACACGCATCCCTATGTATGTAAAGGCCACCATATAGTGTTCCATCCCTTATATAGGAGAGCGTTGCATTTACGCTTTAGTTGGCGGTCGTCAGCTATATATATATATATATATATATATATTATATATATATATATATATGAGGTTAAGTAAACAAACAAATGTGTTTATTTTTATATAGCTTTAACCGACAATTTTTGGAGGATATGTGCTTAATTAAAGTCATACCTAATTTTGAAAATTAATTAGTTAATAATTAATGAATTTAGGCGGGCATATATGTTCAAATGTAAGGCTAAACAAATCCAGAAAATGTCAATCCCTGAAATGTCGAAATGTACATTCAGGGATTGGTCGAAATGTACATTAAATTCATTATTTATTAACTAATTAATTTTCAAAATTAGGTATGATTTCAATTAAGCACATATCCTCCAATATATATATATATATATATATATATATATATATATATATATATATTATATATATTATGTATGATAAAATTCTAAGATAATATAAATATTGATAGTTATATGATAGAAAATTAAACTGTACATATGCATATCTATCTATCTATCTATTTCACCCAACAACTATCTATCTCAGCCAAAAGCTATCTATCTCAGCGTAAGTAATAAAAAAAGTAAAGTTGTCGGAGTGGCCTATTGTCGGTATCAGTCGGACAGCGAGGGAGTCTATCCCTTTTTCGCTAGCGCTAGAAGGAGTAATTTTGCAGAGGTGGAGCATCACACCTACTGTCAGCACCCCTCTTTATCTTACAGATCAGATTATACAATCTGTGCTACTCATAATGCTACTCATACCCTGAGTTGGCGTGGGACCGGTAACGAACTCAGAACCTTGCGATTCCGAGGCGGGTACTCTACAGACTGAGCTAAACCAGCGTAAAATTATCTATCTATCTATCTATCTATCTTAGCCTAAATTTATTTATCTGTCTATCTATCTATATCAGCCTAAATCTATCTATCTATCTATTTATTTATTTATTCATTTATGTATCTATATAACATTAACTCCTAAGATAATATGAATATAGATAGAAAATAGCTAGCTAGCATATAACGATGTAAAATATAAATAGTTATGGTTATAATTAGAAAAAAATGCAAATTAATCAAATTTCGGCATTAAATATGCCATAAGGGGTTCACATGCCGTTAAAAACAAAAACAAAAAATCAAACCGTATATACACAGTCGCTCCTAAAATTTGAACTCGTTCCTCTGGCCCCGTTTTCTGCCTGGCCTGTGGTGCTACTTCTTAATTCTATATCAACGCTGTCTAGAGTTTTGTTAATTGCACACAAAAGTGCAGACAGTTTTCTTTTCAGAAGAAAAAATTATATTACCCTCGAGTCTTTGCAACGTTCCAACGATGGCATTCGTTCCGAGAAAAAAAAATGACGTGTCTCAAGGAGTAATTCCGATAAGTTCTAAAAGAATCTTTTTTTTTTCTTTTTCTTTCTTTTATTTATTTATTTTTTTTGAGTTTATTAAATGACATTTTTCTCTTCCTCGCTTTAGTATATCCTTCATTTCATTGGCTGTATGTGTATGGCAAATGTTCAGACTGACAGTCAGACGATCTTTCGTGACAGCTCGGATTTTTTTTTTTTGAGCTGTTGAGCAATCCTGACCTAAATGTAAATAGTATCATCTTATATATAAAAGTCAATTTTTGTCCGGAGATCGATCGAAGACGAAAGTAAATGTAAAAATATTTGAAAAAATATAAGGAAAAAACATGAAAGAAAAAAAAAACACAAGAGAGATTGCGTGTAGACATATCGAAAAGTTTTTTCATAAAGTAGGCAAATAATTTTTTCAAAATCTTTCGCTTTACAATTGTCTCTACACATTTTTCTTCGACCAACAAGGCATAAAAACACATAAAAAAGCATATAATGTTCTATCTAATGTAGGAAGCGCGTGGTGCGATGGTTAAAGTCATGGGAAATGGACTGGTCGCCCTGAGTTCAAATCCTGGAAGTGATAATTGCATTTCACTTTGTGCTAATACCCTTGGGAAAGATATGAATCCTACTCTCCCTCCAGCTATGGATAAATAGTAGGGCAGACTGGACTCTTTAACCTTGGTTAGGCAACCAGTCTAGGAGAACTCTGAATTCAAACCTGTTGAAGCCCGCTTAAGAAATTGACCTTGTGTCACATCCTGCTCGTGCGGAGGGGTTGGTAAATATATATAATGTTCTATCTATCTGTCTCAGTCTGTTTTTATCTGCCTGGCTATCATTCTATCTAACTCATTCATTTTCTTTCTTTCTTTCTTTCTTTCTATCAATCTCAGTCTATTTCTCTCTATCTCTCTATCTCTCTCTCCCTCTCTCTATCTATCTATCTACCTATCTATCTAACTATTCAGTGTGAGCAACCTGAGTCCATTGTTAATAAAAGACGTGAATTGATTCAGCATTAAATAACACAAAAATGGTTGATATTTTTAATGACAAATCTACCTCCGTGGGTTATCTAATACCGAAGCCATCCTTGTTGAAGAAAGGGAGTTCGTACCATTCCGAGAGTATTTAGCCAAAAGTGAACATGATATCGTAACAGTACACTACGTAAGCTATACGTCACGGGAACTATATATATATATATATATATATATATATATATATATATATATATATTAATGTAGATAATATGGGTTCTATATCTAAAAGTACACAGTGCGCAATATCATGGATAGAGCATTTATATCTAAGTTAGGGTAGCGGGGGCATGGACTCAACAGCCCTTGGTTATTGATAGTTTCTCGCCTATGCAATTATTCAAACCGAGACAGTTTGAATCATCACTTGGCGAGAAACACCTAGTAACCAAGCGATTGAGTAAGTGTCTTTTAGATTTAAAACAGTAAACTCAATATATTATAGTGGCAAACCCATGTTTAGCCCATTTGTAAACATTCGTCTGTAAATTTCCCATGGTTTACACTTCTCAGCTACAGATGACAGAAATGTGTATGTAATCAAGGAATGTTATAGATAAATGGTTGTGCTCATATATCTCCTTGTGTGGCTCCAGTGACAATGTCGAAGAAATCGTTCGTGAACGAACCATTGCTTTTGTGTCTTTGTAGATCATCATTATAATGGTTACAGTTTCTTTGTGGAAACCACATGCTCGTTGTAATTGCTCCATCTTTTCTCTGTGTATAGAGTCAAATGCATCGGAGAAATCTACAAACTGTAGTGTTGCCTTGAGATATTTTGCTCGAACACCTATGATTGGACGAATAATCAGCATCTGAGATGTTGTGGATCCATTTCTACGAATCCTGTTATTATTTTTCCTAAGAAGGTTTTCGACTTCAGGTCGAATGCAATCGACAAGAAGGGCAATCGAGAAGAAGGGCATTATAAATATGGACATACTAGTGTGGGCCGTCCAGCAAAGACTTACATAGACCAGCTATGTGCAGATACAGCATGCTGTGCGGAGGACCTCCCGGGGTCAATGAATGATAGGGATGGTTTGCGAGAGATTTTCATGGATATCCGCGCTGCTGGCGCGACCTGATGATATATATATATATATATATATATATATATATATGAGAGAATATGTGCTTTTAATTTTAGGTTTGTTTAGCCTTACATTTAAGTAGTTAAATCCCGCCTAATTAACCATAAATGAATTAACTTTCAAAAATTAGGTCTGACTAAAATTAAAAGCACATATTCTCTCAAATACACTGTCGGTTGAAAATAGCTAAAAGTTGTTTACATTTGCATATATATATATATATATATATATATATATATATATATATCAACACGTCTGCACGAGTAAGATGTGACACATGGTGAATTTCTTCAGCAAATGCTAACAAGTTTGAATTCAGAGTGTTCGTTCTTCTAGAGTGGAAGCCTAACCAAGGTTAAAGCCCCCAATCCGCCCTTCTATTTACCTTTTCATAACTTGTCTCTATCTTTTCATCTATAAATAATGAATTAAAAAATACATTTGATTTGACGTGGGCCGGTACTGAACAAGGAACCTTGTGGTTCCTAGGCGGACGCTCTACCGACTGAGCTAAACCGACGGCAGCAAATATAAACTTTTCAATTTTTTTGTTTCTAAAAAAAGGAGGACCCTTCATTATTTCTGCATTAGATAAGCGTCAATGCCACAGAACTCTTAAAAACTTAACTAGTGATTTGTCAAATGAGCGCTATTTAGAAAAAAAGAACGAACATTATATAACACACAACGTTATTTATTTATTTTTTATGAAGCTGTCAGTCATCTGCTATAATATTAATAGAATAAGATATGAACGCATGTGTTCGAATGTTACGGCCTGTCAGATAAATAATGGGTCATTCCGTTTTGATTGTAAGGAAAGAAAAGGAAGTAAAAACTTCGAATGAGAAAGGAAGGAAGGAAGGCAGGAAAGAAGGAAAGAAGGAAATAAGAAAAGAAAGAAAGAAAGAAAGAAAGAAAAAAAAGAAAATTAGCGATAACTGTATATATCTGCTTCAATAGGAGAACCTCTGTGGTGTAATGGTTAGCAGAATAGATTTGCTGAATATTGTTTGTGAGTTCGATTCTCACTGAGTGCACCAGGCTTCTGTTCTAAATTTAGTAAATTACTATATCTACTTCAATGATATGGAAAGAAACAAATAAGATAGACAAGAGAAATAGAGATAGATAGATAGATAGATAGAGAGAGAGAGAGAGAGAGAAGAGAGAGAGAGAGAGAGAGAGAGAGAAAGATATATATATATATATATATATATATATATATTATATATAGAGAGAGAGAGAGAGAGACGGAAGCGATAGACGCGTAGAGAGAAATAAAAAGAATAATGAAATAAAAAAATGCTTTCTCAAACAGAAAGCGACGTAATCTATCTATACATATTTAAAGGGCAGTTGTGTGTATGTATTTCCGAAGGAAACTTCGAAAATAAAACAATTAACGACAAAGTATATATATATGCACATTCACTCTCAACTGAGCTTGCTTTTTGTGCAAAAATAATTCATATTTTATTCCTATCCGGGAATATATTTAAAAATTAGGATTTGAATAGTAAGAGAAGGGAAAGTCAGTGGTGACGTTCATAATTAAAACATAAACAAATCAATTATGTAAGACCAAAACAATCAATGGATCTGCGAGACAATCTTTATATCATCCACCCCATCCTCTAACCGGGCAACGCTGGTTATCCCTTTCTATTATTTCATAAATAATAATAAATTCTTTCGAAAATCAAGAAATTATTCAATGTAATAACATTTTAGATTAATGTGTTGCATAGCGCCTTCCTAACTGGCACTAAATAATTATAATGCTGCATACCTCTTCTTCTTCACTTACTTGGACATCTATTCTTCTGCTGGCCGTCTTGGTATGCTTCTGATCGTCTTTGGTATATCTTCATCTTGACTTGGTCGGGCATCTTCTAAGATCTTGCGCCTGTTGTTGACTTGGGGACTTCGGTCTGGTTTTCTGTTAGGGATTTCTCGTTGTCATTGTTAGTTTTTAGATAATAAACACAAGACTTCGATTTATTTTGATGTTACTTTATTTTCAATCCCCAACCCAGACATCTGCTAACTAACATAGCACGCATTTTAGGTCCTACCTAAAACTCCAGTTTTAGGTAGGACCTAAAATGGCCGACTTCTCTGCCTGACATCTAACTGAAAACTGGGGACTCAAAAGGTCCCACGTGACTCCACGTATTTTGGCGGGCTTCTGTAATTTTCCATGGAACTTGCATATCATGGCCGGGTCCGGCCATGATATGAAAAGGGTCACCTTACATTACAGGGGATTGACAATAATCTTATGCAACCGCATAGATTATGTCACAAATGTTTCTAAATATGGGTAGTATTTTAGAGGCTCCTAGAGCAGTTCTACTTCAGAATATTATTGGGAATTAAATTTATTGCATTATCTTAGCCATATTAAAATACTAATAAAATACTGCTTAGTTCTCTTCTGTGTTTAATATTTGCTGGGGATTCCAACAACAAGATATAACCCAGGTTAAGGAAAGTAAAACAAAGAGGAACTTTTTTGTTTCCTCAGAAAAGTACTTGCTAATATTCTATCCTCCTAATCCATATTATAGTCCCAGGACACCTCCAATGACCTCTTCACTAGTTTCATCACTCATAACACTCAATAACAAAAGTTCTCTCTCTCACTCTCTCTCTCTCTCTCACATGTATACCAAGTGAGTATCATAGGTTTATAAAACCTAAGACTGTAGAACTAAGCTATAAAATATCTATGTAGCTATGAATTTTTATGACAAGAAAGTGAAAGTGAAAGAAAATATTACATTTGACGTTGTCGTAAATCTAAAGTTGCATAGACCAAATATTGATGAAAGTCACCCATCTTTTCTCAGGTAACAGGCAGCGAACTGAGATATTTGTTTTCATAATGAATATCCACCTTCCCCTTCTTTCCCTTCTCTCCCTCTCTGTCTGTCTCTGTCTGTCTCTGTCTCTGTCATACTTATTTAAAGTTAAAATCCACAATATAAAAATGACATCTATGGGTTAAATAGAAAAATGTATTTAAAGAATAATTAAGTATCCATTAAGAGTGACTTTATTTCAAAACTTTATCGGCATTAAATGACCCACTGAGATTGATATGCCGTAAAACAAAAGGAACCAAACAAACGAACACTTAAGGTCATTCAATAAATAAGACATAATTATCTATCTATTTTTTACCCTCTCACACCTATATCTGAGTGGTTGCGCGTTTGTGTGGTGGCGTGCACGAGCGCGCTTGTATGTGTACATGCATGCATGTTAGTACGTATGTTCATGTTGTAACGTTATGCGTGAATAAACGTCAGCGTATGTAAACTCTTTGCTTAAGGGCGAGGCGGCAGAGTTATTTATTTTCACTAAATCTTACGCAGGTGAAAACACTAAATTTAAACTACAAAAGGATTTTAATTTACCATAAATATGCAGCCTGAATCACAAAATATACAGCATAAAATGAATACTGTTGTCCTCAGTTCCAAAAGCAAATAATACCAATTATTTCTTCAACATTTTTCCCACAGATATATTGGAATACATTCGCTCAATATTCACTATTTCCATACTTTTAAGTCGAGTTGTTTCATAGCCACCCCTTCTATTGTTTGTTTGTTTGTTTATTGATTTTAACGGCATATCAACCCGCCTGGGGTTATGTCATGCATAACGGTTAGGAAGTTACACATATCATGTATTTATATTTATACATTTTAGTAATTGGTTTTAACAAGGTGTTAGCCTTATTCGGGTTTATGTTGTATGGTATTGATTAGTTTCATGTCTATATTCTATGGTATAATTTTATTTCCCTCAAAAAAGAGAGAATATCCTCCATGTTGACATTTTCAAACAGATCTTTCATATTGTTTGCTTTAAAATAATGGTTTCTGATGTGAGCAAAAAACCTGCATTCCATCAATAAATGTTTAACTGTCAAAGGTGTTTGACATGTTCCCCACTGTGGTTGTCGTTCTTGTTTGAGTATATAGGAGTGTTTTAGTCTTGTATGACCAATGCGTAATCGGGACACAATGACTTGTTCTTTTCTAGACTTCCTTAAAGTTGGTCTCCAGCCTCCCAATGTGGGTTTAATTCGGAAGAGTTTATTGTGAATGTTGTTATTCCAGTGTTGATATTGATATTTCTATTCTGTTATTTTACTGCTATTCATCTTGATCGGTCATCTATCTCTGAATGGATCTGTCTATCTGGAAATGGGCAGGCTTCTCTGTTCTGTTGGTCATTCTTCTGGGGATTCCTTCGTGTCTATGTTCGTTGTTAGTTTGTAGTAACGAACACAAGACTTTATCTTATTCTTTGGACGCCTGGTGGGAGGCTAGGAAAATAAACTCTGTGTCAAATCAATATGTTTAAGAATAATTCAACCTTGGTTGGACCGCGTGCAAAAAATATTTGTCTGTAATGTAAAATTATCGACATAGGTAATGGTCTCAGCAATAAGAGTTCAAATCCTTGTCGGGGTTGTTTGCATTTCAAACAACGCTAAAACCTTTGGGATAAATCCAATTATCCCACCCCCATAACTATGGGAAGTGAGTAGGGTGGACTGAACTCTTTAACCTTGGTATGTGTTGTAGAGAAGTTAACATCCCTACAGGATGGACAGGCTCATATCCTATAATAGTCAATGTATCAGTGATAGAAACGGAAAATTATATTCAGACAAAATCACTGCGTTTGACTGCACACATTTGACCCTCCTCATTCTTGTAAGTTTGTCTTTGTGAATTGTTCTACTTCTTGGTTTTATTTAATGAGTATCTGTTAGCACCAGATACAAGTGCTGAATAAAATATATCTCAAGCACACTATTTCTCTGTGTATCTTTTACCACCCTCAACGATACAATAGTATGGCAACCAGTTAAAAAGAGAGAAAACTCTGAATTTAAACCTGTTAAACT
>CM042153.1:60885540-60900540 GCA_023376005.1 Doryteuthis pealeii | reverse complement strand
AAAAACCCTCTGAATTTAGACTTGTTAATCTCCGCTAAGAATTGACCTTGGGTCACATTGTTACGTACTTCTCTTCTGGCTGGCTTGGTACTTCTATCTTCTAATGGTCTGGTCTTTCTTGGGGGTTCCGTGTCTGGTTCTGCTGGGGACCATTTCTTATCAGAAGCCTTGTGTCATTGTTAGCTTTTAGTAATAACAACAAGACTTCGATTTACTTTGGATGTTATTTTATTCCGGAACCCAGGACCAGACAACTGCGCGCTGAGAGTCACATCTTGCTAGCTTCTAACTCTGCAACTGACTACTGCAACTGGCTACTGCAACTGACTTACTGAGTTGCCCACCTTAAACCGGAAAGGGGCTTTCTATCACTTCCGATTCTCACGATCATCCCAGAATGCAAGGTGAGAGTGAGGTCAAGCATTGTCACTCACTCTCAAGGCCATCAGCTGTACTGATTGCCATAAGGATTTCTATACTACCTTAAAAAGTAATAGGGATCCAATTAATATGTAACAACATCCTGCTTGTGCGGAAGGGTTATGTAAATACATATTAGTCGACATGTGTTAAATAAATAAAAATTAAAAAAACGGGCTGGATCTTTTATTTGGCATATAGTGTAGAAGTCTAGAAACTTTATTTAGTCAGTCGAGAAACAGTGGAGAGAGCGGATCTAATTTTCAATCTGCGGCCTAATAATGGATTCCCAACACGTGGAGTCAGTAAAATATCATGTATTTAAAAGTCGTCGAAGTAATAAATGCACAGGAGCATGACGTTGTAATTCCTCTCAATAAAACAACTTGTAGACATAAGAATAAGATGGCGACGAGAGAGACGATGTCTGGCAAGAGAAGAACCTAAAGTGAGGAGATGGACATCGTACGAAGAAGAGACTATGTGTATATTTACTAACCTCTTAGCACGAACAGGATACGACACGAGGTCAATTTCTTAATCCAAGTTTAACGAGTTTGAATTCATAGTTTTCCCTCGCCTAGACCAGTTGCCTTAATAAGTTTAAAGAGCCCAGTCTGCCCTGCTACTTATCAAAGGGTATTAGAGCTTTGTGAATGCAAGCAGTCTCGTCCAGGATTTGAACCCATTTCGCTGTATCCATTTTCTTACAACGATATCCAATACATACCGAGCACATCTATTCAAAAACGAAATATATCAACTAAACTGGTGTGAGGTTTTAAGGGGTCAAATAAGAACAAAACGACGGGTAACAAATGTAGAAAAATGTATTAACAGAAAGTAGACAAATACAATAGAGAGAAGTGGAAACTACGTATGACAATAGAGTTATTGGCTTGCTTGCATTGGCTTACTGCTAAGCCACAATTATCCCTGTTATTTATAGTAACCTGTCGGCGCATTCCATTAGTCTTATAGGGTGTATCACCTATAACATAAACACAATGTTGTCGGCTAGTTGGAATGTGTAAACAATTTTATAATCTTTGTTTTTAAAAAGCATATCTACCTTCGTGGGTTATTTAATGCCAAACTCATGCTTGCAGGGGTCCTATTTAAGCCATAGTTGAGGGAATGAGAGGGTTCAGTCAGTTGAGTATCCACTAAGGAATCGCTAAGTTCCGAGTTCGACACTGGTCCTCGCCAGCTCAGTGCATTCGTAGCACAACTTGGGTAATCTGATCTGTGCTGTACAGCATTACGGAGCTGCAGGTAGGTTTGACACTCTACCTAAGCAAGAAAGCAACAAAAACAATCTCCTTGGTCTAGTGCCAGCAAAAAGGGTAGAAACTCCCTCGCTTTTCTAGTTATACCGACAATAGGTTTCTCCACATACTTTATTTTATTAGTCCGAGAGTGAACGTAATAGGGTGACTGCAGTTCGAACTCACCTACTAGGACACCGCAGTCCACCTCATCAGCTACTACGCCACAGGTACTCCCTCCTCCCAAAGACATATTGTGTGTACGGAAAATTATTCTTTAACAATCCTATCCTCATAATTTAGCTACAGAGCACGCATATATATATATATATATATATATATATATATATATATATATAATATATATATGAGAATCGATTTTGGCCAAATATTTCGTTATTTATAAAATGATGCAGTGTTAGAAATTTGATGCTGGGGTACACGCCAAGATTATGTAAGCTGTATATGGAAGATTCGATTTTTACTGATATATATATCGGTCACTATGTCTCGTATATCAACTCCATCTCCTTTGGGCGCTCCATTCTAATCAAATTTGAATATCTATGAGGTAAGTTATAAGATCGAATGAATCATCTTTTGTAGCTCATACAGATTCTTGTTCATACTAGTTGTGAAAAAAAATATTTTTCGCAAACACTCCACCACGAGCAGGGCTTGACACAAGGTCAATTTTTAAAAGTGTATATTTAGTTTGTTTTCATTTTTAGTGGCTGGTTGTCTAACCATGACCAAAGAACCCAGTCTGCCCTACTATTTACCCATAGTTGTGGTGAGAACTGATGGATTCATGCCTTTTCCTAAAAGCGTTAGTGCGAAGGGAAAAACTACACAATCTCACATAGGTTGTGAATTTATTTTTTTTGTTTGTTTGTTGTTTTACGGCATATCAACCTCAGTGGGTCATTTAATGCCGATTAAGTTTTGAAATACATCAATTCTTAATGGATAATACAATTTTTTATAAATACATTTGTTCTATTTAACCCATAGATGGGACCCTAACAGGTACTACCACTCCGGGTCAGAGTGGACAAGGGAGCAATGGTGATGAAGGGGTGCTCCACATTCCCCAAACCTCCAAAACTGGAACCTCACCATCAGATAGAGTTTAACGTCATTCCCAGGACATGTAGACCCGCAGCCACCGCCTTCTAGCACCCATATGATAAAAAGGGGTCGGGGCTTGCCATATAGGCAATATGGTTGGGAAAATCATATAGGTGCTAGGGCTTGACGTGACCAGCCGATTGATCGGAGGGGGCCTCTCCGACCGCCCGTCTAGCCCAAGATAGGGCCAAAGTGGAGTATTGCAAGACCTGAACTGCTCATCCACCTGAGCTCTATCCTTAAGCATCACGGGTCGCCACCCACGGCCAACAGGTGGCCCCATTGGGGAAGTCTAACACCTCTGCAGAGGTGCAGTCGGTGCATTCTAACGCCCCGCCGACAGGGCGGTCGTAAACATTAAGATCTGTGAACACAAAACAGTTCCGCTACAAACATTCGTATCATTTTGTACAAATCTCATACAGAATTATATCAAAATTATGCAATTTATTGCTGTGAATTTGTATTCATACCAACAACACGTGATTGTTTGATTAAAGCTCCCACCATCACGAAAAATATTGATAGTCGGTAAAATTTGACACCTTCACAAAAAAAAAAAGAAAAAAGGAAAAAGGAAAAAAAAAGCTAATTATGTTTAGTACAGTTTGTTGTACTTTGAAAAAAAGGGGGGATTTTTTTGTCAACATACACTTAGCTCAGTCGGTAGAGCGTTCGGCTAGAAACCACAATGTTCCTAGTTCGATACCGGTCCTCGCCAAGTCAGCGTATGAGTAGCACAGGGATCTGTGCGGTAAAGTAAGGAGCTGATGGTAGGTGTGGCACTCCACCTCAGATGCTAAAACAATCTCCTTGGTCTAGCGCTAGTGAAAAGGGGATAGACTCCCTCGCTGACTGGCTGATACCGACTTTAGGCCACCCAGTCGACTTTACTTTTACATCTAGGATTAGCAAAAAGAATTAAATGATACGAAATATTCAGCAAAAATGAGAACAGTGCGAATAAAAAATTAAAAACAATTCCCCCAATCTTCACGTTCATTACTGAATGATAATAGAACATCAACTTTTCGACTTGTAAAAAAGTCGTCGGGGGTGGGGGCCTAAAGTCGGTATCGGCCAGTCAGCGAGGGAGTCTATCCCCTTTTCAATAGCGCTAGACCAAGGAGATTGTTTTTAGCATCTGAGGTGGAGCACCACACCTACCATCAGCTCCTTACTTTACCGCACAGATCCCTGTGCTACTCATACGCTGAGTTGGCGAGGACCGGTATCGAACTAGGAACCTTGTGGTTTCTAGCCGAACGCTCTACCGACTGAGCTAACCCGGCCCCTTCAAGTCTCCATTTTATGTAAATCACCACTCAAAGAAATTATACTACAAGTCGAAATGTTGTTATTGGTCATGGTAGTAGAAAACAAATCAGGAGCCGAAGTCCTTAAAGTGGTATGTACTATCCAGCAACTCCTGCGACACCACTGCTGCCAAACTGCATTGTTTTTTACCTATCCTTTGAATCACAGAGGCAGTGTGGAGAGGAGGATTTGCTACTTGGCCAACAGTTTATCCTCCATATGAACCCGCTCAGGCTACGTAGAAACTTTTTTGGACACTACTCCATCGTCTCTCGTAGACGGAAGGATGTCGACCACAAAGTCTGGGTACATGGGGATTAACGCATACTTTTAAAACAAAACAATTTTATTTAATTATAATGTTAATAAATAATATTTTCAATATGATTTCCATCATTTTCAATGCATAACTTGATGCGCCTTGTAAAATTCAGGTGAACTCGATTAAATAAGTCTACATTGCCAACAATTTCAGCACACTGACTGGTAATACGTTCTATCATGTGGTTTAAATCTGCAATCTTTATTGGGTAAACTTTCTCTTTCAACATACCCCAGAAAAAGAAGTCAAGAGGAGAAAGGCAATTTTGTGATTGTGTGGGTAGGTTAGAGTAACCTCCCTTTATTGATAGTTAACTTAGAGTGACCGTTCGTGGTGTTATACAAATATTAGTGGCAGGCCGTCGGTAAGTCTCTATTTAATGACTGGTGGGCGCCGCCATTTGCATTCTGGACTTCGTACGTCGTATGAGACGGTTGGTTCGTGTTACTCTTCTTACAGTGATAAGACTATTCCTCTCGTCCACTTAAGAATACTAACTCGATTCTTTCTTCTTTAGACAGAGCCATTATTCGATCTGGGTAGAAAGATAACATAAATAAATTTAGAAAAGTAAAGTATTTTTTTTTATTCAAACAAAGTAAAAAAGGAAAATTATTATTTCTTATATTTAATTCCTTATGTTATGATTTTATTTACTGCTATATTACCATATCTGTATTCTCGGAGAAATAACATACATAAATACAATTGTGAAATCTCCATGTACCCAGACTTTGTGGACATCCTGTAGAAACTAATATCGAGACTGAAGTGATGTCTAGATAAGTCCATACTAATTTTCCAAAATAAAAGAGAAAAAAAAAAATGGAAAATTATGTCTAGAATTGTGAATGCGAAACATCATCTCTATTTATCATACGTACTTTCATGCTTTATTCCTTCTTGCCTAAACCGAAAATATTTTCTAGTAATGTTCGGAGGTTATATATATACTTACCAACCCCTCCGCACGAGCAGGATGTGACACAAGGTCAATTTATTAAGCAGAGTTTAAAAGGTTTGAATTCAGAGTTTTCCTTCTCCTAGACTGGTTACCTAGCCAAGGTTAAAGAACCCAGTCTGCCCTGCTATTTACCCATAGCTGGAGGGAGAATCAGATTCATACCTTTCCCAAGGGTATTAGCGTCATGTGGAATTCAAACAGCTACGTCCAGGAATTGAACTCGGGGCGACGAGTCCATTTCCTACGACTCTAACCATTAGGCCACGCGCCTCCATATTGTTCGGAGGTTATAAGAAATACATCCACGTTATAAGAAATACATCCAAAGGTGCTTCAACCAATAAAAAATTAACTGGAATAAGTTTGGTATCAAGAGATCTATTTTTATGAAAATTTACGTTTCAGATATTCTTTATTTATGTTTTAATAAAAACAGTTTTTGTTGGTGAGCAAAGCTACCCCTTACTTCGTTATTATTTAGCTCAGTTGGTAGAGCGTCGGACTAGGAACCACGAGGATCCGGGTTCGATACCGGCCCTAGCCAGCTCAGCATATGAGTAGCACGGGGATCTGTGGGGTAAAGTGAGAAGCTGATGTTAGGTGTGGTGCTCCACCTCAGACCCCAAAACAATCTCCTTGGTCTAGCGCTATTGAAAAGAGGATAGACTCCCTCGCAGTCTGGCTGATACCGACTTTAGGCCGCCCCGTTGACTTTTATTATTATTATTATTATTATTATTATTATTATTATTATTAGTAGTAGTAGTAGTAGTTTTTCACACCAGCGGTAGCAGATGGACTTTCACTGGAGTAAACTGAAAATCAAATTATATCAAAGCATAAATTGATAAGACACAACAAAACAGTAAATGCATAGTGTGCGGTGACAGAGATGAGTCTATTAACCATCTATTAAGCGAATGTAGCAAACTAGCACAACGGGAATACAAAACTAGACACGATTCGGTTGGAAAGGCAATCAACTGGGAATTAGGCAAAACCTACATTTTGACCATACAACAAAATGGTATATACATAAAACAGAATCTATTCTTGAGAATGAAACGCATAAAATTCTCCGGGACTTCGAGATAAAGAAGAATAAATTTATCCCAGCCGAGGGTGCAGACCTAGTATTGATTAACAAATAAAAAAGAGAACGTGTTAACTGGTAGACTCTGCAGTTCCAGCAAATCACAGGGTAAAAATGAAATAAAGCGAAAAGATAGACAAATACGTGGACCTTGCCAGAGAATTGAAAAGGCTGAGGAATATGAGGTTGAAAGTGTGTACTTGGGACGATCCCCAAAATCTTGGAAAAACGGGAGGAACTGGAAATCAGAGGAAGTATTGAGACCATCCAGACTACTGGATTGATGCAATCGGTTAGAATACTCAGAAGAGTCCTTCAGATCTGAGGATATTTGTTGTCACTCAGATTCCAGTGAAATACAATCAGCTAAGGCTGGGGTGAAACACTCACAAGCAGTGAAATAATAATAAAGTGGGTGGGTGGGGCGCTTTGATTCTCAACTAAAATGCATATACTTAATTCTGTCTTTATCAAGACAGAAAGAAACAATGTATGAAACGTAAATTTTCTTCAAAATACAGGATGTTCGGGAGAAATTTGACAGTTTCATA
Source organism: Doryteuthis pealeii (assembly GCA_023376005.1). Classification (NCBI taxonomy): domain Eukaryota; kingdom Metazoa; phylum Mollusca; class Cephalopoda; order Myopsida; family Loliginidae; genus Doryteuthis; species Doryteuthis pealeii. The sequence goes on along the minus strand of CM042153.1, from coordinate 60,893,474 downwards.
AGTAAAAAGAAAAAGTGCTTGGTAACGACTCGGCGATTGCTGAATATCTATGAGGCAAGTTAAAAGATCGAATGAATCATCTCTTGTAGCTCATATAAATTCTTGTTCATACTAGTTGTGAATAAAAATATATTTTCGACTCTCCTCACACAAGCGACATAGCTATATATTTATAGACAATCTACCGTTTGCAGTAAATTTTAAATATTCTATTTTGGTCACAATTGCTTGTAAAATTCTCCTTCACAGAATCTGCGAGTTCCTTATTCTAATTAGTTCTACCACATGGGTCCTACTCAAAATCCTCTAATATTACAAGGGAACCTTCTACAGCCGAATTATATCTACGCCAGCAATTCTATTTCAGAACAATTGTTATTACCTACAGTAATCTACGCCATAGAGCAATTCTATTTCAGAACAATTACTACAATCTACCCATAGAGCAATTCTATTTCAGACAATTGTTATTACTAAGAATTAAATTTCTACAGTAATCTACGCCATATTAAATTACTAAATACTAAAAATACTAATAGTTATGTAGCAATGATTTTGTTGTAACCAAGTAAAAGAAAACAACAACTTTACATTTAACAGTGTTGTAAATTTAGAGTTATTGAGAACAAACGAAGGTTAAGATCTCTTCGGGGTTCAGGCAGTTTTCCGTCAAAATAAAGTATAACTATTTAATTGGTTGGAAGCCATCCGTCTACGAGAGACGATGGAGTAGTGTCCAAGTTTTTTCCTTGTTTTTTTCCCCTTTGAACTACATAGTCTGGACGGGTTCATATGGAGGATAAGCTGTTGCCCATGTAGCAAATACTCCCTCTCCACACCCTGTGATCCAGACGAAACCGAAGTTTGATAGGCGGAACATATCTACATGCTATGTGCAGTAAGGTAGGGAGTTGGTGGTATTTATGTTGCTCCACCTCGGACGCACAAAATAATCTCCCTGGTTTCGTGAAAAGGTAGTAGACCCCTCTCTGTCCGGCTGATTCAGATAATAGGCCACTCCACACAAGAAAACTATTCAAGTATTTTCAGAGCCAATTACAGTAGTACCTTGACTTACGAGGGCGCCGACCCACGAATTTTCTGAGTTACGAGCTATCATTTGGTTTATTCTTTCTATACAAACTTATTTAAATAAGCGAACACATCTCATGGGATAAACATGTTACAATAAACCTTTTAGCCCTTGTCAATTTTGTAAACAATTTTTTCCTGGTGACATCACACCCTAAAAATGGCTACTCATGCTCAGAAGAAAAAGAGAAAAAAACAAATATGGCGCCGTCCCTACAAGAATCATATTTGATTATTCCAAGATTGTCGGTACAGTCAGTTTCCAATTTCGCTAGTGTTTTTTTTTATTTGTCTTTTTAATTCTCGCTGTGAAATCCAAGATTTATAGAATTGGAACATGATATATGGCAACTCCTGAGTGTTTATATGGAAATTTCTGTTCTTCAAAGCGGTTTTCTTTTCATGTCAAAATCTTGTCATTTTGTATGCCGCATAATGCGAGGCCCCGAAGGCCAGTAAGTGAATTCGTTGTATCAATTATGTGAAGGGCCAAGAACGTATAGGGTTGCAGCGAGCAAGTGTCCATCTCCGACATAATGTCAGAGAAAAATAATGATATCAATGGGAATTTGTTTCAAATGTTACAACAAAGATTTAATTTTCCTGTTTTGATGACCTATGAGTTGGAACTTATTAATGGTCACAATTTTGTTAAATAACAAAAGGAATAAGATAATTCCATAAAAAGACATAAAATAAGGAAGTAAAAGCATACGTATACATATATATGAGAGGAAGCGCGTGGTGTAATGGTTAAAGTCAGGGGAAATGGACTCGTCGCCCGAGTTCAAATTCTGGACGTGGTAATCGCAGTTCACTTAGCGCTAATACCCTTGGAAAGGTATGAATTCTACTCTCTCTCCAGTATGGATAAATAGTAGGACAGACTGGGCTCTTTAACCTTGGTTAGGCAACCGGTCTAGGAAAAGGAAAACTCTGAATTCAAACCTGTTGAACCCGCTTAAGAAATTGACCTATGTCACACCCTGCTCGTGCGGAGGGTCGGTAAATATATATATATGAGAGGAAATTATATGTGTGTGCGAGCACATGTACACATGCACGCAAGTGCTATATTCACATGTGTATATTTACATATACATTATGCATATGTATAAAACGCGCAGGCCTATGCATACTGATAGAAAATTCAACATACCAGCGTGAAAATTCTTTTTGACCATATTATTACGATTGTTTTCGATTTCTACTTTCTACCTGTTGATTGCTCAAAAAGGCAAACGTGAAACCTAAGGTCATAGCTAAAATATCCATGTAATTAAATATATACACAAAGTAATATATATATATATATATATATATATATATAATATATATATATATTATATATATATATGAGTTAAGAGTAAGGAAATGAATCCGACGGAAATGTATAGAAAAAAGGGTATGAAAACGCAATATTGTTAAAATGAATATAAAAATATATTCTGATAAAATGAAATAAAAATATATTCATTTGAACAATATTGTGTGTTTTCATACCCTTTTATCTATCTATCTATCTATCTATCTATCTATCTATATATAATATATAATATATATATATATATATATATATTAGATAATTGTCCTATCACAGACATTGAGTACTCTCCTCATAATACAGCAATATTGGCCCACCAGTGACACACCAAGTGATATAGTGATATACATAGATTGTATAATATTATATATATATATATATATATTATAATATATATATATATATATATATATATATATTATTAGATAATAGTTCTATCACAGACATTGAGTACTTCTCATAATGCAGCAAATATTGGCCCACCAGTGAACACCAAGTGATATAGTGATATACATAGATTGTTGTAATATATATATATATATATATATATATATATATATATATATGGGATAGATGGATGTAGTAGAATCCGACAGTATGAGTAGGTAGAAGGGATGGTGAACGAGAAAATGCAAACTCAAAACAAATAAGAGTTGAAACGTTTCGTCCGATTTATACGGACATCATCGGTAAATGACTTTTATTGAAAGCAAATTACGTCCGAGTATAAGTACGGAAGTGAAGGAGAGGATAGGGGTAGACGTGAATTGTATTGTTTTTGAAGTCTTCGATGTCCTGTTGATTTTGGTAATTATCCGTGGGTGGTAGGTTGTGTCATCGGCTAATAGTGTTTCAATTTTGCTATGTATTCGATTTTTGCAAAAATTGAAATACTGTTAGCCATCGAAGAAACCAACCTGGCAACCAAGCAACCAACCTAGCAACCAACCAGTCAGGCAACTGTTTCTCGGCGTAAAGGCTTTGTACAACTTGTACACGTACGGGGGGTAGAGCAGGTAGGACGCACTTTGTGTAATAGCTAGAGTCGTGAGAAATGGACTCGTCGTTCGGAGTTCAAATCCTGGACTATGCTGCTTGCATTTCCCATAGAGCTAATATCATTGGGAAAGGTATGCATCCAACTACTCTACTTCCAGGTATGGGTAAATAACAGGGTAGAATGGACTCTTTAACCTTGGCTGGGTACAGAGCTTAGGAGAAGGTCAACTATGAATCAAACCTGTTTAACTCCGATTCAGAAATTGACCTTGTGTCACATCCTACTCCTTCGGAGGGGTTGGTATATTATCATCATCCTATCGTGATGGCAGCACGGATATCCATGACAATCTCTCGCCATCCTTCCCTATCATTCATTACCCCTGGGAGGTCATCTTTGCAGCATTCAGTATCCGTCTTTACTGGGCGACCTACTCTGGCGTGCCCATGTGATGGCTTCAACAGAAGAACGTCACTTACGAGTTCATCCTTGCTTCTCCAGCTGTGCCCAGCATGTCTTGTTCGCCTCACACGGATGGTTTGTGTGATATGGAGCAGGTGGCCATACAGTTGTGTTCTAGTGGGGTGTTGTTTCCACGACTTGTTTAATATTGCACGCAGTATTTTCGTGCAAGACCCATCTAGCTTATTCTCTAGGCGCACAGTAACACTGAGACTACTACCACTGGAAGACTTTTAGATGCGTGTGATAGAGCATGATAGCGTTGAAAGAACTACAATTCTGAAGGCGAAATAAAATATTGAAAAAAGTATCAGAGAATTAAAACAGTAGAAATTGGATGATAAAAATCTGCCGAGGAATCCAGGCAGAAAAGAGTGAAAAAAATAAGAACGAAGTAATAAGAAGGGAAAATGATATATTTTTGTAGACCGGTCGTAAATCTCCTACCGGGAAATAAAGTAACTAAAAAAATATATCCTGCTTAAGACGGGCTTCACTTAAGCAAGTCAGTTACCGCGTCAGCTTAGCAATAACTCGGCTCTGTGGATATCAAATTTGGAGACGGAAAGACCAAACTGTGAGTAGGCAATCTCTTTGTTTGTTGCAAGTGACATTGATTTTCAAATATCTCTTCAAATTCTAGTAATATACAATGGTACCTTGAGTTAATATATATATTCCATACACACACACACACACACACACACACACACACACATATATATATATATATATATATATATATATATCTTAATAATATACAATGGTACTTGAGTTAATATATATATAGGATGTGTCAAAAATGTATCGAGATTTTTTGTACTATTTGACATACCTTGTATTCCAAAAAAATCAACGTTTCATCCATTGTTCATTTATATCTTGGTAAATACAGCTTAAAACTCGGCACTTTTATAACACACCTTGTATTCTGAAAAAAATTAACGTTCTCTTCATTGTTCATTTCTATCTTGGTAAATACAGCTTAAATCTCGATATTTTCATTATACACCTTGTATATATATATATATATATATATATATATATATATATATAGATAGATAGATAGATAAATATGGATAGATAGATAGATAGATAGTGAAACCTTGTCTTACGAGTTTAATTCGTTCCGCTCGTAAGTCAATTTTCAAGAATCAAATCAATTTTCTACATTGCAATAAACTGAAATATATATCATTGATTTATGCTCCTATTTTTTTAGCATTACTCATGGAAAATGAGGGTAAAAAAGATTTTAACCCCCTTTTGAACAATAAAAGGATGCGGATTTTATAGAAATTGGTCTTTGCTGGTCTCCATCAATTTTTCTTTATAAAAGGACACGTAAAGAAAAACGGCGAAAAAACTAAAATTGGAAATATATTAGAGACTTAAAAATACCAAAAGAAATCCGAAGTGTAAATTATAGAAAGGAAGAAGCAAATATGGTGGAAACTTGACTTACAACTGTCGAGTTTTTGAGCTACGAGCTGTTACCCATTCAACTTCTTGCTTTTCGTTAAGAGCTAAACTTAGAGATACTAGCGAGATTCATATACACCTATGTTAATAAGTTCACTAAATACATTTAATTTTCCAAACGTATTAAAACAAAGAGAAATATTATTTGTAAAAAGTTAAAACAATAAACCATATTACAGCATATAATTCCATGCATGTGGGAACTTTTGTTTCGTAGTTTTTATCCCCGGGAATCATAGCTGGCCTTTTTGGTCCTGTATGTCCAATAATTTATATTCAAATTAATCCGTTTTCGGAAATTGACTGATTTAATGTTGTAAGTGAATTCAGATTGATATTTGAAAACCTCAAATCTCTGTAGACAAAACAAAGACAGCCAACGGAAAACTATAATTTAGCTTCATTAAGAAAGAGTAGTTTTACATTCGCATTACAATAAATTACAATCTTGTTTTAGCAAGAGAAATATAAAATCAAAATAGCTAGAATTTTCCAAGATGTCTTTATCGTTTAATTTGCAGTATACACTTTTGGGCATAAAAATTAGCCTCACATTTTTTTCTACTTTAAAATAAATTCACTTAAGTAAGAATTTCGAATATCACCTGAAACTAATGGGAAAAATAGACTCTCTCGATGATTTCGACGCAAGAGGGTTCCTCCAATGAACAACCTACACAGTGATTTGTTTATAGTGGTGGAGGTTTGTGTTGGGTCATCCGCAATTTCGTGGCATAGTCGATAGAAAATAATTGGTGGACTAGGAATGTTACAAACCCATTCAATGACTGACTTCAGGATTTTCAAATTCAGAGTATTTTCCTTGTCCTAGACTGGTTACCTATCCAGGGTTAAAGAGTCCAGTCTGCTTTACTATTTTACCCATAGCTGGAGGGAGAATATATGGATTCATTCCTTTCCCAAGGGTATTAGCGTTATTTGAAATGCAAACTGTCCTTTCTCGGATTTGAACTCGGGTCAACGAGTCCATTTTATCTTGGGCTAGACGGGCGGTCGGAGAGGCCCCCTCCGATCAATCGGCTGATCAAGTCAAGCTCTAGCACCTATATGATTTTCCCAACCCTGTTGCCCTTATGGCAAGCCCCAACCCCTTTTTATCATATGGGTGCTAGAAGGCGGTGGCTGTGGGTCTACATGTCCTGGGAATGACGTTAAACTTTATCTGATGGTGAGGTTCCAGTTTTGGAAGTTTGGGGAATGTGGAGCATCCCTTTATCACCATTGCTCCCTGGTCCACTCTGACACGGAGGGGTAGTACCTGTTAGGGTAACATCTATGGGTTAAATAGAAAAACATGAGTTGATAAACAAAATTGTATTATCCATTAAGAATTGATTTATTTCAAAACTTTATCGGCATTAAATGACCCACTGAGGTTGATATGCCGTAAAACAAAACAAACCAAAACAAAACGAGTACATTTTCTACCGTTCTAACAATTATGCCACGCGCATCCATCCCTAAAACAAATAAGAAGAGCACACATTCCCTGAAGTAAATAAAGTAAATAAGAGCAGAATCCTTTAAAGCAGGTAAGGTGAATACAAAAAGCAGGTGTTATAAACTTGTTTGACTCTGGTAAATAAATGGCGAGAGGAGAGAGGAGAGGAGATGGGTTCTTACTGTTTCTGTTGGGTCGTCACCATCTTCTTCTTCTGGGCTGATTCCTTTCTTTCTTTTGGGTTGGGTTGTCTATGCTCATTTCTTCGTTGTAATAATTAATCGAGGCTTAATTGTTTTACAAGACGTCTTTATTCTTTATCAAAAACCTATACCCAAAAGCGTCACCTATTAATAACATAATCGTCTCCGATTTTGAATTTCAACAAATTTTAATTCAAAATCTAAATACATTTACAGGCATAATTTGTAGAGCTACCCACGAATTATGTAACATATGTATTTCCTAAAGCAAATAAGGTGAATAAGAATAACAGGTATTCCTTAAAGCAAATAAGAAGTCTAAGAGTAGACATTTCCTAAACAAAAAGATAATGACTGATATTTTCAAAGATTCCTGGGATACCAAAGCATACCCAAAAATCATTATTACAAGCAATATTTCTCTGTGCCTAGTCGTGGTCACAAGAACATTTTGAATCTTCAATACAACCCCCCCCCCAAAAAAAAAAACAATAACAAATAATGCATAATGAGTAGCCCTTATTATCCACTAGAATCAGCAACCCGGCGTTACCTGGGAAGAGGGGTCTTATAAAAAGTTAGTCTCGCAGATCCATTAATTGTACTAGCAAATATATGCACCCTCCGGGTGCAAGTACTTAAGTTTTAATATAATAAAATATCATATTAAATTAGAAAGGCTAATGAAACTGAATAAAAATGCCGATAAAAAGATTTGGAACAGAGGGGGTATGATTGAAAAATAGAACAACTTTGAAACTAACTCTTCCATCATTTTCCCTTACTCCCGTCTTTCATTGGTAAATTTTCCTAATTTAACTATTTAGTTAAAATAGGATGTAAATAATAATATTACAGTTATTTCTTCTTGTTAATGGATTTCTTTTAAGATTTATCCCCAAGATTTGT
>CM042153.1:60870540-60880540 GCA_023376005.1 Doryteuthis pealeii | reverse complement strand
GCCATTAGCATCGATCACATCCTCAATCCTGCTCTGGAACTTGGAGCAAGCTTCCCTTGGAAGGGTCTCAAAAACCACCTTAATTCTGTCGATTAACTGTGCTTTTTTAGTATTGGCACGGCGATTGGTGTCTTTATCAACAGCGCCCTAATAATCAATGGGGTTAAGATCTGGGGAGTTCGGTGACAAAAAAATTGGGACTGGTGTCACCGACAACCATTTTTGACTTTTCCCAGAGGTGTGGCAGGGGGCTGAATCTGCTGCCATACATATGGCCTACCATTGCCTACCCTTGTTATCCAGGTTGACTACAGTCGTTAGGAACTCCACGCAGGCATCTGAATTCAACGTGATACGCTCTCTGAAAAAATGCGGATATGTGTGTGTGTGTGTGTGTGTGTGTGTTGTGTGTTTAGGAGAGAAAATGGAAATGAATCCGATGTAAAAGTAATAAGTGAAATTGAAAAATAGGATATCTAAGGATAATTTATTCATATTTGAAATAAATATCGTCGACGTTTAACGTTACGATTGATAAGTAGAACGTCGAACATATATCTAAATTTGTTTTTCCTGAAGAAGATTGGAGATACATATCTGATGTATATCAACTCTAGATATATGTTCGGTATTCTACATATCAATCGAAATTTTGAATGTCGACTATAATATACACATTATAAATATCAATGAATCCCCTTTACATTTCTATTTTTTCCCTTTCGATTTTTACTTTTCGCTATATATATATATATATATATATAATATATATATATATATATACATATATATATATATATATATATATATATTATATTATATTATGATTGTATGCACAAGTGCCCTTGTCCCCGCTACCCTAACTTAGATCTATATGTTCTATTCCCGATATTGAGCACTGTTTTCTCATGAATATAGTACCCAGTTATCAATATATATATATATATATATATATATATATATATATATATATATATATATATAATAAAGTCAGTATCAGCCAGTCAGCGAAAGAGTCTACTCTTTCATTAAAACTGCTAAACCAAGGAGATCGTTTTGGCGTCTGCAGTGGAGCGCCACACGTACCATCAGCTCCTCCCTTCGCTACACGAATGCTGAGTTGCTGAGGGCTGGTATCAAACCCGAAACCTTGTGGTTCGTAGTCGGGCGCTCTAACGACTGAGCAAAGCCGGCCATCTACAATACAATATAATATATATAAATACAATATAATATAATACATATAAATATACGTATACATTTATTTATATATATTGCTCTCTCTCTCTCTCTCTCTATATATATATATAATATATATATATATATATATGTGTGTGTGTGTGTGTGTGTGTATGTGTGTGTGTGTTTACATGTGTATGTGTGTGTGTGAGTGTGTGAGTGAGTGATAGGTGTTGGTTGGGCTCATATGATGTGCATGTGGGGGTGCACATGAGTGTACGTGGGTACAGGAGCGTGTCAGAATTATTTGGCTAGTCAGTCTGAAGAAACCTAACTCTATGTCAGCCTATAACATGACATGAGCCTCACCTGTTTTTCATCTTCATCGACCCGACAATGCTGGAAACAAGCCAACACTTCGCATATCGTTTTTGTGTCATATCCACGGACACCACTCTCGATACAGAGAGAGAGAGAGAGAGAGAGAGAGAGAGAGAGAGAGAGAGAGAGAGAGAGAGAGAGCATAAATAGATTGACGATGGCGAATGAACCTTTGTCAGATCGTGTAGAAGTTTCTGTTGATCTAAGAACACGATGAACACGTTAAAGTTTTAGTGTGGTCTACTGTACTTGTGTGCTGCTGAATCTTGGCTCGTTTGCCAGCAACAGTTGAGGCGTCCTCTCAAGGTGTAATGGTTTGCAAGCTAGTGTCGCAGATCTTTTATTAAAAACGAATTCGTCACGCGGTGGTCATAATGTGACCTTGTGTCAGATACAACCCATTGTGAACCGGATGTGTAAATAATTTACCAAGAACATTACAACGACGAATCGAACGTTTCCGTCGATGTTGAAGCTGTTTATGATTAATTTCCTGGTCAATTAAACCCTTATTAGCTCTTAAATTTAGTATATTATATACATATTTACCAACCCCACCACACGAGTAGGATGTGACACAAGGTCAATTTTTAAGTGAAATTTGATAGTTTTGAATTCAGTGTTCCTTCTCCTAAATTGATTGCCATACCAAGGTTAAAGAACACAGCCTACTCTACTATCTACCCACATATGACGGGAGAATAGTTATATTCATCCCTTTTCAATGGGCATTATCACTATGTAAAATACAAACAGCCTCGTCCAGGATTTGAACTTGTCTCGCCGAGTCCATGTCCTATGACGGTAATCATACCACGCACCTCCTCTAGTATATTACATATGACCATTATCTGTTAAAAGTTTATTTTATAAGCTGTTAAAGTTAACTGCAAAACTTACGAAAATAAGATAAGATATTACCAATTAACACTTGTATATTGGTTATTAATGCATTTCTGTATCTTTTGATATAAATATTATAAATTTAAAAGAAAAAAAAACTTGTTTGGAATTTCTATTTGTGTGGTGCTAAATCTTGGCTCATTTACCAGCATTAGTTTAGGCGTTCTGTCGATGTGTAATGGTTTGCAAGCTAGTCTCCCTTTTACAATGTAAAACTTTTAGAATTCAATTCGAAAATGTTTAAAATAAAGTGGCAGTTGATTCTGCTGTTCTGAATGACGTCACTTTAAGGAATGAACATAGCAATAACCGAAGGCCGAGAATACGCAGTCTGTATCCCCAGATTATCGGTATGAACTAAACTTAATCTAATGGTGAAACTCCATTTATAGAAGTCAAGGAAGTGTTTAATTCCCATTTTGTTGTCATTACTACCCGAGAACTCTGACTGGGAGCGGTTGATTATACGTCACAAACATTTTTTTCCTGTTTTTTTTTCTTCCTGGTTTGCGTTATTTAATGCAAACCCATCCTTATAGAACAGTAGCCGTACTACATATCCTATAATTTAAACTAGTACGAAAGTGGACGTAATATTTCGACTGAGTTCGAACTCACTAACTACACTGTTGCAATCTATCTCCTTAGGCACTACACCACATGGGCTCTCCCTGGAAACCGGTAGATTTAACTTGAATGATATAGATATATATATTATTTTAAACTTCTCATAATTTTTTAGTACTCGAATTTTTTTCCCAATTAGTACTAAATTACAAAACAATAATTTTCGAAAAAGGGTTCAATTCAAATTCTACCAATTAATTGTAATATTTAAATGTGGTAACACTAACTGAACCTCCCTTATGTCAAGCCCCAGCCCCTTTTTATCGTATGAGTGCTAGAAGGCGGTGGCTGCGGGTCTACATGTCCTGGGAATGACGTTAAACTCTATCTGATGGTGAGGTTCCAGTTTTGGAGGTTTGGGAATGTGGAGCACCCCTTCATCACCATTGCTCCCAGGTCCACTCTGACCAGGATGGTAGTACCTGTTAGAGTCCCATCTATGGGTTAAATAGAAAAATGTATTTATAAAAAAATTGTATTATCCATTAAGAATTGATTTATTTAAAAACTTTATCGGCATTAAATGACCCACTGAGTTTGATATGGCGTAAAACAAAACAAACCAAACAAACCAAACCAAAAACGCAAACAAGTTGATACTATTAACAAAAAAAGAACATAAGATAGTTATTGTAAAATTTACAATGTGGCACATAGCCAAAGAGTAGGAGAGTCTGAATTCCACTATTCTATGAATACCGAATAGGAAAGGCATGATTGGCCACAGACAAATTATCAGCCATGTGGAAATCCGATCTCGCTGAAAAGCTAAAGCGACAATTCTTCCAGGCGTGGTTATATCATTATTGCTGTATGGCTGCTCCATCTGGACCCTAAAGAAGCGCCTTGAGAATAAGCTAGATGGGACCTGCACAAGATACTGCTGCGTGAACAAGTCGTGGAAACAGCACCCCACAAGGAGACAGCTGTATGGCCACTTACCCCCATCTCCCAAACCATGCGAGTAAGACGGACTAGGCATGCAGGACACTGCTGGAGAAACAAGGACGAGCTCATAAGCGACATACTCCTGTGGAAGCCAACACATGGGCATGCTAATGTGGGCCGCCCATCAAGGACCTACATTAACCAACTATGTGAGGATACTGATGCTGCACAGAAGAACTCCAGAGGCAAGGAATGATAGGGAAGGTTGGCGAAAGATTGTCATGGATATCCGTGCCTCTTGCGCGACATGATGTGATGATGAATAACTTATCGGCTCAATCAACCGTATTCAAAATGCTTTCAAACTACAGACACCAAAACACATCAGTCACTATTGAGATCTGAAGTTAAACACATATATACATATATTTTGATCGAGGGAATAATTGAAACTTTATTAACAAAATTAAAAATTTATGATATAAAAAACAAATATGTAATGGAATAATTAGCAAGGATTCCCCTCACGATCTGAAATTTCACCGGTCGAAATAAAGATGTCAATCACAGAATCGTGAAAACAATACACCAAAAACATAAGAAAAAACAGAGATAGATCCAGATCAGAGTAGCAGAACTACATCAGTTAGTTTAACGTCACCAGGACATGAATAGCACAGCCCCATGACCAGACGATTGATAAGCCTAAGTAAGGGTAAGGTACATGACCAGTCAGTATCGACAGAACAAGTAACTGCAAAAAGATCTAGCCTTAGGTACTGGGTTGGATTGACACGTTTTTCAAAATCGCAAAATTCTACACTAAACCTGCAAGATCTACAAAGAAATGCAGATCCACATTTTGTACCCGGCACAATCACGGAATATTTATCCGTCTTTTGCCAAATTCTAACGATGATATCCTTTTTCTCTGAATATTTGAGATGAGGCTTGAAGATTAGTATTATCTGCGTTATTCGGACTATTGTCCCCATCTTCATTGTTATTTGTACAACGTTTCGGCCGATATACCCTACGGCCTTCTTCAGGTATCTCTTGTCGGACTCGTGAACCTTCTTGGACTTGGGAACCTTCTCGGACTCAGGAACCTTCTTTTCGAACTCGGGAACTTTCTTGTCGTATTCGGGAGCCATCACGGAACTTTGAACCTAACCCTTTATTTATTCCACGGGGTTATCCTGTTCTCATTCTGCTAACCATAGCTGGGGTAGGAGTTGTGTTAATTAATTATTTTTCTAACTGCTTTCACTCAGGATTGAACTCGGGTTCCAGAGATAACTGTCACTTAGAACTGTTTAACCTAACTGCCTTATCCACTCGGCCATGTGTCCAATTGGAAGGTTCCCGAGTCCGACAAGAGGTACCTAAAATGGCCGGAGGGTATATCGGCCGAAACGTTGTACAAATAATAAAGGAGATGGGGACAATAGTCCGAATAACGCAGATAATACTAATGATATCCTTGTTCTAGAAATCTGGTCTTCGCCTTAAGCTGGTTTGAAGAATGGGACCAGGGTCTGAGGCATGAGAAACTTACTCTCATGGGATCCCTACTGTCGTGTAATACAGATCACGACTCTCCTAATGCCAAGAATAGAGAACAAAGTTTTTCCTCATATTCAACACTGGAACTACAATACTGTAGACAGAACTGGCATCAAGTACCAAAAACTCTCCATGCAAATCAGGAAGCCTTTTACACAACGTTTGTACGGCCGTGCAATGAAAGAAAACATGTTCAAATGACCCCACCAAATGGCCGCTTTGGACGCACTCTTGTGATCAGTACCGGTGTGAAGAGTTTCTTGCCGACTCAGAGAGAATTACAAATCATCATCCAGGGGAGAGAAACGAACCGTTCGTCGTCAAATATGCACAGGGCGGTTCATATGTAAATTAGCCATTGGGAAATGTGCACTTTTACACACTTTAATTTTGCTCTTAGTAAAGAGTTCCAGAAATTCATTGATTAAAAAAAAAATATCTCACTGAATCAATAAAAAAAAAACTAAATGTGTACTTTTATATATAAACGCATTAAAGTGTATGCGAGATTTTAATACTGGACGACATCTCTTTTCTGAGTCATAAGACTACACGCACTTACCAATATATTCCTATATATATTATATATATATATATATATATATAGAGAGAGAGAGAGAGAGTGAGAGAGAGAGAGAGATGTCGACAGAGTGGCTTGATGTCGGTGTCAGCCAGACAGCGAAGGAGTCTATCCCCTTTAGACCAAGAGCATTTTTGCATCTGAGGTGGAGTGTCACACCTACCATCAGCTCCCCACTTTCCAAGACAGATCCCTGGGCTACTCATACGGTGAGTTGGCGAGGGTCGATATCGAACCAGGAACCTTACGATTCCTAGGCAAGTACTTTACCAACTGAGATAATATATATATATATATATATATATATATATATATATATATATATATTGACCATTGCGAGTGACCATTTGTTTTCCAGTAAATCAAAATGTCCAGATAATGACACAAACCGTCCCTCCATTACATTGGGTATGGGCCTAAATAATTTAGTATCTCGATAAACGTTTAAGGCAGCTCTGTATTGTATTATATATATATATATATATATATATACATACATATATATGAATGTATATATATATATATATATATATATATATATATATATAATGGGATATTGATTCGTGCTTTATCTGACTTTATGTGACATGAATAAGAGTTTCGCCTTCATCGTTCAATTATGAATTAACTTTTGCTCCGTATCTTGGGCGGCACATATCTATTAGGACAGAAGTAAATATTGCTCGAGATACAATGCGTCTGCCGTTCTGCCATTTCAGAAAGAAATAATAATCAGGATGGGCCGAAATATATATATATATATATATATATTATATATATATATATATACAGGAAAAGAATAGACTGTGTCTGTTTCGTGAATATATGTAAGTATGACAATCCCATATATGGATATAGCTAAGATGATTATGTTCCGCCAAATTAGCAATCGCTTTGCAAATGAAAGATCATATTCTTATTTAATGTAAAAGTAAGGCCTCAAATTAGTAGGAGTATATATATATATATATAATATATATAATATATATATATATAAGTAAAGAAATATCAAAAGACTTAAAGATTTAGTCTATTTCAGGGAACTTAGACAAATAGTCTAACTCTCCCGACTCATCAGATGAGAATGATTAAATTTTTTAATACTTTAAAGGCATTTGAAAACAGATTTTTATTTTAAAAAATAAAATAAAATAAAATAAATAAATAAAATCTTTCAAATGCCTTTAAGTAATAAAAAATTTCATCATTCGCATCTGATGAGTCGGGAGCGTTAGATATTGTCTAAGCTCCAGAAATAGACTATATACTAAATCTCTAAGTCTTTTTGTATTTCTTTACTTATAATTTGCCCTGTGATTCTAACATAAGAGCACACATTGAGCTCTCAAACTGCGACAGGTTTTAAATAAAACTCTTGTGTCGTAAGGAAGATTTCTTTCTCTGGACTTTTGAATTAATATATATATATATATATATATATATATATATGAAGGAAAGTGGCAGCAAATCCGACAATATATATATAAATAATACACACACATATATATATATATATATATATATATATATATATATATATAAAACTCAAGTTTTATTAACTAAAATATTTCGATAGACCTTCATCAGGGCTTTCGTTGTTTTAAGAAAAAAAATTATTAATGTAAATAAAAGTCTGCGAGCCTCTGTTTTTGTTGTGTGGCTGTTTTTGTTGATCTTCAAATGTAAGGAAGAAAAGACATACTTAAATTGCTGACTAACATCTTATTTTAAATTACGTGACATAATTTATCCCGAAAATCTTGGATACTAATTTTTAATGAATGGAATTAAAAAAAAAAAATTATTCTACGTCGGCGTCCTATTATACTTTGTGTGTGTGTAGTTTTTACTTGATCTTAATAAATGGAAAAATACCTTATTTAATTGAGTAACGACGTCCCCATGTATACTACGTGATGTGTGTCTGCGTGTGTCTCTGTGAATTTTAATTAATTGTAATCAATACAAAAAATATAAGGTATTTTGTAATTTTTAAGTATGAGTTTAACTAGGTGAGGGGACAAGTTATAAAATCCGAGTCTTTGTTTTATTGTATTATAAGTCGAGATTATACTAGATTCTACAATTGTTCTTAGTTTTTTGTTGTGTTAGGATACATACACATATCATGTCGCGATAGCAAGTAAGATATTCATGACAATCTCTCTACAACCGTCCCTATTGTTCATCGCACTTGTTAGGTCCCCTGTCCAGGAAACAGAATCCGCATAGAGCTGATCAATGTTGGTTCTTGCCGAACAGTCCACCCAAACGAGCCCATTTGCCTGGCTTCTGTGAGAGAACGTCGCTTATGAGTTTGTCTTTGGTTTTCTAGCAGTGTACGTCGGATGGTTTGTGTGATAGGGCGTAAGTGGCCATACAGCTGATTTCTTGCGGGGTGTTGTTTCCACGATTTGTTTCAGACCGAACGCAACATTCTTGTGCAGCTGCCATCTAGGTTGTTCTCCGGTGTTTTGTTAGGCTGCAAGTGATGCAGCCGTAAAATAGCACTATAACAACTTCGTCTTGGAAGAATTATCGCTTTAACTTATCAGTGAGATCAGATTTTCATATGGTTGATAATCTGTTTATAGCCGACTATGCCTTCCCTATGCGAGCATTAACATCACTGTACAAGCCAAATAGTTGTAGCAAGGAACATCGGCATTTATGTGAACTCCGATAAAACTGAGTTCATATGTTTTAAAAAGAAGGGAAGCTTCTTCATACGCGACGGTAAGCATCTCAATCCATCGGACCAGATCACGTACCTAGGTATTAACATCTCATGAATACATACATATGTTACATAATTATTGGATCCCTAATAGTTTTTTAAGGTAGTGTAGAATCATAATGGCGATTAGTGCAGCTGGTGGCCTTGAGAGTAAGTGACAGCGCTTGACCTCACTCTCACCTTGCTTTCCGGGGATAAATCGTGAGAACCGGAACCCCCATAGAAGGCCCTCTTCCGGTTTAAGGATATAGTAAGTTTAAGTCAGTTAGAAGTTAGAAGCCGAGCTCGTAACATGTAAGCGTCATCTGCGCAGATTGTCTGGGTTGGGGATTTATAAATAAAGTAAAATCAACGTAAATCGAAGTCTTGTGTTTATTACCAAAAACTAACAATGACACAGGGCTTCTGATAAGGAGTGATCCCTAACAGAAACCAGACTCGAAATCCCCACAAGAAAGACCAGACCGTAGAAGATATACCAGACCAAGATGTTAGAAGATAGACGATCAGAATAGCAAAGCCGGCCAGAAGAATAGATGACCAAGATATAGAAGAAGTAAAGAAGTAAAGAAAGTATATAACGTTATATCGATTTGGTACGGTGAAAACCCCAGTATGCAACACATATATAATATCATTGATACAATATTGATATCTATTAATAATAGAGATTGTCTGTATTTCTGTCTGTAACAAACACTACGTCATAGCTCAACGTCACAGCCTACGCCACAATATTCTTATGCTATATACACCCAAAATTTGAGTAAGCAATTTTTAAAATTGTTTTTACTCTCGTCCTTTTTTTTTTTACAGTAACAAGAAGTTAACTAAAAAGTTTACAAATAAAATAGATACCTACAATTTTGTGAAAATTGATGTGGAAAATATTCAAATAATTGTTTGATTATTACATGCACGCAACATTTTATTTGAGAGGGACGGGGCTCAGTTTTCATTTCAAATTGTTTTTTTTTTTTTTTACTCCTTTAATAAATATGAGGATTTTGCTTACTAATACAAACCCTCTGACATTAAATTTTTAACTCCCACCCTCTCAGGCAATGTTTTTCAAAAATTAATTTTACGACGCCCGGAGGGTTTTTCTGTTGCTAATTGATACTAATATACATTTAATA
>CM042153.1:60800540-60865540 GCA_023376005.1 Doryteuthis pealeii | reverse complement strand
GTACGTACACAAGTGTTCTTTTACTGGAGAGAGGGGGAGAGATAGACACAGGTAGATAGAGAGATGCATAACTTACCTCTTTGGTTATTGGTGATCTCTAGGCGTTTCTATTCTTTCTCTATGACATATTTCTCTGTTCTTGCTGGTTGGTCGTCTTTGATTCATTTCTTCTAGGTCAGCCTTGTTGCCAAGACATTCATCAACCACAAAACCATATTATTTATTTAAACCTTTATTTACTTAAGTAAAAATCTTCCTCTAACTAAACACAGCGGGCTTGTGCAGATGAGCCCCAGCTAAGGCAGATATCCTTCTCTGCCTGACGTCCAAACTGGAACTGCCCCCAACCAGGTCCCACGTGACTTCACGTATTTCGCGGGCTTTATGTAATATTCCATGGAAAGTACCGCCCGTGACATGAAAAGGGCCATCCTTTCATAAATACTGGGGATTGACAATAATCTTATGCCACCGCATAGATTATGCAACAGTTGCACATGAACGTCGGGCAGTGTCAGTGTTAAGTAGTCAAACAGCCACGCATTATAGCTGTTCATAGGCGGAGGAATAAACCACGTGACCTCGCCAAATCTATAAATTCAGGTGGTGTATTGCAGGATACCTTATATATCAGAATATATGTAAATATGGGCTAAGTGTAGGATTGTCATACTGTGAATGGAATGTTTTGGTGACTTTTGTGTGTGAATGAGTTTTATGGTGAATGGAAAATTGTTGAATGAATCGGTCACGAATGGGAATAGTTAAGTTAAAAGAATAGGATAGTGAAGACCAGTCTCTTACCCTACTCCCCCCTTTAGGCCTTGTGCCAAATTTATGTATAAATTCTTTATTCATAATAAATTATTATTATATATCAGAATATTCCAACACAAACCAGCTGTACTCTGCATAAAATAATCTTGTATCGCATCCTTATCGTGGCGGATTAATTGGATGAATACATTTTAATTCGTTAATTGTGTTTGCAAAAATGATTTTTCTTTCTTTTTGTAGGGTTGTGGTTATTGTTAATGATTTTAGATATTTTCTTTTTTTTTTTTCATTTATAATATTTAACTATCGTTCATTCATTTTTTCTTCGCATTTGATTGTTCTTGCGACTCCCCCCCCCACACTTTTTGCTTTGATTTCTTTCATTTATTCTTACTGTCTTTCTAGCTTTCCTTTTTTTTCTTTTTTCTTTGCTTTTTTCTTTCTTTCTTTCTTTTCTTTCTTTCTTTCTTTCTTGCTTCCCTTTGATTCTTTCTTCCATTTTTTTGCTCTTTTGCTATTTCTTTTTTTTTCTTTTTCTTTGCTTTTTTTCTTTTTCTTTTCTTTCTTTCTTCTTTCTTTCTTTTTTGCTTCCCTTTGATTCTTTCTTCATTTTTTTTGCTCTCCTTTGCTTATTTCTTTTTTTTCTACTTTTTTGCTTTTTGCTTTTTTTTTTTTTCTTTGCTTTTGCTTTCTTTCTTTCTTTCTTTCTTTTTTGCTTTCCCTTTTGATTCTTTCTTCCTTCTTTTTGCTCTCCTTTTGCTTATTTCTTTTTCTTTTCTTTTTTGCTTTCCTTTTGCTTCTTTTTACTTTCTTTCTTTCTTTCTTTCTTTTTTTTGTTTCATTTTGCTTTTCTCCTTCTTTCTTTTTTGCTTCCTTTTTGCTTCTTCCTTTCTTTTTTTCTCTTCCTGTTTGCTGGTTTCTTTTGTTTTTCTTTGTTTAAATTTCTGATTTCTCTTGGCTTCTTTCCCTCCTTCGTTTCTTTCATCGTTTCTTTTTTAAATTTTATTTTATTTGTTTGTTTCTATCTTTCTTTTTTGCTTTCATTTTGCTTCTTTCTTTCTTTCATAGGTTTACTGCTAGAAAAGACACACACACAGTGTATGACAGATCAACATTGTAATTGCTGAAATTTATACCCTCGTCTCATTTGTAACTGTGACGGAGAACGAGAAAGGAAAAAGAGCAAGACATTGCCTTGCCTGTCGGGATCGAACTCGCGTCCTTCCGCATGCAAAAACAAATGCGGTTTAGGCACTGGACGGACGCGAGGTTCGACTGATGTGCCCGGATGTTTGGGTAATATGCCCATAAAATAACCAAAGCGTGTGGAGCGTTGCGTAACAAGCAGAGAAGCATTCGGCTTACGACGACGGATGATTTTCAGCTGCTGGTCGAAGACTGTTGACTCAAATATCTATCCCCCTCTATTTTCCCCCTTCTATTGTAACCTATTGTGCCTCTTATCCAGGATGTAAGGACCCTTTTGAGTCCTTGGGTTTATGACATTTGATTTAAAGGACTCAAATAACTTCTTGACATCTCAAATAACTTCTTACATCTAATAAGATCTGTTTGATTTCTCTGGTTTTAAGTTTCAATAAGTGTTTGGCTGAGAACCTCAAGGTTCTGGGTTCGATACCGCCCCTCGCCACCTCAGCGTGTGAGTAGCACAGGGATGAGTGCGGTAAAATGAGAAGCTGATGGAAAGTGTGTCACTCCATCCCAGATGCCAAAACAATTTACTTGGTCAAGTGCAAATGAAAAGAGGATAGACTCCCTTGCTGTCTGACTAATACTGTCTTTAAACCACCCGAGGACTTTACTAACTTTACTATACATTGATATACAATGGATGTGCTCATGTAGTAATGCTTATCGTCGTAGGAAATTGACTCGGAGATCCAGGTTCAAATCTTTGACGAGGTTGTTTGTATTTCCCATAGCGCTAATATTCGTGGGAAAGATATGAATCCAAGTATTCTCCCACCAGCTATAGCTGAATAATAGAATAGTGACTTTTAACCTTGGTATGGCAACAGGTCTTCGAGAAGGATAACTCTGTATTTAAACACGTTAAACTCCGGCTAGAAATTAACTTTGTGTCGTATCATGTTCGTGCGAACGGGTGGATAAATACATTTACAAGGGGTGGTGGATGAATTCATTGTCCGAGAGAAAGATATATTTGCATAAAATCTTGCACATTTCAACAAATTCCCTTTTACGTGCAATTCCTGGAACTTCTGTATCCCTGTTATTGTTGCATAGCCCTTCTTCGCTACTCTGTTATATAGCGGCTTCTTCAGACTCCCGCTGAATCGTATACGTTGCTGGCATACTGCTTAATGAAATCACAAATCACGCTGTATGGAGTAGAAGATTGACTTTTTACTTCTTTCGGCTGTACGTGGTGGGTGGCGAGCGTTGACAATGGGAACTACTACTACTACTACTACTACTACTACTACTGTTGGGATCTCAGGCACAGAGGGGTGAACGATCCTCACTGCCCACTGGCAGCGATGGTGCGTGACCGCGGTCACGTACGTTATCGTCGGCTGTCTCTCTCCTGACTGCTAACTGCTACTACTGATCCCTTAAGTAAAGGCAACCCACCCACACATTCTTTTGTTCCCTTGACCGGAAGTTCTTTCTTCCCCTTCCAGTCTCTTTGTTCAAATTCCCGTTTGTACAGAGGAAGTCTTTTGTTACCCTTCCTTTTGTTACCCCAGACTTTCTGTCTAAGCTATCTATTATTTTCTTTTGTTCAATTTCTTCTTTGTCCAGGTTTCGAATTTCCCGCGCAAAATAAATGCGACGATCCTAAAACATAACATTATGTAGAGTTGAATCATGTCCATATTTGGGGAATGTTGAGTACCCACTCGTTGTTATTACTCCCAAGTCCACTCATTTGTCTTCGAGTTATTATATCCACTACCAAAAAAAGAACACAAAGTCAGTGTCCAGTTTAACATCATATGAGCATTGTAAATCGACCCCCCTTTATTAGTGCCATTTCACTTGCTTTGACTTGTAGATTTTATTATTCTCAACGAGAATTCTCTCCAGCATTTAGGGAACTGCTGACAATAACCACACACCGTAGTTTATTTCAATTCCCTCGGTTACCTTATAGTTTTAAAGCAGCCCTTACTATATTCCAGCAGCATGGGCTCTCTATTAACTGGAGGAGAAGGCGCAGCTTCGGAACTAGATGGCACCATTGCTCTCGGTTGATCAAAACAGAAAGGATTATATAATCTCATAGAGACAATGTCTATGAGCTTATATGCCGATATTTCATATATTTTTAGTGGTGTTGCGAGTGTTGAATACACTTCTCATTGCTTACTTCTTACTTCTTCTATTCTTTTTCTGACGTCTTTTCCATCTTAAGTTCTTCTAGGTCTCTTCTAACATCTTGGTCTTCGTCTTGGTGGTCGGTCGCCTCAACTCATTTCTTCTTCTAATCAGTCTTGTCACCAAGACATTCATTAATCACAAGACCGTGTTATTTTTCTTAAACTTGTATTTCTTTAACTAAACATTTCATGTAACTAAATATCTGACTAACATAGCGCGCGTGAGTTCCAGTTAAGGCAGGACATCCTCTCTGCCTGACGTCCAACTGAAAACTGAGGAACCAACCAGGTCCCACGTGACTTCACGTATTTCACGGGCCTTCTGTACTATTCCATGGAAAGTCCCGCCCGTGATATGAAAAGGGCCATCCCTTTAGAAATACAGGGGATTGACAATAATCTTATGCAACCGCATATATTATGTAACACAATCACAGCAAGTTCACAGGGAAGCAGTCAAGGGTTAGAAATTAATGAGCTTTTCGCGACATGACCAAACCGCTTGAAAGACCTATAGCAAATCTGCACTACATACAATTCATATATTCAAAACAGCCTCACATGTTGAGGACATTGAAAAACTTGTGGTCATTATCAAGGATGTAATTTTTGTGGTATTGTATCTGAAATCCAGTGTATGCAATAAACCTAGTAAAAATATATAAATTTGTTAAACAACTGATATAATATCTTTGAATTTTCTGTATTCATTTAAAGTGATATTTGTAAATGTATATTCTTACATTCTTTTTGGGATATCATACAGTTTATAAATGATTGCCTATGGTTGAGTTTCTTTTTTATTCTTTGTGAGATAAAATATTTCATGAATTAGTCCTCATCATTAAAATTTTTAATAATTTTTACTTGGATCTGGGAACTGTAAAAATTATATATATATATATGGAGATAGGATGGATGTAGTAGAATCCGACAGTATGAGGTAGGTAGAAGGATGGTGAACAAGAAATGAAGATTTGTTTTGAGTTTTCATTTCTTGTTCACCATCCTTCTACCTACCTCATATATATATATATATATATATATATATATATATATAATAAGTAATCCACAGACACGTGTTTCGAGGTTTCACTTCTCATCCGTGTGGCTATACCTTAACAGCTACCCCTGGCCGGGTTTGAGACCCGAATGAACTTTCGTTCGCCAAGCCTCTTACCCGTGCGGCCAGAGGCAGCTGTCAAATATAGGAGAATATTTAATCGCTACATTTCTAAGCAGAAATGAATTCACTAGAGTTCTCAAACATTTGTAAACAAAGCGAGGGTTAGCTAGACGCCAGAACGGTGAATTAGCAATTAAATCCCTATTAAGAGAACTCAACCAAAGTGGTGGTGTATGTGTGTGGAGAAAATTTTTAAGGAAAACAAACACATTTTTAAACAAACATGTATTTATCTTTTGATATTTATTCATTATATTTCATCAATATATATATATATATATATATATATATATATATATATATATAAAGAAAATTAATTTAATTCCATATTTACTCCATATATATATATATATATATTGAAATAATGATAATAATAATAATAATAATAATAATAATAATAATAATAATAATAGGAAAAATGTAAAAATATTCCGTACACAGAGAGATTTTTTACGACCTTCATCAGAGTGAATTTTTTTATTTGAAAAAAAATAAATAAAGGAAAAAAATAAATGAAATAAAAAAAATCACTCTGATGAAGGTCATAAAAAATCTCTCTGTGTCCAGAATATTTTTACATTTTTCCAATTATTATTATAATTATCATTATTTCAACTTCATCTGATTATTTTAATAATAATAATAGCGTAATCCGTATACATTTTGATAAAAGGACCGAAACACATGTGTAATCCATCTATTTTATCCATCTACATTTCTTTTCTTTCCTCATTTTTTCCTCATATATATATATATATATATATATATATATATATAATATTTGACAGAAGGGATTGACAGTCTTCTACACGCTTCCAAGACTTTGGCTTCCAGCTCTAAAAAGTTGTTTTTTTATTTGTGCTCAATAAAATTATTGGGATTAAATTTGTTCTCTAAGATCGTCGACCAGATCTTTGGCAGCTGAGATGAGAAAGCGATAAACTAAATCAGCAGATCTCAGCAAAGGGATATTCCCATACGTTAATTGAAACCATATAACTAAAACCATTTCTACCCTCAGGCATGAAAGCCTAAAACTCCCTCCCCCAAAAAAGTCCCAACTAAATTGCAGCCCCTCGTAATAATATTTAACAACACTCAGTATATGATTATTAAATTATTATACATTGAGTTAGCTTTCCAAGTGGACAACCAAAGATTTAATATATTCATATTAAAAAAAAAGGTTCCCGAATAGAATCATTTCCACCACACAAGGGCCGGGTTAGCTCAGTCGGTAGAGCGTTGGGCTAGAAAACCACAAGGTTCCTAGTTCGATACCGGTCCTCGCCAACTCAGCGTATGAGTAGCACATGGATCTGTGCGGTAAAGTAAGGAGCTGATGGTAGGTGTGGCGCTCCACCTCAGACGCCAAAACAATCTCCTCTTCTAGCGCTATTGAAAAGGGGATAGACTCCCTCGCTGATTGGCTGATACCGACTTTAGGCCGCCCCGACGACTTTACTTACTTTACTTACACACACACACACACACACACATATATATATAATATATATAATATATATAATATATGTGTGTGTGTGTGTGTCTGTGTGTGCGCACGCGCATGTGTGTGCGTGTGTGTGCTCCCATAAATTTGGTATGAGCTCTCTAATTAGAGATTTGAATTAACTTTCACTACTAAGCATATAAGCAATGATCGTTTCCCTTGATCTCTATATGATCGTAAAAATATATCAACAAACCTATGTATTTAACAGTTTTTTAAAACACTAGTCCCGCTACAGCAGCTGTCAGTGACCGAGGGGATAAGATATCAGGCTGGCAAACAGTCAGAGTTCGACCCTAGCCAAGGATAGTTCTTTTGTCTAGCCACACTGAAGAGTCGTGAAACGGCGAAACATGTGTCTGTGTATGATTTAATAATACATATATATATATATATATATATATATATATATATATATATGTGTGTGTGTGTGTGTTTAAATGTATTTTGTTGTAGAAAAATTAAAATAAAGTGGCCGATTATAGGTGTAAGAGCTATAATTTTCACGGGCGTGTTGTGTTGATGGTACGTGGCTAGTCCCCTTTTTTTAAACCAATGGTAACCATCTGGTTTTTAATTGTACACTATATATATATATATATACACACACACACACACACACACACATATATATATATATAAGATTTATACAAAGCTATGTAGTAAGGGATGATTCTATATATGATTTCTAAAATACACTGTATTAATATTGTATGATCCAGTATGTATAAATACAGCGAATCTTTAAATCACTAAAGAGAGCTCAATGTATAATAAACTTTTTAGATTATATACAATATTTATCATAGAAAGGAAGGAAGAACGGTGTTGAGTTCTTCCTTCCTTTCTATGGTATATATATATATATATATATATATATATATATATATATATATATATATAGAGAGAGAGAGAGAGAGAGAGAGAGATAGAGAAGTGATAGAACAAATTTTAAATTGTAACTTCCTACGCAATATCAAGATAGAGAAACTGACCATTTATTTCTGCCAGCGATAATGGGAACCGGGTTAGGGTGGTTGCAACGGAGTTGTTTGCTTCGAGGAATTTAATTCCGCATCCACAACAGGACTTGTTTGGAATCATGAATATAAATGATGGTGATGCGCTCGAGGCTAAGGCGACCAGATAATGATCTCTGGCTGAAGAACACGGGCAAAATAATGAAGGAAGCGAGACGCTCGAACATGCCGATTTTCACTCCCCCCGATTTTGTATTGGTCCCCCATCTCCAAAGTATTTCCCTTTGTACCCAACCCAACGCTACACGTCAAGTTACAAAGTCTTTAGTTAGAATTCATCAGTAAAATATTCATTTCCTCTCCTCACACTCTCTATTCATAAGACTTCTTTACTCTTCTACTCGCTCTCCCTTTCATCTCTCTCTCTCTCTCTCTCTCTTCTCTATATAATATATATATATATAATATATATATATATATATGTATATATACATCTGTATATTATATATATATATATATATATATATATATATATATATATATTATTTATTTTACAGAGTTTTCACAGATCAATGTTCATTTAAACAGCGACCCAGGTTTCATGCCAAGGGGCAATCATCAGGTTGTTGAGCAAGATCCCATGGTGTTTGTTGAAGATCTTTACTCAATCTGTAAAATAAATAAATATTAGCTCTCACAATTTGTGATTGAGCACTGTATTTTCTTTGTTTCATCACAAAAAAAAATTTGTTTATATATATATATATATATATATATATATATATATATATATATATATATATATATATATATATATTATATATATATATATATATAATATATATATATATATTATATATATATATATATATATATATATATATATATATATATGGCCGGGTTAGCTCAGTCGGTAGAGCGTTCGGCTAGAAAACCACATGGTTCCTAGTTCGATTCTGGTCCTCGCAACTCAGCGTATGAGTAGCACAGGGATCTGTGCGGTAAAGTAAGGAGCTGATGGTAGGCGTGGCGCTCCACCTCAGATGCCAAAACAAATCTCCTTGGTCTAGCGCTAGTGAAAAGGGGATAGACTCCCTCGCTGATTGGCTGATACCGACTTTAGGCCGCCCCGACGACTTTACTTTACTTTATATATATATATATATATATATATATATATATATATATATAATATACTCATTCATATCCGTTCCTCCCACTTTCTATTTACAAAACTTCTTTACTCTTCGACTCACTCTCTCTCACCCCATTTCATGTCTTTCGTTCTCTCTCTCTCTATATATATATATAAAGTTAAACCTAATAAGTCAGATATACCTACTAATAGTTTCGCTTAGTGCTCTTCAGGGCTAAAATCTGAGTCAGATCTTAGCCCTGAAGAGCACTAAGCGAAACTGTTTAGTAGATATATCTGATTCATTAGGTTTTTTATTATTTGCTCTACTTAGGTATTGAGCATTACTTTTAGCTTTAGAATATCCTATATATATATATATATATATAAATCCAAAAGTCCAGAGAAGAAATCTTCCTTACGACATAGGTTTTTTTTAAAAACAACTTGTCGCAGTTTGAGAGCTCAATGTGTGCTCTTATTGTTAGAGTCACAGAGCAAATTTTATTTAAATAAATAACAAAAGACTTATAGATCTTGCATTATAGACTATTTCAGGGAGCTTAGACAAAAATGTCTAATTCTCCCGACTCATCAGATGCGAATCTGATGAGTCGGGAGAATTATACATTTTTGTCTAAGCTCCCTGAAATAGTCTATAATGCAAGATCTATAAGTCTTTTGTTATTTATTTAAATATAAATATATATATATATATATATATATATATATATATATATATAAATTGTTTTTCCTTTTGGCCAAGTATTGTAGTATCAACCGATTCTTTTCGGTTCGTGCGACTATCTTCGTCTTTTCTTTTTTGCAATTTTTTCCCAGTTATTTAGAAGCTATTTGCCGGGTTTTTTTTCTTACCGCAAGGGTTTACCAACAAGTCTGCTATATTAAATTATGTATAAAATTCTGCCGATTCTGTAGTACAAATAACAACCTATGCTACAAAAAATAAAAGCAACAGACACACTTACAAGCTCAACAACAAAACAGACTTTCAAAATCTACCACGAATCGAACTGCAAAAGCAAAAACGTAATCTACCTACTCGATTGCACCAAGTGCAAGAAGCAATACGTTGGGAAGTCTGAGTGGGCATTTTACATTAGGCTCAATAATTACAGATATCGCATAAAAAATACAGATCATATCAAGCTCATCCCAGTCGAGCAACACTTCTGACTAGATGATCATGACTTTGACAGAGACGCCAAACTTACCCTTATCGAAAGAATCCAAAAAGATGACACTAAATATGCCATCGAAAACCACGAGTACAGACGGATAAAAAAATTCCACCCGTTTGGATTTAACCAGCAATTAGACTCATTATCCTGGTAATAAAAAGTCAAGGCGACAAATATGTGGGGGCCAATAACACCTAAATAAACAAACACCGACCGCCCCACGTCAAACAAGCCACCCTTGACCCATTTAAAAATCTAAAAGTCACAGTACCAATATACACACACACTCACATTCACACACATATATGTATGCACACACATACATTTAGATGTATACATATATGATCATATATACAACTCCCAAAAACCCTCCCTCACATATATAAGAGCATTAAAAAGAACCACCTCAAAGAGGTTTTTTTTACAGAACAGATGGACTTGCTACTTGCTACACTCCTCTACCCGGATTATAATAGCATGTCAAACCCTCAAAAATATTTCAATATAATGAAATGCTCCCTTTCAAAAAAACTCTCTAAAAACAATTTCTTCAAACAAGAAATTCTCCTGACGATAACCTAAGATCGAAACTGGTTGAGAATAAATAACATATTAGAAATATTCCTGTTTATTTAGCACTTTTTGTACTATAAATATATATAATATATATATATATATATATATATATATTATGTGTGTGTGTGTGTGTGTGTGTGTGTGTGAATTTGATATATTGAAAAAAACAAATGATTTTACAAATGCATGAGATCATCAGGAGAGAATGTGCACCGTTTCGGGGCCTTCCTCTCAACGGTTTTAAGTGCACATGGCCCTCCTCACTGTTGTGAGGTCCCCGAAACGGTTCACATTCTCTCCTTATGATCCTATGCATTTGTAAACATCATTTGTTTTTTCAATATATCAAATTCACATTGTCGGATTAAATATCCTTTTATTTTACATACATATATATATATATATATATATATATATATATATATATATATATATGAAGAAAAAGTGCAAGTATATCCGACTATATGTAATATTATAAAAATTGAAAAAACACGAGTTTCATTAACGAATTATATTTAATAAGCCGACGCTGCACGCACACACATCATGTAGTATACACGGGAACGCCGACGTAAAATAAAAATAAATTTTCATTCATTAAAATTACTTTCAAAGAATTTTGGGATAAATTATGACACGCAGTATAAATTAAGACGCCGACGTAAGTCAGCATTTTTAAGTATGTCTTTTCTTCCTCACATTTGAAGATCAACAAAAGCAGCCACGCACCAAAAACAGAGACTCGCAGACTTTTGTTTTTATTAATAATTTAACGAAAGCCCTGATGAGGGTCTGTCTAAACAGAGCGAAACACTTCATCGTAGGGTTATTAAACGTCATTCATTAATGAAACTTTTTTTCAGTCTTTACAATAGTACACAGACACACACACACACACACACACACACACACACACACACACACACACATATATATATATATATATATATATATATATATATATATATATATATTAGTATTGATGATATACTGGGCTATATTTATAAGTAAATAGTGCTCAATATTGTGGATTGAGCATTTATATCTAAGTTTGCTGTAGCTTTTTTGCCTATATGATTTTCAAACATGTGCTTCACATAGGCGATAAACTACTAGTAGCCAAGCAACGTTGCTTCATGTTCAATCTAAACTTTACTTCTAAATGTATCAATGAATGTCGCGGTGCATAAGTGTTTTCTCATCCCTCCATAAAGAAATGCTATTCAGTATTGAAATCTTGTATACACCTTAATCTGTTTTTAATAAAGAAACTTACAAAATTTAGTTCTTGATTTCTAATAATTTAAGGATATAATTCAATCAAACAAAAATCAATCAATTTGTGGAACTCTTCACAAGTTAGTACAAGGAGTTAATACAAACAGACACGCCATGGCTTAACCTAGGCAACCTATCAATGGACACATCTAGGTGAATATATTTTGCCATACTGTGCCTTCAGTTTTAATCGATGATATTTCGACAGCAGTATAGGCTTACCAGGCTTTTGGGCCCTGTGTCTTCAGCCATTGGACCGGGACCATATATGATACTGGCGTGAATCGAGAAGGCTACTTGCCAGTCGACACCTGCCCACCCCCTCGTCTAATAAGGACAGGGATAGGTTTATTGCCCAATGTCTGAAGCATCCCAAAAGAAGGAGTCTGAGGGGATACATCTAATTTTTAACAGTGACCACTGCATGAGCTTCGGTTTGTGCGTGGCTCCCCACGTGAATCGGACTTTGTGTTCATTTGGTATGGTGTGATGTTGGAAAATAACTACTTTGACAGCAGCTGCCCAACCAAAGATCAAAGTGTTGTATCTGTGTCCGGAATGCGCAAAAAAAAATTCACTTGATTCTAAGGGGCCAAAAAAGTTATATCTTTCTTTGAGTCATTAGAATTATTTCAATATGTAGGCCATGTCATTTTTATCAATATATTTATAATTCATATACATCGTGCGGACTTTTTGCAGTTTCTGGATTCCTAATTTGTATTTTTTGTATTTTTCGCCCTTTAAATAGATAAATGCATCTGATGGTAAAGTTCCAGTTTGAACCTCTAAGGAATGTGGAGTACCTCTTTATTGGCATTATTCTTAGATCCTTTCTAACCAGTAGTGATCAATGGGTAAAATAGGACTGTTTAAAAATTATTTGAATTAGATAGGATTACTTGAAACTATGTAACTGTGTGTAAATTATTTATTTTCTTATTTTATCATTTTTTGAAACTGTAATTGTTAATAATGGATTATTATTATTTTCACTCTTTTGAGTTTTTCACATCAGCGTTAGCTGATGGTATTTCACTGGAGTCTGAGTGACAACAAGTCTCCTCAGGTCTCCAGGACTCTTCTGAGCATTCTAGCCGATTGCAGCAGTGCAGTAGTCTGGATGGTCGCTATTCTTCCTCTGATTTTAGATCCTCTAGTCTTTTTTCCAAGTTTATTGGTACCGTTCCAAGTGCACCAACTACAATTAGTATCTCTTTCACTCTCATATTCCACAGCTTTTCAATTCTCTGGCAAGGTCCAGGTATTTATCCATCTTTTCATTTTCCTTCAGTTTCACCCTGTGATCTGCTGGGACCGCAATGTCCACCAGTTAACAAGTTCTCTTTTTTGTTAATCAATACTAGGTCTGGTCTTCTAGCTAGGATAAGGCGATCCGTCTTTATCTCAATGTCCCATCGATTTTTATGTCTTTCATTCTCAAGAACAGACTCTTGTTTATGCATATACCATTTTCTTGTATGGTAAAAATTGAATTCTTGCACAATTCCCAGTGGATCGCCTTTCCAACTCAGTCATGACTAGCCGTGTATTATTATTATTATTATTATTATTATTATTATTATTATTATTATTAGTAGTAGTAGTAGTAGTAGTAGTAGTAGTAGTATTTACTTACTTGAAATCATTTAACTGATTATTGTTAGATATAAAAATACCTGAGATTATATAAATGTGAATAAAATTTTAGTATTAGATAGGAATACGTAAAACCATAAAACTATACGAAAATTATTTGTATTGAATAGGAATACTTGATATCATATAACTTACCTGAATTCAAGGCAGGAGGCTTGATAATTTGGAATGTGATTTTGGAACTGTTGAACTCATCTTTATTGTTATATGCACAACGTTTTGGTGGATGTGTTCCTTCGGCCTTCTCAGATATTTCTTACAAAATCAGGAGCTTTCTTGTCGAACCCGAGAACCTTCATGTCGTAATCGGAAGACTTCGCGAAACTTCAACAATTTATTCAATCCATTGGGGTAGATTGTTCTCAGTCCGTTAACCAATGATCAGAAAGAAGTGTTAACCCCCAGATGATCGGAAAGGAGTGTTAACCTCTAGATGATTATTACTTAGAACTGTATTAACGTAATCCTTATAACCATTGCGCCAAGTGTCCAAATACCGATTACGTCATGAAGTCTCTCGTGATTCACAAGAAGGTTCCTCCGTTGGACAGAAATACCTTAAGAAGGCCGTATAGTTGAGTACATAATAATACAGATGTGGACAACAGTCCGGAAAATCATATAACAGTGTGCAAAAAAAAATCATAAGAAAACATCTGCACAAAGACAAATGGAAATATCAACACAATGTACGTGATATCCTAATAGTTAAGCATAAAATAACCCTAGACGAGTTGACATGGCATCAAAATCAATCAGTTCATCAATCGATCAACCAAATCCTATCCATATTGACACATCATCGTCCATTATCCATTCGGCGGACATGGTCCAGCTATCGGAGATGACTCTGTCTCAGTAGAGAACACAAGCTGGGAAGTTGAGCTCTCTCTAGAACTGCCGTGTTAATTTCTAACAATTTTTGTTAAACTAAAATATTTACTAATATATCTATTCTTTTACAAATCATATATAGAAAAATATTTAGCATTAAATAACCCACATGGTTGATATGGCGTTAAACAAAACAAACTGAATAAACTTACGACACACAGACACACTTATCTAAGTTTCCAAATGTACTACGCCAAAGAAAAATATTATTCTTAAAAATTAAACAGTAAATCATATTAAAGCACATACCTCAATACATTTTATTCTATCACGGTTTTTGGGTTTGAAATTCGCATGGGCAAGAAACTGTCAGTAACCAAACACAGTTGACTTTATGTCCACGCTACCTTAACTTAGATAATGCTTTATCGATGACATTGAGCACCGTTTACACTGTATTATCAATATTAAACTCCCTCTCTCTCTGTCTCTCACTGTATGTCTCTCTCCCTCTCTCTCTATATATATATGTGTGTATATATATATACATATATATAGTGTGTGTTGTGTGTGTGTGTGTGTGTGTGTGTGTGTGTGTGTGTGTAAAATACGCGTCCTGTTTTTTCCCTGATGCATAACAATCTAAAAGGACGCAGTAAAATCACATCCATGCATCCCAGTGTTTTTTTATTTCTTCCCTCACCATTTTAAGCTAACTGTAAATACATTTTAATATTTCTTAAAAACGAATTACACAGGATATGTTACAAGGTAGGAGTTAGAAGGCTTTAGTTGTCTATTAAGAAACTTTAGGAGGAACCCATCAAATTTCCAGGGGACACATTCAAAGCAAATATGTGCGTCCTAGGACACACGAAATCAAAAGGTTATCAACATCATTGCATGCGTATTAGTATATCAACTAGCAAGACCTGTGGATATACCAGCGTATGATAATTTAATTATTACAACATTTGATATGTTTGCTTAAGAACTATTGCTAAATAAATGTTACTTTTTTACTCCTTTAATAAATTTGATGATTTTACTTACTTATGATACAAACTCTCTGACACTGAATTTTTAACTTCCACCCCCTCATGCAAAATCTATCAAAAAATAATTTTTACACCGCCCGAAGGGTGTTTCTTTTGCTAGTATTAATAACTACCACAGACGTTCCCATTCTTTTGCAATTTATATCCAATTATCCAATTTATAAGTAGATGTATTTATTTTCTTTAGAGGATGACTTGTTTCATAACGAATTTACTGTTATTTTATTGCAATCCCCAGGAGAAAAAAATAGAGAAGCAACATTTGTTTAATATTTCAATCATTTATTATAACTTTTAGGAAAGATCCAAAAATGTAAACAAGGATTAAAAATCTGTCGGAGGGAGATCGTTAGTATACATCGCTGATGAGACTTAATAAAGTCGAAACAGCTGCTGTACGATGTTCTACACGCCGAGTAATTCTTTGCGAGATTCACTTGTCATTATTATTTATCTTCTATAATTATCGAATTTTATGCGATATGCGCATTGTAATTGCCTTCAAGCAAAAATATAAATATTAATATATACTTTATTCACCAATGCTTCTAAAAAATAAACAAACATCTCAAAATCTTATAATATTATTAATTTCCTTTTATATAATCATCAAAAGATAATTTATCACTTTTCTTGCAATTATAATTATATCTATTAATAATAAAGGTTAGCTCTATTTGTATGTAACCGAAACTATGTCACAATTGGTTGATCTGTCATTATTATGTCATAAATTTTGTCAACATTTATCCTCAGTGATGACTGGGAAACCTCCTTTCATGTGGGTCAACTTCCAAGCTTTCCCAGTCCCAGCTTCCGTTTAATATTTCATCTGCACATTTCGTGGACAAAGAAATAGCATTGTCAATCAATCAATCTAAATAGAGGTTCACATCATCAATGACGTCATTGCCAGTAGCAAAAATGTCAACCATTGGGATCACCTTTCAATCTAAGAAACAAACAGAAATCCAAATGAAATAAAACCAGGTGAATAGGTTCAACAAGGTCGTGGCCACAATTTTGAACAGCAACAATTGCCACATTTGATTTGTGAGCTGGAATATTGATTGGCTCGAAGGGCACCTCTAGAGCCCCTACCCACGCCGAGTTGTTTCAAGTGAAAAACATAGAAGGCAACGGTGACAATTTGACCCTTTTGGTGGGTAATTCACAAGAACCTCTTCTCAATATACAAAAAGGCATCACCTTCCTCAATGACATCACTGACTTGGCCTTCGTAGGGGATGGATTTCTTGTATGTTTCCATAGATTTATCTTTGTAATGTCTTTAGTTGAGAGTAATGGGGCCAAATCACCCCTGGGTCGACATGCTGACTGTATCATCTGCAGAGAGGTTAGCTACCATTAGGAAAAAGTGTTCTGGTTATGACATTAGATTATATCCAATAGAGAGACTCAAGGACTGGAGTTCCGGGGTTAATAACTATTTGTTTGAGAGAATTTGATATTTAAAAAAAAGTGAAAAATCGACCTACCCTATCGCAAAGTAACTTTGTTTTCAATTTCAGTTTGAGAGGTCCTTGCCTGTGGGTGTGTTAAATGGGTGCCATTACTTTCCCTCCAGCACCAGTTTGTGTATGTATGAATGCGTACAAGTAATTTTCAGAAAGAATCCAGAGTGAAACTGGATTTATAAATAAATTAACAATTGATAAAAAGTTAATTTCGGATTCAACACCGTTATTCCAACGAGTTTCTCTTTGTCGAAGCACCTTAGATACGCGTGTTTTGATAATGATAGTTAGAATATCACGTGATGGGTGAAATCTGTAGGAAAAGTTTAATAGTTTATTGAGTTGAACTTAAGAGATCGACGAGAGATTGACGATGTGAAATGATGTGTCTCTCTGAGTTCTTCGCGCGCAGAAAATGTTGGGTCTTGGGGAAATAAAGATGTCGAAAACAAACTATGTCTTCGAATTCCTTACTAAAAACTAACTGAGATACAATAAGATATACAACTCTAGAAACACTCCAGACAACTGAAGACGGCGCAAAAGACGAAACATGCCAACTCAGACCGCAGAGGTAGAAAGTTAAGTTAAATAACGAATATACCTGAGTTAAGATAATAATAATAATAATAATAATAATAATAATAATAATAATAATAATAAATGGACAAATATATGGACCTTGCCAGAGAACTGAAAAAGTTATGAAATATGAAAATGAAAGTGATACCAATTGTAGTTGGTGCACTTGGAACAGTCCCAAAAGGATTAGAAAAGGGTTTGTAAAGTTTGGAAATCAGAGGAAGGATTGAAACCATTCAGAACACTGCACTGCTGCAATCTGCCAGAATACTCAGAAGAGTCCGGAGATCTGAGGAGGCTTTTGTCACTCAGACTCCAGTGAAAGACCATCAGCTAATGCTGATGTGAAAACTCAAAAGGAGCAAATAATAATAATAATAATAATAATAATAATAATAATAATAATAAGAAGAGCAATAAAATACGACTATTTGTCGAGGCAGATTGAGCCAATTTTAGTTGGGATGACAACCTATCTAGTAGAATGAAAACTCTGAATTAAAACCAGTAGAAGAGATAATGTGAGAAGATCTTTTCTTCACAACGACGATTTTGGTCATTTAATCTGATTCTGGTGTCAGCTACACACACACACACACACATATATGTTTTTGGGGGGGGTATTTTTTTGGGGGGGGGTCTGAAATTTTTTCCTCTGCAATTCATAAAAACATTTATTATTGTAAATATATTTTTGAAATTCTTTAAAAATTTATAATTTAATTTAAATACTATTCTTTATTTTTTACTCAGATGACTCAGTTTAAAAAAAAAAATTCAAACTTACATCTGGGGAAAAAATGAAAAAGAAAAGACCTGCACATCCGTACATTCTGAAAATAATCATCACTATCGTATGTAATGGCCAAAAGAAAAAACACCAGAGAAGTTTTCTAAGTTATATATGTAAAAATAGCTCATATATATATATATATATATATATATATATATATATATATATATAAAGTCAGACGTTGTAGGAAAAAGAACGATGTTTGTATCACTACGCTAATAACTACTCATGTAACAATAACATGAAATATGGTGTCTCGAATATGCAGTTGACCAGGTTCAAAATCAGCGATCCGCATTTACTATGACTCAGAAGGCGTGCGCATGCGTATACCCTTCATTATTTTCTATGGAACCAATCGTTGCTCTTCTTTTATTCCCTCTTCATCTCTCTTCTTTTCTTTTTCCGTTCGATTTTTATTCATCTGTCCCTCAATTTTTTTTCATTGCGTACTCCTCGCTAAAAAAAAAAAAGTTTCTCTTTTGCCTTTCCTTTTTGTCTTTACGCCTAAAATATTTTTGCTTATTCGTCGCTTCCTTCAATATCCAAAGTCCAAACACAAATATAGTTTGTTTAATGGCATATCAACCTTCGTGGGTTATTTAATGCCACATCCATCCTAGTATATATTTATCAACCTCCCTCCCCGCAAGAATAGTATGTGACACAAGGTCAATTTTTGAAGAGGAATTTAATAAGTTAGAATTTTCCTTCTTTCATATTGGTTGCCATACCAAGGTGAAAGAGCCTGGTCCGTCCTAATATTTACTGCCAAATTCATCCTTATAAACAGACAAATAATATTTCATAAAAATTCAGGCAAACCATTTCATTAAAATTCACCTTTTCTTCTGCATTTTAAAGATAATTGTTTTTTGTTTTTTTGTGGTTTTTTTTTGTGTGGGGGGGGGGGGTCTGAAATTTTTTTCTTGCAGATCAGCTTTGCAATTCATAAAAAAAATTTTATTATTATAAAATATATTTTTGAAATTCTTTAAAAATCTATAATTTAATTTGAATGTTTTGACAAAAACTGAAATGAATTTGTACAGTTCAACAATTAAAATTATTCTAAACCACAAACAGATTTTTTCTTAATCTAATTATACATTACAAAATGCTCTTAAATTTGGACTGCCTTGTTGGTAGGACTTAGAATTATTCTGACTGTATTTCCTGCAAAGGGGTAAGACCATCACCCTCCACCCCACAAAAAAGGTGTGTCATGAATATGACACTAAACTGGATTTGAAAGTGAGGTTCCAGTTATGATATTTATTGCCTGAGAAACTTAGCAGAAGAGAATAGAAACATGCCAAAAGATGCAAGGAAGATTTTATACAGAGTTGTATGAGTGAAATATCCTAATATGAAAAGAGTTATGCACAATTTAGACTTTACTTTTCAGATTGATATCACCTTCCTGGCGTCAATTTATTACCAACCATATTGGTAGGAGGTGATATCACAGTAGCAGTGTTAGAGGAACCCTCTGGAAGAATAGTATGTAACACGAGCTCAATTTTTGAAGTGGAATTTAATAGATTAGAATTTTCCTTCTTTCATATTGGTTGCCATACCAAGGTGAAAGAGTCTGGTCCGTCTTAATATTCACCCATAACTGGTGGTAGAATAGTTAAATTCATACCTTTCCCAAGGTTATTAGTTCTATATGAAATGCAAACAGCCTCATCCAGGAATTGAAATTGGTTCGCCATGTCCATTTCCAATGACGTTAACCGTTACACACGCGTGTCTCTTTCTAGAAGAACAGAAATGGTACAAGTTAACTACGAGGGTTTTATACATTTCTCAAGTGTATTAATCCGAAAGTAAACAAAATAGCGCGACTGAAGTTTGAACTAGTTACTATGATGTTACAATCCAGCACGTTAGCCACTACTGCAGAGCTTGTTAACATACCGTATTTGACGGCATATAGGACACACTTTTTTTCTAAAATTTTAGCTAAAAAAATTGCCCTGCGTCTTAAATATCGTAGGTGAAGTTTGAGACCTCCCTTAGGCCTAATCTCTATGATGCTCACTAACCCAGATTACACTCAGTACTTTTACCTACCCTAAACTCCATGCATCCTTATCTTATTGCTCTTATTGTTATAATCAAGATTAAACAGACTGTTTTCAACAATACACTAAAAAACTTTTTTTCCTGAAATGCTGAAATGGGGGTGCGTCAAATACAGTAATTCTTATTAGAATTCCTAGTCAATGAATTACCGCATATACTTGTGATGATAAAATTAATCTTTTAAGTAAAAAAGATGTAGGAATTTTCCAGATTTTTTATCATTTTAACTGCGTGTTAAACATCAAGGGGTATTTCATGTCAAAAGGTTAGGGAATAGTGTTTATTGTATGTTTATATTTAGTTTAGTTATTATTTTGAACATGGATATCTAGTGTTAAGTATGGACTCATCGACCCGAGTTCAAATCCTGGACGGGGCCGTTTGCATATCTCATAGCGCTATACCCTTGGAAAGGTATGAACCCAACTACTTTCCCTCCAGCTATGGGTAAATAGTAGGCCTGACTAGGCTCTTTAAACTTGGCTAGGTAACTAGTCTAGCAGAAATAAAACTCTGAATACAAACCTGGTAAACTCCGTTTAAGAAATTGACCTTGAGACACACCCTACTCGTGTGCAGGGGTTTATATATATATATATATATATATATATATATATATATATATATATATATATATATATATATATATATATAGAGAGAGAGAGAGAGAATAAATGAGAAAAGTATTGGCATAAAAAGGTGCTCAATGTTAATAAAGCAGAGCAGAGTTACAATCAATAATTATGATATTATGGATGTTGTAAACTCATAACTATAAGTTTTATGCTTACGCAGTCTTCAGATGAGTTAAATGGTATATATATATATATATATATATATATATATATATATATATAGTGACAATTATTTCTATCAAGTGCAAAAGTTTTGTACATAATAGTATGTTTTCAAGCATTGTATCAAATACCAAATAATTATATATATATATATATAGGTAATTATGTAATAGTGGTTATAGTAATCATGTATGTCTAATAATAGTCATTTGTTAGCAAAAATTTACATCTTTAGAAGTAAGTAATAATACTCATTAGTAAACAGTTATAGCTCCAATTATTCTTGGTTTCAAGTTAGTACTAATAATCCTTAGTAATCAAATAAAGCATCAAATAACTATTCTTGATACAAAAATGTCAGTTATATGGCATCGAGTATTTCTATCCCATACAAATGATTTTCAAAGTAATTTATTTGACAAATA
This sequence comes from Doryteuthis pealeii, assembly GCA_023376005.1. NCBI lineage: Eukaryota > Metazoa > Mollusca > Cephalopoda > Myopsida > Loliginidae > Doryteuthis > Doryteuthis pealeii. Next base: position 60,843,814 of record CM042153.1, on the reverse strand, counting down.
GATGGCAACCTAAAAGTGAGTGGAATCGGGTCAATGCAATTGGAATGAATGGCAATAAAGAGTACTTTCCGCTGCTCAGATATCCAGTACTGGCGCTTCGTGTTCGAATGAATGATACTCATGACACGCTTTTTGGTGTGGAGGGGTCTTTCCATTGCAGTGGATACATTCAGCGTATTCTAGCGCCATGTGTGCAAGGCGGTGTGAATACTGAATAGCAGATTAGCTGTATCTATTATTTCGAGAGTAGCGTAGATTTTGAAAAGTAAAATAGAAATTGTAGAAATTGTGAGATATTGGCTGTATTTATTATTTTGAGAGTAGCGTAGATTTTGAAAAGTAAAATAGAAATTGTAGAAATTGTGAGATATTGGCTGTATTTATTATTTTGAGAGTAGCATAGATTTTGAAAAGTAAAATAGAAATTGTAGAAATTGTGAGATATTGGCTGTATTTATTATTTTGAGAGTAGCGTAGATTTTGAAAAGTAAAATAGAAATTGTAGAAATTGTGAGATATTGGCTGTATTTATTATTTTGAGAGTAGCGTAGATTTTGAAAAGTAAAATAGAAATTGTAGAAATTGTGAGATATTGGCTGTGAAAAGTAAAATAGAAATTGTACTCGGAGATATTGTGAGATAAGTTCGATTCACAAGCATTGAATTCGTGGTCAGTTTTGGTGGCCCTGACTGGGATTGGATAGTTTCAGTCATGTGATCAAGAGGCAATAAAAGTTTTTTAAAAAGTAGTTTTGAAATCTAATTGGTACTGAGGTGATAAAGTTATAATTTGTGTCTGAGATTTTCAAGCGGACAAGTATGTTTCATTTACATTACCCTTAAGGGTGCTATCTCTTTGAATGCAGACGGATTCACTCAGCATATAATTATCTACTAAGCTTTGCTTAGATGTGACCAAAGGCCGAATGTATGGGGCATCTAGCGAGACTCGAACTCAGTAGTCAATTATTTTACTGATCACCCAACAGGCTGCATTAACACAAGATCTTTTTAAGGTGGAGAGCCACACACAAACCAAGCTCATACTCAGTGCAAAAATTCGTTATTTCTGCTTGTCTTTTTTGTTATAAATTATGTTTGGTACCGTCATTTAATTATTTCTTTCTTTCTTTCTTTCCTTCTTTCTCTCGGTCTTTTAATTCCGTTTATTTAATGAATAGCATTTCTCTTTCTTTTTATTCATCTCTTTTTATTTATCTCTAATTAATATGCATTTATCATTGTTTTTTTTCTATTTCATTCATTATCAAAATTCCTTTAATCAATTCTTTCCTTCTTTCTTCCTTTCTTTCTTTCTTTCTTTCTTTCTTTCTTCTTTCTTCAAGTTTTTTTTCTTCTTTAAAAATCACTTTGTCATAACATTTTTTCATTCTTATCTTCTTTGAATATTTCTTCTTTTTTCTTTCTTTTTTTTTAAATACCTTTTTTAAAATCATAAACTGCTTTATTAATATTTGTTTTTATTTGCACTGAGGCCCTCTTTTTACCGAGACCGAGAGGGAACTATTGTGAGGAGTCAAGGGAATCTATACAGTCGGCGGGATTGATGATGACGACGATGATGATGATGATGATGATGATGATAAAATTGTTGGATAGCCTTATTATTTTCATCTTGCGTATATTTTTCTTCTAACTTTGCAATATTTCTGCTGTGCCATCTCGTGGGTCGGGTTAAGGTCTCTCTTCATTTGATTCTTTTTAATTTTCTTTTTAATTTTCTTTTTATTTATTCAAATATCAATTGTTTTTCTTTTGTTATTTAAGTTGATTTTCTCCTCATTTTTGTTGTATTTTTCTTTTCTTTCTTTCTTTCTTTATCAAATTTGTAAACCTTTTTTTAATCAAAATCTTTTTCTCAATATTTTATCTTTTTTTTAAAATTCATTTTTTGATTTTAATGTGTTGAAGCCGTCCGATAATTTAATTGTATCATTCTTTCCTCAAATATTGTTTTTTTTTCTTGCATTGTCTTTTTTTTCTCTTCGTCATGGTATTCTTTCTTTCCTTGTTCTGTAATTCTTTTTCAAATTTCTTTCTTTCTTTCTTTCTTTCTTTCTTTCTTACTTTCTTTCTTTCTTACTTTCTTTCTTTTTTTTCTTTTTTGGAATACATTTTATCATAACCTGTTTTTTTCTTTAATTCCTTTATCTTCAAATATTTTTATTCTTTCATTATCGAAGTTTCTTTTTGTTCTTTCTCTTCATTTTTTTATTTATCATTTTACCGTGATTTCTTTCCTATTTGTTCTGTTCTTCTTTCTTTCTAAAGTATTTTTAAACACATTTTTGCTTATATTCTTTCGTCTTCAAATACTTTTTTCTTTCTTTTCTAGGATTCCTTTTTCGTTTTTCTTGATTTCCTTTTCTAAATTTCACCATATCCTCCTTTCTCTCTCTTTTTCCCTTTTCTTTTGTCCTTTTTCTTTTATTTCCCTCTGCTTTGGCGATCTTCAACGGCTAACCAGTCGTTATCTAAGATTTATTATTTTCTGCCAATTACACGCCACCATTTCTACCTCAGACGCAAGAGAACTCTCACTCTTCGTAAACATACACTTTCTGCCATGCACTCGCGTCTCGCTAAAATATGCACTGTGGTTCCTGATCTTGCTCTTTCCTGCAGAACGCTGGCATGTGTGAATTATGATTGTCAAAGTCACGTGATTCATCCTCAGATTTCGAACGTCCCTCGTGAATGGGGGGTGGGGTGAGGACTTGGCTCTCGGAAAAACAGTCGAGCCTAATCCTCGATGCAGCACAAATCGATTCAACAAGGCATAGATTTAGATCACTCTGCAGATTTCTTCCTGTATTACTACCGTTATCCCCATCGACCCACGGGATTGTGGGTAACTATCGGTAAAGATCAGGCGACAACAAGTGTGTGCATAAATGTTTAAGTAATTTCCTCAGTACCCGAAAAAAGGTTGTTGCATCTCAGTCTTGGTGTCTATTGGGACGTCTCTAGTTTCTTTCCATCCCTGTCGGTTGGCACTGGAGAAAACGATGACTGTACCCCTGAAGAGGGGTAAAATCCCACTCCCAATAGGGACACCTGTTTGCCGTGGTAGGCAATCTGCGATACTAATGGACGGATTCCTGGTGGGGAGCAGTCGATTACAAGGCTCACCCACTTTGGACCTTACTTGGGATAGACGGGCAATCAGAGAGGCTCTCTCCGATTAATTGACTGGTCACGTCAAATCTTAATGCTTATATAATTGCCTCGCGTGGTGTAATGGTTAAAGTCATGGGAAATGGACTCGACGCCCTGAGTTCAAATCATGGATGTGGTAATTGCATTTCGCTTAGCGCTAATACCCTAGGGAAAGATATGAATCCAACTCTCCCTCCAGTTATGGATAAATAGTTGAGAAGACTGGGCTCTTTAACCTTGGTTATCGGTCAGAGAAGGAAAACAATGAATTCCAACTCCGCTTAAGAAATTAACCTTGTGTCACATCCTGCTCGTGCGGAGGGGTTGCTAAATATATATATAATTGCCTCGACCATATTGCTCTTATAGCAAACACCCAACCCTTTTTATCATATATACGCTAGAAGGTGGTGGCTCCGTATCTTAGTGCCTTGGGTATGAAGTTAAACTTCATCTAGGAGTCAGGTTCCAATACTGGAGCTCTGGGGAATGTGATGTACACCTCTATTGCTATTATTCCCAGGTCCACTCTGATCCCAAGTGGTTGAAACGGTTAAGATCCCATCTCTAACATGCTTATCATTTCCTCAATATGCATGTTCACGATATTTATATAATAGCTATAATTAACTTCGCCCCCCACCCAAGAAAAAATATTGTAATAAATCTGAATTCATGGAGTTGTATATTATAGCTGAAAACTTGCTCTATCCAACGATGGTATTATGTCATAATTTCCATGGAAATAAACGAGGCAATATTTTCGTTGCGCTCCCTGGTATAAATCTGGGTGACTAAATCTGAATTCATTATGTAGCGTTTTATAGCTGAAAACTTGCTCTATACAGCAATGTTATTATATCATCCTCAAATAAACAATATTTTCGAAGAGACCCCTGGTATAATTGCGGGTGACTAAGTCTGAATTCACGTAGAGGTATTTTATAACTGAAAACGTGCTCCATCAACAAGGATTGATAATCCTTAATTTATTCCCATCTTTGGTATGACGATATCATCATTGTCACTGTAGAACAAGTGATAAAAAGTATCCACATATCATCATCATCATCATCATCATCATCCTCATCATTATATTATCATCAAGTCGTACTTACAGCACATATTCATTTGACCCTCTCACGCCATTCATCACTATCCTTATATTCTTAAACGCTCTTTAAGTCCTCGAAACGCCATCCTGTGTCAGCACAGAGCTGATTAATATGACTTTTGACTTGCCGGCTAATATGGGTGTGTCCATGTATAGGAGTCCATGTAAGAATGTTGCATACGAGTGCGTTTTTCGTCTTGTTTGTCTTACTTTGATGGTTTGCGAGATGGGAGGTAAATGGCCAAACAGCTGCTGTTTTGTTGGCTGCTGATTCCAGGTGCGCTTTTAGGAATATGTTTTTCGGCCACAGCACCAATTTGTTCTAGTCTTAAATGATTTCTTAAAACTTTCCAAGCAGTTAACTGTTTCATCTTTAAAACAGATGGCAGCCGTTGACAACCAGTCTAGGTAAATAAAAATTCAAACCTGTTAAATGCTGCTTAAGAAATTGACCTCGTGCGTAAGGGTTGGTAAATATATATATATATATATATATATATATATATATATATATGTGTGTGTGTGTGTGTGTGTGTGTGTGAATAAAAGGAAGTGAATCCGACGGTATGTACTATAATAAAAAAATTGAAAAAACATAGGTTTAAATGAGTTAAGTGGTGAGTTTATTAGCCGACGCTGCAGTGATTCGATCTATTAATTAGATCATCTTCAAAAGCCCTGGAGATGATCTAATTAATAGATCAAAACTCTGCAGCGTCGGCCAATAAACTCACCACTTAACTCATTTAAACCTATGTTTTTTCAATTTTTTTTTTTATTCTACTACATATATATATATATATATATATATATATATATATGTGTGTGTGTGTGTGTGTGTGTGTGTGTGTGTGTGTAAGGTAAACCAAATGACTGGTAAGTAAGGGATGATTCTATTTGGGATCATCAGATATCACTTTACCACCGTACTGTATGCTCTTGTGGGTGCAAATATATATACATATACAAGGATTTTTATAAATCCCTAAAAAGAGCTCAATGTATAATAATCAATAAATCAAATGATATATAGAGCAATAGTTAACTTTAAAAAAAAACTTAACCATATATATATATGTGTGTGTGTGTGTGTATATATATATATATATATATAAATATATATATATATAATATATATATATATATAAATATATATATAATATATATATATATAATATATATACAAAAAGTACATGAAACACGATAACAACGCTTTATAGGGTAAGTTTTCAGCTACAAATCACTTCTCTACACCATCCTTGCCTATCCATTTTGTATAAACACTCCTAATTCACAACTTCATCCCACAGCATCAGAATACTGTGACTGCATCGCTTGCCAAAAATTTTATATAGAAGAACATTATGTGACTATTTCTTGTTTGTAAATAATTTTATCATAAAACTCTATACGTTAAATAACTTTAAATGTATATTAAAAGAAAACAAACTATATATAAATCAAGAATATCGGGCATGTATTTATTAAAACTTGTTTTAAGAAACAATGTGGACCGTTTAATGTTGCATACTTAATTTTTGAGTATATGTAATATAGGGTTGTTCTTTATTCTAAGTATTAATGATTTTGATTATAATTTTAACACTCATTGATAAAATTATGCAGTTCCTGGGGGTATTGTGATGTAGTTTCATTTACAGAGACAGACACTGAATCTTCATTATATATAGATTACTAATATACTATATGAAATGCTCTTATTAGAATTAGTTTAGTTTGGCACAAAGTGTTCCTGGTTATGATATTAAACTGTATCTATTCTGGAGGTTTTGGTCCTCTAGCTTTGTTGGAAGTATCCCGTTCATTGCCATTAAGCCAAGGTCCACCCACATGCGAAGTGTTAAAGTGAAAAGTAAAGTCGTCGGGGTGGCCTAAATTCAATATCAGCCAGACATCAGACAAAGGAGATTATTTTTTAGCGTCTGAGGTGGAGCGCCAAATGTTCAACAGCTCATAACTTTACCGCACAGATATTTGTGCTACTCATACGCTGAGTTGGCGAGGGCCGGTATTGAAGTAGGAATCTTGCGGTTCCAAGGCGAACACTCTACCGACTGAGCTAAACCGGTCCTATTTAAGATAATGACGTCTTTACCGGTTTGGAATTATTGTTGTAGGACACGGCATAACAATTATCTATCACTTAAAATCCTTTTTAAATAATTCTAGCAAATAGAAGAAGGAACGAAAGAAAGAAAGAAGAAGAAAGAAAGAAGGAAAAGAAAAGAAAGAAAAGAAGAAAAAAAGACAGAAAGAAAAGAAGAAGAAGAAAGCTGGAAAAGAAAGACACAAACTAACAAACAAGAAGAAAAAAGGAAAGAAAGAAAGAAAAGAAGTAAGAAAGAAGGAAAAGAAAAGAAAAGGATGAAAATGAATAAATAAATTAATTAGGAAAGAAAGAAAGAAAGAACAAGGAAAGAAAAAGGGGAAAATATGTAAATTAATAAAGAAAGAAACTGAATTAAAAAAGATCAGAAAAGGAATAAATTAATTAAAAGAAAGAAAGAAGAAAGAAATAAAGAAAAAAAGAAGGGAAATAAGGAAAGAAAGAAAAAATGAAGAAAGAAACTGAATTAAAAAAAAAATCAGAAAAGAATAAATTAATTAAAAGAAAGAAAAAAAAAGAAAGAAAGAAGAAATAAAGAAAAAAAGAAGGGAAATAAGGAAAGAAAGAAAAAATGAAAGAAAGAAACTGAATTAAAAAAAAAATCAGAAAACGAATAAATTAATTAAAAGAAAGAAAGAAAGAAAGAATAAAGAAAAAAAGAAGGAAATAAGGAAAGAAAGAAAAATGAAAAGAAGAAACTGAATTAGAAAAATCAGAAAAGGAATAAATTAATTAAAAGAAAAAAAAAAGAAAGAAAGAAAATAAAGAAAAAAAGAAGGGAAATAAGGAAAGAAAGAAAAAATGAAAGAAAGAAACTGAATTAAAAAAAAATCAGAAAAGGAATAAATTAATTAAAAGAAAAAAAGAAAGAAAGAAAGATAAAGAAAAAAAGAAGGGAAATAAGGAAAGAAAGAAAAAATGAAAGAAAGAAACTGAATTAAAAAAATCAGAAAAGAATAAATTAATTAAAGAAAAAAAGAAAAAAGAAAGAAAATAAAGAAAAAAAGAAGGAAATAAGGAAAGAAAGAAAAAATGAAAGAAAGAAACTGAATTAAAAAAAAATCAGAAAAGAAATAAATTAATTAAAAGAAAGAAAGAAAGAAAGAAAATAAAGAAAAAAAGAAGGGAAATAAGGAAAGAAAGAAAAAATGAAAGAAAGAAACTGAATTAGAAAATCAGAAAAGGAATAAATTAATTAAAAGAAAAAAAGAAAGAAAGAAAGAAATAAAGAAAAAAGAAGGGAAATAAGGAAAGAAAGAAAAAATGAAAGAAAGAAACTGAATTAGAAAATCAGAAAAGGAATAAATTAATTAAAAGAAAAAAAGAAAGAAAGAAAGAAAATAAAGAAAAAAAGAAGGGAAATAAGGAAGGAAAGAAAAAATGAAAGAAAGAAAGCACAAATTGCCTTGACTCTTTCTCATAATTTTTCCTGATTGGCTATCGCTCCTAACAAGTCCTGGACGGCATCAAGTGCCCGTACAGAGGTGATGAATTTCATTTTCTGCTGGTCGTCCAACACTGGTGTGTCCATGCGTAGGGGTTTATAGGAAAACGTCGCTTATGATTTTGTCGTTTCTTCACCGGTAATGTACAGCATGTCTTGTTCATCTTACTTGGATGGTTTGTGAGATAGGTGGTAAGTGGCCGTAAATCTGCTGTTTTGTGGGTTGCTGCTTCCAGGATTTGTTTAAAATAGTAATGTAGAATCCTTGTGTAATTATCATCTAGGTTTCTTCTCTAAGGGTTTCGTTAGAGTCCGAGTGGAGCAGACATATAGTAGCACTGACACGGCTACTGCTTGGAAGCATTTTCTTCAGGTGTTTCATCAGAGTCCATATCGTTGTTTTTCGTCAGATTTATTTATTCCCGACTTAGTTATCACTGTCTTATTGTCAGTCCTTGTATTCACCCCCCACAAAAAAAACAATGCTCATACAACAGTTTATTCAAGCCCTAGCACCTACATGATTGCCCCCCACCCTATTGACCTTATGGCAAGCCCCAACCCTTTTTATCATATGGGTGCTAGAAGGCGGTGGCTGCGGGTCTACATGTCCTGGGAATGACGTTAAACTCTATCTGATGGTGAGGTTCCAGTTTTGGAGGTTTGGCGAATGTGGAGCACCCCTTCATAATCATTGCTCCCTGGTCCACTCTGTCCCGGAGTGGTAGTACCTGTTAGGGTCCCATCTATGGGTTAAATAGAAAAATGTATTTATAAAAAAATTGTATTATCCATTAAGAATTGATTTATTTCAAAACTTTATCGGCATTAATTGACCCACTGAGGTTGATATGCCGTAAGACAAAACCAAACCAAACCAAGCAACAGTTTATCAATATACATGAAGTTATTTTTTCTAATTTATTAATGAAAAATCAAACAAAAAAATTCTACTAATTTACTGTTTTGTTCAGGATGCTAAATTGTATCTAGTGATCAGGTTCTAATTCTGGATCTCTAGGGAGTGTGGAGTACGCCTTCATTTCTATTGCAACCAAGCCCATTTATGCCCGTGTTGTAGTACCTGTCAGTGCCCCATCTATGCTTAAAATAGATCCGTTTAAAAAATTATTCGTATCCCATAGGACCGTACTCAGAAAAAAAAACCTTAAAAACAATTGAATAAACATGTGAATATAAACGAAAAATAAAAGCGATTCTCTAAGCAATTTCCTAAGCGCTAGGAATATAATAACCGCATGCAGATTGAAGTACCGTTAAAATCAATCGATCAATAAAATAATTGTTATAGGTGATATACCCTAGAGACTAATGAAATGCGCCGACGGTTACTATAAGTAACAGGGACAATCATGGCTTGTAGAGTAAGCCAATGCGAGTCAGCTCATAACTCTATTGTCGGACGTATTTGCCACTTCTCTGTACTGTAATTGTCTACTCTTTTGTTGATAGATTTTCCTACATTTGTTACCCGTCGTTTTGTTCTTATTTGACCCCTTAAAACCCCACAACAATAATCAAATTTAGTTTAGCTCAAATTCAGATGTACATACGAGGGTAATCCCAAAGTCGTCGTCGGGGTGGCCTAAAGTCGGTATCAGCCAATCAGCGAAGTAGTCTATCCCATTTTCACTAGCGCTAGACCAAGGAGATTGCTTTTGCATCTGAGGTGGATCGCCAGACCTACCATCAGCTCATTTTTTTACTGCACAGATCACCGTGCTACTCATACGCTGAGTTGGCGAGGGCTGGTATCGAACTAGGAACATTGCGGTTTCTAGCCATATGCCGAACGCTCTACCGACTGAGCTAACCCGGCTCTAAGATCTCCCAAATATTCAAAAATGACAGTTCATTGCTTATTGTCAATGATGTTTACATCATTTTAAAGTTTGAGAATGTGTCTATATTTCTCTATAATTACCATTTCGGTTGATGCATTTTTCTAGGCAATGCCTCAATTTTTCTATGCCCATGTCATAACAGCCTACCGCCCTGTCGTTTGAGGAAGCCTTAAACCTCATCGTCGTTACAAACTCCCCACACAAATTTCGAACGTTTTTGACATCCATTCACGCATTGCCATACACTTGGCGACAAATGTCAATAGATTTAATGCTTTTATCGTTCTAAAACCAAAAATTTGCCCAAACTTCACACTTGTCACTAGCATTAATTGGGAGCTCCATCAGAAACAACGACCAAGCCAAGAATGGGCATAGCAGCGAGGTACGCGTAATGACAGATACAGGCGCAGGCAATACAAACAAAACACTCTTGGGTCATTCCATGTCGATTCACCAGGGCATTACACCATTTGAGAGTTCATGGAGCATTAGGATTATTGTCTTTAATTATAATCTCTCACTGAGATCCTGCATGTACATAAGAAAAACTCTGAACTTGGCAGGTTCATATCTTCTAAAGTAGACTTGAACCCCTCACAAAATTATTTGGTGAACTTAGTCAAGCATAGTAGATGTTAGGAAAAAATATTATGAAAATTGAAGAGGACATATTTTTTGATAGACTGACCGTAAGCTACATAGGTGAAAAGTTGTTGATTTTGGATTCATGCATTTGGGTGAGCAAAATAAAAATCCCTATCAGGTATAGGGTTAAAATAATTGGATATTTGGATTCTAAAATCCTTATTTGCCCTCCATACCAAATTTCAGAAATACTGAATGCATGGAAGTATTTTTTAAATAAAAAAAACACTGAGATTCAGCGACACCGCACGGCCTTAATTTTGAGGCAAAATAGGAAAATTATAACCACCCACCTCTAAAATCGGAACGGTAAAGTTTAACACAAAATAATTTGGCACACTTTCCTAACTCATAAAAGGGAACATTTGGCCAAATTTTAAGTAATTCGGTGTCGGTGGGTACAGATTTCAAATTTTTGCTGGTGTTTTCACATGGAATGACCCTCTTGCTAATAGTCACACGAACAGTTTCCCTTTGTCTCTAGTGCGTTGGAGGTTTTACTTACAATACAGCTCGTTTGAATTTAGTTTTCATTCTCGAATTGTCAGATATATGTATTTATTCAAATCTCTCCACTAATGAAAGGATTGGACACAAGGACAATGATACAGTTGAATAAATCTGGTTAGAATTTAATGTTTTCCTTCTATTGCTGTACCAAATTTCGATAACCTAGTCTACCCTACTATTTACTCATAGCTAGGAGAAGAAACGACGGATTTATGCCTTTCTCAAATTCGTTTACGAGAAGATAAACGCGACCGCCCTTGATCAGGATTTGAACGCCCCCATTTCCTACGACGATAACCGCCAGATATTCGGGCCACCCAGCGTGAATCGAACTCACAAGTAACGATCTGCTAACCTAACACACTAAACGTAAAACCATCTGCGACGCCAGGAATTTTTAATGAAAATATATAGACTCGGCCTGCGAATAAAAAGAATATTATAAAATCGACTCTGTACTGACGCTATAAAAGCGTGTGAACCTTCGAGATTCTTTTGGCGTGAGATCTTGGCAAGAGACACTCTAAAACCGTACGATTTAATTTCCTGGTCTGTAATCGGCCGGGTAGATCGATGCCAACTAGCAGCTCCTTTCTGGAGTTGGTCCATTTCTGCAATTCTGATAGCCCGCTTCTAAGACCAAAATATTCTGTAAGAGGAAAAGGCGAAGAATCAAAAGATTGTTTATGAGAAACGGGCACTTTCTTTAGATACGCCAGCCAAATCTGCTCTAATAGAAGTACTCAATGAACCTGACTCAGTTGGAGAGAGTGCGAGGAGATATTGATGGCCAGCTTATTTCCAGCGCCAACAAAACGATCAATGAGGACTTAGGGTCAAATCACAACTAAAAGTAGCGGTTCAAGTCTGATCACCGAAGTTAGGCAGCTATGTAACTTGTCAGTATATAGATGGGTGACCACTTCGTACGAGCATCTACAGCAAGCAAGCTGTGAGTTATTCGCGAGACTAAGTAAAGCTTACACCTCAACACAGCGTAATGGTTATCAGGCTAGTTTCGCACTGAATACTACGGAGTGGTGAGTTCTATCCTTACTAGGGGATTGAAATTGCAGCATTATTGCCACTTAACCAGGGGTAGTATAAGTAACCTGAGGTCTGCGTTCCATAACTAGGCAAACTTTATCAAATAACTATAAAAATAGTTATCACTGAAGCTTGATCCCAGAAGTTAAGCAGTGATGAACCTGGTCGATATTGGGATGGGTGACTCCTTAAGCGACAAGCGGTACTGTAAGAAACGTGAGACTGTAATATGCAGCAAATTTTACTAAATAACTATGAAAGCACCGGTTCCCGCATGATCACAGAATTTAAGCTGTGACGGGCCTGTCCAGTGCTTGGATTAGTGACCACATAAGTGGAACACTATCAAAAGTGTTATAGGTTGATTGGCGATCTATTAATTAATTACTATTAAAACTACCCTAATTATTAATTATGGTGGTTCGTTAAAATTAAAAGTAAAAATAAGAGAAACAACAATAATAATAATAATAATAATAATAATAATAATAATAATTGTTTATATTAAAAATATAAATTTATAGAAATTCCTTAAATTATGGAATTTGAGTTAGATGATAGGAATTTTAAATTCTTACAGAAATGATAAGATTTCAGTTTTTGAAAAATTGGTCAACAATTTCAAAAGATAAATAAAACAATGGTTGGCCTTGACTTGTTGGAGTTGGAAAAACCCAAATGGAAAGATACAAGCTAGGCTGGCACAAGGCCATTTAGACAAATAGGCAATATTATCGAGTGGCTGGCCAATCAGAGACATAGGGGTTGGGGAGGTCTGGATGCCATAAATAACACACCGCCAGCCGGAGTCAAGAAGAAAGGAGGAGACCGAAAGAGAGAAGAGAAGAGACCGAAGAGAAGAGAGAAGCGGAGTCAGACACTCCGAAACCAGGGAGCTCGCCATACCTCGGTGCCCTTGCCACAACTTTACCGATACACTTGCCACTCGGTACAAAATTGATAACTTAGCCAAAAACTAGCTGTAAATCGCCAGTCAACTGACAAAGAAATCACCTCGCTCCTTTGTAAAATAAATGTATATATTTTGTACATACGCATCAAAAAGCGTTGTGTTCAATTGTTTTGTTGTTCCGTTGACAGCTTTTGGTTATTTAATCTTATTTCAGCCGAGTTGGTAAAAGGAACGAAACCAGCTCTTTTTCAGCCTTCCTGTAAATCAACAGACACCATAAGAAAGGGAGGTTGGAACGGGCAGTTTCGACGACTGTAATACTGAGCCGGAGCATCGTTCTTATACATTCATACATAAACTGTAACCCAGCATAAAGTGTTATATAAGCGACAGGCCTGTGTGTCATATCTATGATCACACTGTGTTACATAATTTATGATAGTCATAAATTATGAATGTACCTGTAGTTAGAGTATTTAAATTAGGGTCCATTAATGTAAAACGATGGAGTCATATGAAAAGTCACCCACAATTGCGACGGGTAATGACTTTTTACTTGGCCCCTTAAAACACACGATTGGACTAGTGGGAATAAGTTTAGTTAGACAGATTCAACCCGGCTTGTAAGACGTTGTTGTCAGCTCCTGGGGTCCATCTCCCCCCACGCCGGAATGAACATGGGCTGGTAAAATATGAACACCAAGTCCTGTCTTAATTAAATATTAAAGACAATGACCAGCTTAGCCTGTAAGCAGAATTAAGAAAGAAATTCAGTTCCCAACAGAAAGCCACCAGATGAAAAAACATGGCGACCGAAGTGTACGCTTAAGTGTAACAAGTAAGAATCACCACCTATCATCAACTATCATCTCTCCCATCTAATATATCTATCTATCTGTCTCTCTATCTCTATTATATACCTGACGTATGATGTGGCTGTATATGAGTATACAACTACTGAAAGTATCAGTTCCTTAATAATGTTAAGTATCTGGCCGCCATCCTTGGCCAGTTGTAAAGAACTTAAAGTAAATAAGTAAGTAAGTCCTGAGTTATAGAATCCGTTGTAAGTGAATAAGTCCTGTGATATAGAATCCTTTGGTAAGTGAATAAGTCCTGTGATATAGAATCCTTTGTAAGTGAATAAGTCCTATGATATTGAATCCTTTGGTAAGTGAATAAGTCCTGTGATATAGAATCCTTTGGTAAGTGAATAAGTCCTGTAATATAGAATCCTTTGGTAAGTGAATAAGTCCTGTAATATAGAATCCTATCGTGCAAGAAGATCCAAGTAGTAATGATTAGGTATGACCAGAAAAGGCCAGTATAGATAATAATACCAGCAGCAGAATACTGCCAGTGGTTGGTCCATAGGTTGATCACATGGTTATCGGCGAGTCTATAATTAGAAGTGACCATTTACCACACGCCTTATATCTTAAAATTCCCAACAGCCAGACCAACGAAATCAAACAACCTTATCAGTACTTAGATAGTTGACCTTTTGTAACGGTAAGTACTGTAACCAACCTGAGAGGAATTCTTCTTCTGAACGTAGCCTAATGGTTTGCACACAAGTCTCACAAACCAATTAATACTGAGAGGTGAGTTCGATCCTCCGTAAAGGATTCAAATTTCAATATTGTGACAAATATAAGATTGGGGTTCTCCTGTACTTGAATGTTTAGTTTTTGTTTCGTAGTTGGATTACTGTAACAAAGACTTGTGTTTTGAGTAAGTTTCAGAATCCTTTTTCTTAGACGATAAAATTTTTTTCCCCTTTCTATAAAAGAAGATTTTGAATTTATATATTATATATATAATTAGTCGGGTAGACTGTTACAAGTGAATTTGAATCTCATTGGGTTCCCCTGGTACATTATGAATCTGGTAGCCTATTCATTTCGTAATGTAGTGTACAATGTTTAGATTTAGAGGTTAACGTGTAATTCTATAGAAGAGCCTTGGGAAATGAGAAAGGGTTTTATTGCCATTTTCTGACACTTGATTGACCTGTAGCGTCAGTTGGCGGAGGATGTCATGGGACTGGTAGGAATGTTGTTGATTTGGGCTAAAGTGCACCAGGGAGCCGGTTTTTCAGAAATAAAATATCAAAAATAGCAATCAATGTCTTCGTGTTTATTACTAAGAATCAAAAACATTGAGGCTGAGATATACGATCCAGACGAGCCAGGGGAAGAAGACGAGAGAACTCAACCCGGATAGCGTGAATAGAATGTTAGAAAGAAAATGAAACGATAGTAATAGGAATAAAAAAAAGGCATTTAATACCCCGTACTCTTTGCCTTGTACCAGACTAAGTTAGTTCAGTAAAGTAAAGTCGTCGGGATGGATTAAGTAAGTAAAGTCATTGAGTGGCCTAAAGTCGGTATCAGCCAGAGAGCGAGAGAGTCTACCCGCTTTTCACTAGCGATAGACTAAAGAGATTGTTTTTGGGTCAGAGATGAAACGTCACACCTAGCATCAGCTCCTCACTTTACCGCACAGATCCATGTGCTACTCATACACTGAGTTGGCGAGAGCCGGTATCGAACCTAGCCCAGTGCTCTATCGACTGAGTAAATAACAGCAAATAGTTGATTATGTATTCTTGAAAAAAAACCCTTTGTGGCTGAAAATGTTCCGTAGTTGTAGCAGGGGCTCGGTGCGGTGCAAGGGCTCGGTAAAGCAGATTAAATGCAGGTTGGTTGGAAAGACCCACCACGTTGAAGATTATTATGAAATAAGGTTCTTAGAAATATTCCCTACTTGAGCATCTATATATATATAAATTAAACTAGTTATTAAATAATTTTAAATTTTCAACTTTTAACTATTAATACGACCCATAACATATCTTTTATTAAATAATAATTGAAAAAATAATTCCCATAAATTAATCCAAATTTTTAATTCAATAATCAAAAACCGTTCCTGATCTACGAAAATGTAAACAAGCGTTCCTCTACTAAATTTAAGTCCCTTTCCAACGGGCCACCAAAGATTAATCGTAAACTCGATTAATTTAAAAGTAACCCTGAAGAATCTATCGATGAAACTCGAGTAGGTTACTCATTCCATTCTTAAATAAATTTATGCTCTATTGTATTGAGCACTTTGTATTTGTTTTTCTCAACCTTAACCTCTGGATATGTGCGCTTCCAACGATCGTTCTTATACCCACCGGTAAGTTAATACTTATACATATACAAATATATATATATATATATATATATATATATATATAAAAGAAATATTCTGTATGTCTGTCTTTTTGTCTCTATGTTTATTTGTAGAACGACCGAGTGCCTGTCTCTTGATCAAGTAAAGTTGTCGGAGATCAGTAAAGACTGGCAAAGAACATAGTTCAATGAAATCCCCACACTATTTTATCTGAGAGTGGATTACAAAATTTTACACGTCGTTTTCTTTACGAAAAGTAAAATGAAATTATTATGAGTTTATAAATTAATGATGTTTTTAGATAATAATCTAAAAAAAACAAAAAATGAAATATAGAACAAATCAATAAAGAAAAAATAATAAAAAGCAAATAAATGACGAATCAAAGAAAAATACTAAGAGGAATGATAATAAAAATAAACAACTGAAGAACAAGGCTATACAAATAATAAAAGATAATAAAACAAATATATAGAAAAATGATTTCCATTAGTATATATATATATATATCTTATTATAATGGAGATTGTGGGTTTGTCTGTCTGTAACCGAAACTATATTACTATACAAGTCACAATTCCCTTTGTTATTTACATCACATTCTCCATGATTTTATTTTTTATTTAAACCTCAATTATTAGTAAAATTGTTTTACATCATTAAGACTGTTAACAATATCTACATACTAATAACATGCAATTATATTTATATATTCAACGAAATAGAGGTTTACAGTGTCAATGGGAAGGCTAATATGCATATTGATCTTAAAAAATTGATTTTAATAAATAATGCTTAGTATTATTGATTTCTAATTGTTTGGATCTTAATAAATATGAGCAAAAATCTCGGGGATAAAGCTTAACAGAAATCTATTAACATAAAGAAATAACTGTAATTTTATTCTTTTCTTCCTATTTTAACTAAATAGTTAAATTAGGAAAATTTACCACTGAAAGACGGGAGTAAGGGAAAATGGTGGAACAGTTAGTTTCAAAGTTATTCTATTTTCCGATTATACCCCCTCTGTTCCAAATATTTTTATTTGAATTCTTATTCAGTTTCATTAGCCTTTCTAATTTAACATGATATTTTATTATATTAAAACTTAAATACTTGCACTCGGAGGGTGCATATATTTGCTAGTATATATATATATATATATATATATATATATATATATATGAATAGGTTTTTGGTACAAGAGAATTTGTATAACACTAAAAGTGGAGAAATCATATGTAATTTGGGAGAATATTTTATTGTTGAATAAAATATAAAATAAATGTGGGGGGGGGGGTTACACGAAGGCCTTTTCAACCGGTACTTTTCAAGTGATGTGACGAATAAAAGTCAGATTGTACAAGAATTTTGTAAGAAACGAATGGAGGTGAGCCAGAGGGGGACAAAAAAAAGAAAGAGGGGGAAAGAGGGTGGTATGCATGAACCCTAGGTAGAAACAGGGTTGGAAGTGTCTCCCAATAAATAGAGGGAGTGCTTTGGAGTTTGTTAGCACACACACACACACACACACACACACACATATATATATATATGTGTGTGTGTGTGTGTGTGTGTGTGTTTATTTGGGCAGTATTTGTTTTATTTATGCATGTTTAATTAAACAAAAGACATATCTCCTGTTTAAAAATTTTATTTTCGATTTTTTTCGGGTTTTCTGGCCAACTTTTTAATATTTGGGTGAAATTCGTGGATTAGTCCACCAAAGTTCATGTCCCGAATTCCACCCAAATATTAAAAAGTTGTCCAGAAAACTCGAAAGAATCGCAAATAAAATTGATGTGTCTTTTGTTTAATTCAACATGCACACACACATGCACATACACACACATATATATATATATATATATATATATATATATATATGTGTGTGTGTGTGTGTATGTGTGTATGTGTGTGTGTGTGTGTGTAAGTGTATGTGTGTGTTTGTATGTATGTATTAGCTAAAATACGTCTAATCTCATGTTGACAAATTTATGCACACGCACACACACAAAAACCGACTCTCTCTCTCTCTCTCTCTCTCTCTCTCTCTCTCTATTTCCTCTTAACAATAACTTTTGTATTTCAATTTTCTCTTTGCTCCATGACGTCCCGTAATATTTTACGATTTCTCCTTTCCAAATTAATCTGTCTTCCTTTTCTTATTCATATATATTCTTTCTTTCTTTCTTAATTTTATTCTTATATTTTCATTTCATATATATATATATATATATACACACACACATATATATATATATATATATATATATATATATATATATATATATATCACTAACACACACATTTATACACACACACAAATGGAATTAGAAATCTGTGTTCTATTTCTGGTTGATGATGTTTTCAATTTACAAAGTGCTAATACCATTTCTTTTTCTTTTTTTTTTTTTTTTGGTTCCTGCCTTGTCTAGTAGTCGGCATCTTTCATAGTTTACTGATTCACAAAAAACAGAGCTCCCTTTTTTATGTCTTATTGCGACAAAGAAAAAATTCTTACTTCCATTTTATTTGCAGTTTTGTTTCATTTTTTTTTTAATTGAATTTCATATTCAAAATTGCATCATATTTTTTGTTTTATTGTTTTCTCTTTTCTTTTTTTGAAATTTTATTTTAAATGCCCTGCCTTGACAAGGATACAGAATAACTCCATTTATTTGGTTTAACTCCCTTGTCACAAACTAATGTCATGTGATTGTACTTGTTTAGTTTCATTCCAATACAGATTTGTTCCACACATAAAAATCGTAAAAAAATGGAAATAGAGAAAGAAGACACAGATAAGGGATAGAGATGTATGTATTTATGTATATATATATAGATATGTGTGTGTATAGATCCCCCCCTCCAGCAATATGTAAATATTAGGTCCAATTGTTTTCCCAAGGCCTGGTTGGCCAGCTCATTTAGAAGAAGGAAAAACTCACCTTCCATTTTGTTTGATTGGTTTATGGATATTATTTGGTTATCATTTCTAAAGATTTGGTTATTATTTCTTAAATTCCGGCTGTTTGCTTAGTTGCTTGGTGGATTTTACGGCATATCAACTCTTGGGTTATTTAATGCCGGAGACATTATTGATTAATCCATACTTGTTGGGTATTATATTTCTTTAAAAACACATTTCTTTAACCTTATTATTTTATCTGTCTAAACAAAAGATGGAGGGCCTAAATGGTACTACCACTCAGAGTATGAGTGGACCTGGGAGTAATGGTGATGAAATGTAAACCCCAGATTGTTTAGACGTCTGTGGCGGAGCTAACCTACCATCAGCTCCTAACTTTACCGCACAAATCCATGTGCTACTCATACGTTGAGTTGGCGAGGACCGGTATCGAACCAGGAACCTCATTTTCTCAAAGCGTTTCGTTAGAGTGTAAGTGTTGCAGTTATACAGTAACGATGACACGGTTAAAGCTTGGATTAATTTTTTGCTTTATCTTATAGAGACTAGATATTCTGTTTGCAACGGGTCATTCCTTTCCCATGCGTTTAAGGGCATCGATTTCTGTATATGAGATATTACTACCTTGGTGTGTAAACTGGTCTTTGTAACATAATACGGAGATCGATGTGTATATATATATATATATATATATATATATATATATAATATATATATATATATATATATAGATAGAGAGAGAGAGAGTCGAGGAGGCCAGAAATGTAATAGTTACATGTAAGTTATAATGTACATTTTTTAGGAGAAATATAAAAATTACGTGTAGATTAGCATGAAAAGTTTTTAGGATGAGCCAGTCCAACGCCAAATGGCATTTTCTACTGGTCGAGAGACGTCACGTAGGGCAGTGTGGAAAAGTAGGAGTGAGAGGTGAGAGTGTGGGGAGAGTTTGGAACGATGCGTTGAGGAAGTGAGACGTGGCTCTCGCTCAATACCAGAAGCTGTGACTAGGAGTGCACGGCAAAACTTCATGGCAGAGACTCATATTTTCCAACGCACTTTTTAAAACAAACAGTTACTACCACTCCAGGTCAGTCTTGATCTTGAAGTAATGGCGATGTAGAAATCCTCCACACTCCCCAGAGCCCCAGAATTGAAACATCATCACTAGATGCAATTTAACGTCATACCAAGAATACTAAGAGCGTCAGCCACTGTCTTCTAGCACATATAAGATAAAAAGAATCAAGGTATGAATCCAATTCTCCCACCAGCAATGGCTAAATAGCAAGGCAGACTGGACTCTTTAACCATGGCTTGGTAACCAGTCTAGGAGAAGGAAAAACTCTGAATTCAAACCTGTTAAACTCTGCTTAAGAAATTGGCCTTGTGTCGCATCCTGCTCGTGCGGAGGGGTTGGTAAATATATATATGATAAAAAATGTTGGGGTTTTGCCATAATACGGTCGGGACAATCATATATGTACTAAGGCTTGAGCTGAACAGTCAATTCATCGGAGAGATGTCTCCGGTCAATCGTCTATTCCAACTAAGGGACAAAGTAAAGTGTTGCATATCTTTGCTACTCAGCAAACATGATTCCGTCCGTAAGCATCAATGTTTATTACCCCCTGCCAACAGGTGGTCCTGTCTATGGGGTCTTACAACGCTGAATATGGACAGTCGGCGTATTCTACAGCCCTATCAGCCAGAGAAGGTAAATATTGTTTGTTCTCATACTAAAACAGATTGATCGAACGTCTACTTCATAATTTTATGAAGCGTATCATAAATGTATATGTTCGGGCGTGGTTTTATGCTTTTTACTTATTGTTTGTATTAGGAAAGGGATGTATATAACAGTATATAATCTTTATATGAACTTTGCGGTAGACTGGGTGTTTATGAAATAGTCCAGTGAGTTTGAATCGACTGTGACTTTTTTTTTTCGTTAAAATAGATTGCAAATAGCTCGAAACAACATTGGGATCGATATCAATTGTGCATGTATTGAGTTACTTTTTCTCTCTTTAAACTCAAACTCTATCTCACATACATAGTCATACACATGGTCACACACACACGCACACACATACACACACACACATATATATATATATATATATATATATGGCACATTACGAGGTGTAATGGTTTGCGAGCCAGATTAGCAGACCATTGTTAGTGAGTTCGATTCTCACTCGGGGCTGCATACTTCTGGCGATCTGCCACATCTAAGTTTAAGCTTAGTAAATAACTATATATATATATATATATATATATATATATATATATATATATATATATATATGTGTGTGTGTGTGTGTGTGTGTGTGTTTATGTGTAAAGTTAGGCTAGCAACATAAAGTCAAGAATCTATGTTACCTTTTTTAAGTCTACGTTTCAAACCAGATAGATCATTTAGTCGAACCACACACACACACACACACACACACACACACACACACACACACACATATATATATATATATATATATATATTTAAAAAATGGACTCTCTCGTCGATTTTCGACGCATGAGTGTTCATCCAGTGAACAACCAACACAGTGATTTGTTTATAGTGGTGAAGGCTTGTGTAGGACCATTCCACACTTTTTGGCACAGTCGATAGGAAAGAATTGGTGCATCAAGGAATGCCACAAACCCAATCAACGACTGACCTCAGGAATTTTGAATTCAGAGTTATCCCTCTCTTAGACTGGTTACCTACCCAAGGTTAAAGAGCCCAGTCTAGTTAGAAATATGGGACATTTTCTCTTCCATCTTGATCGAAATGTAGGGAAAACAACAATAAAACTTGAACGTCAATACTAGAAAATTATAAAGAAGAAATGCTCTATGGTCTTTGACAAAACGTGTTAAAATTATATATATATATATATATATATATATATATATATATATATATATATATATATAAATGAATTAACATTTTTAGAAAAAAACAAACAAATGATGTTATAGTTCACTGACAGAAATCCGTTTCGACCTTTTATTAAAGCGGTCTTCATCAAGAGCGAAATATTTATGATAGAGAGACGGAATAAGTAAACCGTTACAAACAGGAGGAATACAAACGAACGTTCATTTTCGGAGTCGGATTTTTTTTAATTTTGAAAATGCATATTCTGTGTTAAAAATAAAATAAATTTTATTTTTAAAATATCAGAAGCATTATAATCCACAAAAAAACTCAAAGAGTTTGTTGTAAAAATATATTAAAAATGTATAAAAAAAAGTATAAAAAATGTTCATGATTCCAGCCACAACAAAACAAGTTAAAAGTCCACAGCACAATTGAAGAAAGGTGTAGAATTTCAAAGGATTTGTAATGTTGACAAATCAGTAGTGTTGTAGATTATATTAACCTCCGGAAATGTAGAAATCCAGATATTTTGTTTTTTCAATTGACAATATAACGGTTTACTTATTCGTCTCTCTGTCATAAATATTTCGCTCTTGATGAAGACCGCTTTAATAAAAGGTCGAAACAGATTTCTGTCAGCGAACTATAACATCATTTGTTTGTTTTTCTAAAAATATGTATTTCATACTGTCGGATTCACTTCCATTTACCTTCATAATATATATATATATAAGTCGATGGGGCGGCCTAAAGTCGGTATCAGCCAGTCAGCGAGGGAGTCTATCCCCGTTTCAATAGCGCTAGACCAAGCATCTGAGGTGGAGCGCCACACCTACCATCAGCTCCTTACTTTACCGCACAGACCCCTGTGCTACTCATACGCTGAGTTGGCGGGGACCGGTATCGAACTAGGAACCTTATGGTTTCTAGCCGAACGCTATACAAGGTGTGCCAAAAAAGAATTGAGATATTTTTGTACTTTTTGACACACCTTATCATCTGAAAAAAGACTTCCATTCAATCTTCATTTCTATCTTGGTAAATACAGCTTTAAACTTGGTACTTTTTGACACACCTTGTATTCTGAAAAAGTTAATAAATGAAACCTTATTTTTTTACAGAATACAAGGTGTGTCAGACATTATAAAAATCTCGATACTTCTTTGACACACCATATATATACATACATACATACATATATATATATATATATATATATATATATATATATATATATATATCAGTAAGTACCAGCGGGAAGTTATTGACGAATGTTACTGAGTTAGATAAATTGTAAAGAAGAAAACACAGGAAGAATAAAATAACAAAATCCAAAGACAAGAAAAAAAATATGGAAAAATAATGCCTGCAAGAATTAAAGAAACTTAAAAATAGAGTACAAAGAAAAAACAATTAACAGAAGAAAAAAAAATTAACAAAAAATTAAAAGAAGAAAAAAGAAAAAAAGGATTTATCATTCTGTCGAATCTAAAAACTGGAACGATAGGATCGTATCGATAATACTTTAATTTCGAAAACACTGGTCATAGCCTTGAGCTGGATTAGTCTGAAAGAAAATGGCGGCATGCAACAGATTCTGTCTCAAGAAAAAGCAGCGTGACGTCAGCTGTTACGTTGCGCTGCAATGTTTGTTCTATGCGCTATGGTCGACATCAGGGTCGGGTTGGCTTTACCGACAATAAAGATAGAATATATTACAGATAATAGGAATAATATATATATATATATATATATATATATATATATATATTTATATATATATATATATATATATATATATATATATATATCGCGATTTTTTTCTGTGCGTGCTTTATGATTTTTCCTATTTATCTGCTTAATAATGACACTGCGTGAAGTAAAAATAAGCTGATTGGTTTATACAAGTGAAAGGGCTGTACATTTATATCTATTTATTTCCTCATTCTTTTTCCCTTTCTATGTAAATATCTAACTTCACCCCCTCTCTCCCCCTCTCTCTCTCTCTCTCTGTCTGTCTGTATGTCTCTCTCTCTCTTTCTCTCTCTCTCTCGCTATATATATATATATATATATATATATATATATATATATTTAAATAAGTGTATTTTGGCAGCATTTTTTTCTTTATACAATTTCTTTTATACCATCGTTTCCTACCTGATGATGGCAAACTGTATTGCCGAAAGCGCTCGTTTTGAAACCTGTGGTGGACTGTTACACCAGTTACACCCCGACACTAAAAAGATGGCCCGAAAATTAGAAAGGATCAACCAAAAACTTGTATATATATATATATATATAATATATATATATATATATATACACACACAATATGTATCCTATCTTCACACATACACACATACACGCACACACACACACAAATAAAAAATGATTTAACGCTTATCCCCTTAAAGTTTTCCTCCAGTATATTGTCAATGTGAAAGTGCACGGTTCCTAATCGTTAACGGCTTGGAGAATTGAGTTCTAATTCCGACCCATATTCGATACAGGCCCGCACCAACTCAACGTATGAGCAGAACAGCTTGAATCTATGCGGTAAAGTTAAGAGCTGATGATAGGTTTAGAGTTACACCTCATAGGTAAAAGCAAATCTCTCTTGTATAGTGCTAGTGAAAAGGAGATAGACTCCATTGCTGTTTGGCTAATACCGACTATACTTTTTACTTTTGTAGCTGGTTTGAATTCAGAGTTTTTCTTCCCGTTGTAACACTTCAGTCTGCCCTACTATTTACCCATAGATAGAAGGGAGACGAGATGGATTCGTGTCTTTCAAGGGTGTTAGTCAGTCTTTCCAGGAAGCGAACTTAGCTCGCCGAGACCATAGACGGGTTGATATGCCGTTAAAATCAATCAACAAACAAACAAACAAACTGAGTTCAACTCTGGTGATAGAGAGAGATTGAATCTTAGATTAGGGAGGAGATGGTCCTACTTTTCATTTCTTGTTACTCTTGTGATTCGTCTAACACATTGCTGACTGCTTCTATTTACAGGTTCTTCTTTGGTTGTCATTTTCTTGTCTAACTGACTTCTCTGCTGGCTTCTTTTTCCTGGCTAATTCTTATTGGGCTGGCTTGAATAATATTGCTTTTACATCTAATAAACTAACAAGACCTGTGTTTGCGTGATCAAGCTTTTATTAGCCCCAATTTAATTCACCGCTGGAGACCGACCTCAGAGCACGTTTGGCTCTCTGAAACCTAGGTCGAATCTGAAACTCTAAACTATCACGTGTCTGTCATGGCGCGTGAAATCCGCGCTTCTAAGGGTCAAGGGTTACCAACAGTCACCAGCAGTTTTCCATGAAGTCCCACTGATTCTAAATTGACAGACGTCAATTTAAATTCTAGCTACAGGGTCTGTTCACAATTCATGACCTTTCATGAATTGTAAGAGGTTGGCTGGCTGGTTGGTGGGTTGGTTGATTGGATTTCACAACATTTAAACGCTAGGGTAATCTTATGCCGAAGATGATTTTGCTTTATTCATTTATTTAAACCATAGATGGTACCCTAACAGGTACTACCACTGAGCCAGAGTTTCCATGGGAGTAATGATAATGAAGGATATTCCACAATTCCCGAAGCTTCTCAATTAGAACCTCACCACTAGATGCAATTTAACCTCATAGCATAGACTCTCAGTCACCACATGCCAGAACATATATGATAAAAAGGGTTGGGGTTTGCCATAAGGTATTAAGGTCGGTGCAATCAAATAGGGATGATGCTGTTCACTTAGATAGGTGCCAATTTAAGCAACATTATGTACTGTAAGCAATCGGATATTAAAAGGAATTGATTCGGCATTAAATAACCTGACGAGGGTTGATATGTCGTAAAACGAAACAACGAAAGAAACAATCAATTTCATCAGAAATATTTTGTGCTCCTGGATGGATATTACCCCTCCACGGGGATACACTTATCATAATTTACATCACAACAACATGACATCCATAAAGATAAGAAACCAAAGTTATAAGTATCCTGGGTATGACTTAAACTACATCAAATGGTGGAGTTCCAGTTCTGGAGCTCTGGGGAGTGTGGAGTACCCCCTTCATCGCCATTAATCACAGGTCAACTCTGAGTGATATTAACTGTTAGGATCTCATGCATGGCTTATACAGAAAAAGATGAGTTAAAAAATATTTAGAAAATGAGTTTAAATTTAAAAAATGGAGTACCCTTCATCGCCATTACTCCCAGATCCACTTTGACCCGGAGTGTTAGTAGCTGTAAGTGTCCCATCTATGGGTTAAATAGAAAAAAAGGGACTTAAATGTTTTTAAGCATTGAGTTAAAAAATTGAATACCCACCAAGAATGAATAAAACAAAACGTCATCGGCATAAAATAACCCAACAATTGTATAGATGCCGTAAAATCCAACCAACAATCCAACCTAAGGAAAGTTATAACCTGTTCACATGAGATCTTTTCGGTGTGGAGAGATTGGAAAATCAATACTAAAAAGATCATGTTATGTTTACATTTCAAGTATGATCAATGACCACACATTAACCCCTCGGTGACATTTATTAACTCATGTCATAACATAACCATAATTTTGTGTTATGTTTACGTTTATTGCTACCATAAAAACCGTGGTAAATAGTTTTATGGTCTGTTTACATAACGTTAAGAATAAATCATTGATTTTTTGCTTATATGGCTTCACTAATGTATAATTCAGTAAATATATAGTTCAAATCCATGATCTCATATGAGGAGCAGAGCTTCTATTTAGGCCTTCCATAGAAACAAGCTGAAGATTGTGTCCATAATTTTCAGTTAAGGGTTCTGAATACCAGGAGGGCCAGAGAGGGAACCGAATGAAATATTGTGATAAAAACAACAAAGATCAGGATATTAATGAAAGTGATTTGAAGATTAATGACAATGATTCTGTTCAGAATATCCTACAACATTGCAACTCCCTACCATAAGTTTATTATTACTATTTCCTTCCTTCCACAATCTATAAATCTATTAATGATGGAGATTCGCTTCCGGTTTTTGTCTGTAACAAAAATTACGTCACTGCTTACATCACATTACAAATCGTCATAGCATAGAATAAAATTTATTCTACGCTTTTTGGCATGTTCAAATTTTTAACATGTAAAATTAGACAGTCCTCATTTTTTTTAAATAAATACATGACTGGTATTATATATATATATATATATATATATAAATATATATATATATATTATATATATATATATAGTTTATTTTATTTAATACATATTTAAAGTTTACATTTCAAATGGTTTTATTTTTTAATCCTTTAATGAATTTGATGATTTTACTTACTTAGGGTAGAAACTCGCTGACATTGAATTTTTTTACTCCCACCCCTCAGGCAATATGTTTCAAAAATCTATTTTTACATCGCCTGGAGAGCGATTTTTATTTTGTACTAGTATTAATAAGGGAGATTCGCTACCGGTTTTTGTCTGTAACAAAAATTACGTCATACTGCCTAAAATCATCATAAATAGAATACACTCAAAATTTGAGCATGCAATGTTAGACAGTCCTCATTGTTTTTTTAAACAAGTTTTAATAAATACATACATGGTATTATCTATCTATTTATAATTTGTTTTATTTTAATATATATTTAAAGTTATCAGAACTAAGTTTCCATTTCAATTTTTTTATTTTTGACTCCTTTAATAAATTTATTTTATTTTCTACTCCTTTAATAAATTTGATGATTTTACTTTACTTATGATACAAACTCTCTGATATTAAATTTTCAACTCCCATCCCTCAGGCAATATCTATTTCACGTCGCCCAGAGGGCGTTTTTTATTTTGCTAGTACTATTAATATATGTATATTTACCAACCCCTCCACAAGAGCAGGATGTTACACAGGGTCAATTTCTTAAGCGAAGTTTAATAGGTTTGAGTTCAGAGTTTTCCTTCTCCTAGACTTGTTGCCTAAACAAGGTCAAAGAGCTCAAACCGGCCTTCTTTTTTTCCATAGCTAAAGGGAAATTAGTGTCTTATATATCTATCTATATATAAACATTTTTACATAAATATGATGTAGTTAATTTGCATACCGGTTTTAAGAAAACCGTGTTTGATAAATAATTACCTGGCGTTATTGATTTGTTATATTATTATTTCATTCTCAAACATATCAAACGTATTCCTATGTATGATTTTATATTGAAATCAATTAGAATAAAGTATTAATAAGTGTAATCATATTGTTCGTATTGAATTTCATTAGTCTTTCTAATTCATTCAAGTATTTGATTATATCAAAACTTAAATACTTGTTCTCGGTGGTCGCATTTTTTTGCTAATACTAATAATGTATACACAATTATATATAGTATTAAATATTCCCATCTAATATTAATAATGTATACCCATATTCTCACGTGTTGCTTCAGTAACGTCTAGATTCATTTTAAAGGTTTTCAACGTGTATTGTGTTCGTGCAATTACATAACTCAACTTTAATATTGCAAATCATTGTGTTATGAAAAAAGAAATCAGTGAGGTTTTTCTATCAAAAATGTAGATTAGACAGGAATGCTTTTATTGAAGACATTAAATTGCATGATTTTTTTTAAGAAAAGATGATATAAATGTCTGGTGTTTATTAAAATATTTAAGTGCCCTCCAAACCAGACATTCAATTTCGATGATTTCAATGGAAGTATACACACATATATGCATGAATATACTAGCGTGTTTCATTATATAAATATGCAATACACACACACATATATATATATATATATATATATATATATATATATATATATATATATATATATATATAATATATTTGTGTGGGCGTTTGCGTTTGTGTGTGTCTTGTTAAATAGTATAGACATCTTTTGTGTGCATATTTTGGTTTTAATCCTTTAGAGTCGCTGAAGGAATGTTACAATATTAGGAAGGCATTGGCTAATTAATCTGACTCAAATAAGATGTTCCCAAGTACTTTCGGTAGCATGATGGGCCATCATCGGGGGATGTCTATATTGTAAAAAACTACACAACTTTATAAGAGTTTTATTTATACTGTTATTAAAAAAAAACTCTACTACTTATCACATAATAATGTGATAAGTAGTAGAGTTTTTTTTGTTTTTAAAGTGGTTCTATAAATAATCATAGCTAAATATATTTGAATACATTAGCACTGGATTCGAAATTAATTTTAATAAGGTTGGGACTTTTAC
Source organism: Doryteuthis pealeii (assembly GCA_023376005.1). NCBI lineage: Eukaryota > Metazoa > Mollusca > Cephalopoda > Myopsida > Loliginidae > Doryteuthis > Doryteuthis pealeii. The sequence goes on along the minus strand of CM042153.1, from coordinate 60,814,719 downwards.
AGGCACTGGACTGCTGAACTTATCCCAGAGATTTTATCCACGCGGCATCCTCAACCAAAGACAATGTGACTAGTCAATAAGGGACCAGAATCTATTTAAAATCTATGGTTATTTTCCATGACGCCTTTTCAGAATTAACAGTTTACTTTTGAATTTGAATATTACACTACATTACAAAATGAATAGACTACCGTTTTCATTAAGTAAAACCCTCATTCCTCATATATAGTATGAATAATGCCATTACTAATCTTCTACAAGGATGGCTTTGGCATTAAATGAACCACGAATATCTATACCATTAAACAAAGAAACCAAACAAAAATACGCAATTGAAAACATAAGTGTCATGAGTACAAGACATCTTCCTTGTTTATTTTGGTGATTTTTTTTACCCTACGCAGAGCATGCAGTCAGCATATTCAAATTCCTACTGATAGACTAAATAACACCTTATGTGTGTGAGTGGGCACATACACACACACACACACACACACACACACACATATATATAATATATATATATATATATATAATAATATTATATATATATTCACAGACATATATTCACAGAATGCCCCATAACATAAACTACCCAGCTCCTCATGCCTGTAAAATTTAACCATCCTTCCCATGCTCCACACAAGAATACATACGTGTATATATATATATATATATATATATATATAGGGTCATCCACAGACACGTGTTTCGACTTATCAAGTCTCTTCAGTGTGGCTAGATATTTTGTAAGCTACCTACATTTGAAATCCGATCGGCACCTTAAACATTAGGCTGTCTTCACTTACAGAATGGGAAGGGGATTTTAACTGTTTTAATACACACATCGCTTTGTGTGTAAAGGCCGTCACAGAGTGCTCCATTCTTATATAGAAGAGCGTATATATATAACATGCCTTCTGCACAAGCAGGAGGTGTCACAAAGTCAATTACTTAAGTGGAGTTTAACAGGTTTGAATTCACACTTTTCCTTCTCTAGACTTATTACTTAATTTTAAAGGGCCAAGTTTGTCCAACTATTTACACATAGCTAGAGGGAGAATAGTTGGATTCATACCTTTCCCAAAGATTATTAATGGTACATGAAATGTAAACAGCCTCAATTAGGATTCGAACTCGTCTCGTCGTGTCCGTTTCCTACGACGGTATCATTACACCTCGCACTTCTATTATCTACGTAAATAAACAAACACACATAATTCACTTTATTTGAAAATAACATAACCCACAAAGGTTGGTACGTTACCAAGCGCCGTTGATTTTATGTCTTCCTTAACGTAACTTAGATATACTAGCAAATATTGCACCCTTCGGGTGCACGTATTTAGGTTTTGATGTTATAAAATATTGTATCAAATTAGAAACTATTTAGATAAACTGAGGGGGTATAATAAAAAAATGGAACAGCTTTAAATCTAACTCTTCCATCATTTTCCATCACTCCCGTCTTTCATTTTTCCTAATTTATCTATTTAGTTAGATTATGAAGTTTTAATAAAATTATAGTTCTTTCGTCTTGTTTATGGATTTCTTTTAAGATTTATCCCAGAGATTTTTTATCAGATTCGTTAAGAGAAAACCAAACAATTAGAAATCAATAATACTAAGCATATATTTATTAAAATCAAATTCTTAATATCAATATGCAAATTAGCATTCTCGTTCACACTGTAAACCACTATTTTGATGAATATATAAATATACTTGCATGTTATTAGTATGTAGATTAATCCAACAGTATTAATAAGGTATAACAATTTTATCAATAATTGGGTTTAAATAAAAATAAATTCATGGTGAATGTGACGTCAATAACTAAGGGAATTGTGACTTGAGTAATGATTTAGTTTCGGTTACAGACAAACAAACACACAATCTCCATTATTATAAGAAGATATGCTTTATCGATGCTATTGCCAAAGATTGAAGAGAGAAAGCCCCCCTCCCTCCGAAAAAAAAAAAGATAGGTAAAGTTCATTGCTGGAATTGAAAATTCCAACTTACCATTTTTGCAGCGTGGAGGAAAACGAAGAAGTCGGCAATTGTGGTGTTGTTTTGTTTCGACAAAAACAGCCAGGGGGAGTCTTACAGGAAAATTCGTGACTCAATCTTACTAAATAACGTCCATGTCTTTAATGAAAGTAAAAAAAAAATATATATATCACATAGATATTTTGCACTGTTCGGCCTTTAGGTTATCTCTGTGAACTAATTTTTATTATTACTTTTATTTATCATTGTATGATACGCTTTTGGCCTTTTCCTTATTGGATGAGAGTCTACTTCATGACCTGTACTTCTTTGAACGTGTAGATACCGGATCTATAAACAAGAAAATAATAAGAGACTTTATAATTCGCAGAAAATATTTACAGGTATATGTGTAATGCTTCGTTGCCCAACACGTCCCAAAAATACTCCAGTTCCATATCTCGGGGCCAGATATGCCTCATTTTTATTTTGCCGGATTCTAGTCGAAGAAACGTGCTCGTTGTGTTAGTCACTTCGTTTATTGGCATCCCAATCTTTGTGGGTTATTTGATGCCAAAGCCACCCTTGAAAAAGACAGGGAGATTGTTCTTCTGAGAGCGCCAGATCCAACATCAGTTCCTCGATGCTTTACCGCACGTGTTATCTATCTTTGCCTATCGACCTAGTAACCACGTCACATGATTTCTTTTTTTATTTCTTCAGGTAAGTCGATTGTTCGCGCGCTTTTTCTTGAAGTCGTTCTGTTCTTTCCTTGTGGATTTCCGCCTGACGTCCATTTTGGCCTCTCTTGGTAGTGCGACTGAACTGTGCCATTTCTCTTTTTCTCGCTTCAATAGACTGAGAAAAAAATGTTAACGATTACCGCACGGATCAGATTACGCAGGCTGTGCTACTCATGCATTGAGTTGGCGGGGGCCGGTATCGAACCCAGAACCTTGCAGTTCCTAGACGGATGTTCTACCTACCGAGCTAAAGGAATGATACTATTTAACTAGGTGATAAGGGTTTCATACCTTTCCTAAGAGTATTAGTCTGGAATGGAACGTAATAACGTGATAGGAGTTTGAACAGTTTTTTGGATTATCTATAATCGTCAGTTCTATTTGGGAACTTTCCGGTAGTCATTGGCCAAGGAAATAAGAGAACAGAGAGCATTTAAGATTATTTGCAACCAGAGGAATACTACAAACTTGGACTTACATATTACCAGAAACCCAACAGATTTTGACTTATACATATTACAAGGAACTCTACAGACTTATGCTGATATATATATATATATATAATATATATATATATATATATATATATATATATATATATTAATGTGTATGGTTGGCACTAGTATACTAGAAAAAGTAATAGTAATCCAACGTACAGTGTTATTAGAAGAGTGCTCAATATCTGTGATAGAGCGTTGATAGTTCAATGAGAAATCAAAACAAATAAAAGTTTTTGCTTTTATTTATTTAATTACGGGAACGGTATTACGACCAGCGGTTTCTTGCTGAAAGCATTCATCGGGTAATACGAAAAGTTCCTTTAAAAATGACCATTTAAAAATGGTCATTTTTAAAGGAACTTTTCGTATTACCCGATGAAAATGACCATTTTAAAATGGTCATTTTTAAAGGAACTTTTCGTATTACCCGATGAATGCTTTCAGCAAGAAACCGCTGGTTGTAATACCGTTCCCGTAATTAAATAAATAAAAGCAAAAACTTTTATTTGTTTTGATTTCTCATTGAACTATATATATATATATATATATATATATATATATATTGAATTTATGTGGTAACGGAAATACTCTCACTTTTAGGGAGGCTCTTCTGAATATATTGTAATCATTTACGTTCATAGAAACTTAATCAATCAGGACGGATTGATTTTAACGGCATGTCAACCCGTCAGGGTTAATTCATATCTAGAGGGTAGGGGATCACGCTCATTTCACATTCGTATTAACATTTCAGTTTCTTTTGTTTGTTTTCTTTGTTTAATAGCATCTTCCATAAAGTCATCATATCTAATCTATATCTTTAATAGAAAAACCTCACTGTTAGTTTTTTCATAACCCAATGATTTACAATCTTTTTTTTAATATTAAAGTACGATTATCTAATTGAACGAACACTATTGAATGAAAAACTTTAAAATGAATCTAGACGTTACTGAAGCAACACGTGAGTATATGGGTATACATTATTAATATTAGATGGAAATATTTCATACTATATATAATTGTTTATACATTATACTCGGAACAATTTTGGACCTAATTTATTTTGAGTTTGATTTTTCATCTCATTCAGATTAATATTGGCATGCTGATTCCAAAACTGCGATCTATTTTCTTCTATCACATCAGGTTTTTTCTCTACAGCTTACTCCCAAAATAAGCAAAATTGCATCGTTTATCTGTAAGTAATAGGATGGATCAACTGACTACGTTGATTGTTTTATCAGAAATTAAGCAGAATTATTCAGATCTGGTACCTAGGTTGATTCCCAGTCAAAGAACAAACATCAAAGCTTTTCTATTTTGCATATTTTGAATTAAAACGTGTCGATTAACACACGTCTTGGGTCCCTTACAGAATGTGAAAGCAGTTGTTGAGAATTTAAGGATGTGAATCAAGGGAACATGTGATAAGTTGGCATTTGGTATACCTATAATTTGGTGAGAGCCAAAATATCATTGCACAGACTGTTACTTTTGTTTAATGAAAACCTCATCATATAACAAGAAAAGCAAATGTAAAATTGAGTATACTAGTCTACCATCAGCTATATAACCAGTGCCACATTCAGCTGAAATCCCAGTATCGAACAATAGAGCTTGAGAGAAGCATTATGCGGAGAGGAATTGGCCTCCAAGATCTAACCTCAAACCTGTCGATCCCAACATTCTACGTGAGCCAGTTGTTGACATAAAGAAAATTATGTTTCCACCTTCCACATGAAACTAGGTCGCTTGAAGCAATTCATTAAAACATTGCCAATTAAAGGCAAGTGTTTCAAACACCACATTTTGGCATTTCCTGCCCTGTCAATTGAGAAAAATCAAGACCGGTGTATTTGATGGTCTACAGATTCTGGAAGTTATCAAAGATGAACATTTCATCGGGATAATGTCAGAACTCGAAAAGAATGCTTGGTTCTTGAAAAGTACTTTACCTTGTCAAAAAATTTCTTGGAAATGTATGAGCAATGAATTACACAGAAATTGGATAGCTACATAATGCTTGATTGCAACATGAGCATCAAGTTCCATTTTCGGCATAGCCATCTTGCTATCTTCTTGAAAAACCTTGATGTGGTCAGCTATGAGCAATATGAATTATTTCATTAAAATTTGAAATTTATGGAGGAATGGTATCAAAGTATATGGGATGTAAATATGATGGCTGACTATGGATCATAAAGGGGAATTGTCCATATATTTAGAAAAAAAAAACTATGTGTAAATTTTTACCATAACTACTTGCACATAATTTGACTTACACTAACAATATACTTTGTATGAACAACAGGAATTTGTTCAAATATTACAATCAAGCGATTTTTTTAAATCATTTCCCATTGTAAATTTTAAACACATTCTATAAAATAAGCTCAAATTTCTCACGTGCAGAATTTTAACGTTTTTTGAGACCAAGCGAGGGTATCCTGTTACTTAAAGAGTTGATGCAATAGATTTAAAAAAATGGGGAAATTTTTGGATTCAGTCCAAACATTTGTCAAAAACAAGTGTCAGATCTAACTCAACAAAATCTGTGATGCCCAGTGTAATGTTTTATTATTTCCTATTATATATACACTTTTAAAATATTCCATAAAATAAGCAAGAATTTGTTAGATGCTGTATTTTTACTTTTTTTGAGAAAAATCGAGGGTAACCCATAGCTCAAAAAATTACGTGATATAGAAAAACTGGGGTCATTTTTGGATTCAGTGGTTATAAAATAGTCAAAAATAAGTGTCAGATCCACATCAACAAAAATTATGTTCCTCAGTGTTATTAGTACTAGACAAAAAATGCGACCTTCGGGAACAAATATTCAAGTTTTAATATAATTAAATATTTAATGAATTAGAAAGACTAATAAAATTCAATGCGAACACAGTAAAGATTACACTTATTTATACTTTATTCTAATTGATTTCAATATAAAATTATACATAGGAATACGTTTGATATATTTGAGAATGAAACAATAATATTGCTGAAGCAACACGTATGTATATGCGTATACATTATTAATAGGAATAAATGATATCATATACAGGGACAGACAAAATGATCTGACACATTTGTAGGTTCAATAAAAGGCAAATAAAGTAAAGAAACAAAAAAGTGTTTTATTTTCGAAAAGTACATATAATGCCATTTTTTTAATATAATGCCAATTACTTTTGTTTCTTATAATGCTATTGTTTTTCGTTTCTTTTTCAGTTGCTGCCATGAATTGGACTGGTGAGCATCGCGCTTTCATTGTGGAAACGTTTATCAACATCATTTCGTATGGATGCATTTGAAGATCATTGGGAAAAATTATTTGCAAACTTCTTACGGAAAGTCTAAGAGCCTGGGCGCGTTTAAATGTGGAACGGAGTGGAGACTGTTGAACTGAAGCTCTTACCTCTGCCACATTTTCTGGAGTTCTGACGGTGCGAGGTCGGCCGGTTGATGTTCGTTTCAATGCAGATCCAGTAGCTCTGAACTTGGTAACCCATAACAAGATCGTTTTTCTGCTGGTACGGGATCATGTCTACCAAGATTTAAGTGCAAACGGAACGCTCTTTGTGTTGCAGTTACAGATTCGTTTGTTTTGATAAACGTTTCCACAATGAAAGCGCGATGCTCACCTGTCCAATTCATGGCAGCAACTGAAAAAGAAACGAAAAACAATGGCATTATAAAGAAACAAAACAAAATAGCATCATATGAAAAAAATGGCATTATATGTACTTTTCGTAAATAAAAACACTTTTTTGTTTTTTTTACTTAATTTGCTTTTTATTTAACCTAAAAATGTGTCAGATCATTATGCCTGACCCTGTACAATCGTGTTTAGATTATTAGTTTCAGTTAGGAATAGCTAACACCATATATAATCGTGTAAATGATGTAAGTATTATATTAAAATAGTTATTGGCATTAGATTATTTGCTTAATTGCATATCAAACTTGGTGGGTTATTCAACGCCAAAGCTAACCTAATAGCACAACAGTAGTGGTACTATTTAGCCCATAGTTGTAGAGTTAAGGGGTTCATACCTTTCCCAAGGACAATAATTAGCCCAAAGGTTAATGTATTACATTTACTTGAAAACTGCAAAAATTTATAATGTAAATATTTGTCAGTGTATATATTTACCCAGCCCCTCCAGACAAGAAACATGTGACGCAAGACCAATTTTAAAGCTGAGAATAACAGTTTTGAATTCAGAAATTTCCTTGTCTTAGTCCGGTTGCCATATCAAATTTAAAGAGACCAGTCTGTCCTACTATCTACCCATAGATAAAGGGAGAATAGGGGGAATTTATACTTTTTCCCAAACTATATGTAAGTCAACAAGCCTCGTCTACGATTTGAACTCGTGTCACCATGTCCATTTTCAACAACGATAAACATTACACGATGTGCACCTCCAAAATATTTCTCAATGTAAATATTTTTTAGCAGAATAAACAGATTTTTGTTTGCATTGGTTTTAGAGCTTATAAATAAATTAAAACATTAAGAACAAAAACGAAGCCATTTTTAGGTCGTCATCACTGACAGATTTCAACTAATACTATTACGGCTTATAGATCTCCACATTAAAATTACATAAGTATATTTCTGGTCAGAATTTATCAGTAAACATTAATCTGCTTCTACAAATTTAACAAAAATATTCATTTTCTTTTATTCTTTTCTTACTTTCTATCTATCTAATTCTATCACTTTCTGTCATTCTTTCTCACTGTCTATTTAACTCATTCCCTGACTATCTATCTATCAATCTGTGTATATGTTCCAATATACATCATATATATCTACAAAGAAGCATATGTGGACTCCCTAAGATAATCTATATATATATATATATATATATATATATATATATAAATTGATTATATTATTTATATATTACATATATATATTGAATACATCATACACACACACACAAACACACAAACACACACACACGCACATGCGCGCATATATATATATATATATATATATATATATATATATATATATATATATATATATATATAAAGTAAGTAAAGTCGTCGGGGCGGTCTAATGTCGGTATCAGCCATGCAGCGAGGGAGTCTATCTCCTTTTCACTAGCGCTAGACCAAGGAGATTATTTTAGCGTCTGAGGTGGAGCGCCACACCTACCATCAAGTCCTTACTTTACCGCACAGATACCTGTGCTACTCATACGCTGATATAAATATATATATATATATATATATATATATATATATATATAATTCGCTCTGTCGACTTGAGCTGTAGAATACTACAACAGAACATCTGCAGAGAAGTAAGAACCCCCACCCCGCATGAAGGTCGTGTATGGCGACCCGTAATGACCGAGGACAGGGTGATGGTGAATTTTATCATTTTATTAGTTTATTAATACGCAGAACGTCAAAGCAAATAATTTCTGCCAGTTTATAAAACCAAACCAAACCAAACCAATATATTTACATACAAACGGTCCGCTTTCAAATCATATACAAAATAACAAGATCTTTGAATTAAATATCCCACACTGGGTTGTTATCCTCTTAAATAATCAACCGCATTGGGTAGATATTTGTGTTAAATAATCAAACAAACCAGCAACCAATTATATATATATATATATATATATATATATATATATATATATATATATATACTTTAATCTGAGTTGGATTTGCATTCTAATTTGTATCATATATATAAATATGTATATATGTGAGATTTCATATACATAGATATATATGCGAATCTATTTAGCTATTACATTTTCTTACACACACATACATTTCTTGCACACAGCCATATATATTGCCCCCCCCCCCACGCACGCACGCACACACACACACACACACACACACATATATATATATATATATATATATATATATATATATATATATACATATTTACATATATATATATTAATAAATGGCTGTCAACTCGTGTTGGAGTAAGACCATTTCCTGTTTTTTGTTTATCATCATAGTTGGGTGCCAGTAGCATTTGACACTCTATCCTTGTGTTTTCTCAGATGACTCAGCAGGCCAGCCCTGGAGAGACATACTCTTGCACATAAACTACATGTTGGAACTTCTCCACTTTGAATGTTGCTGGGCTGAAAATTACCCTTTCTAATAGCCCGTTTCAATTGTTGGTGTTTAATTCGGTTGGACTCAAATTCTTCCACAGACAGGTAGATGGTGACTCTCTATTACAAGCTAGCTTCTTCCAGTCCTCCAAAGCAATATCAGTGTTCTTCAGAGTGTCATTGAGGCAACCCTTAAACCTCAATGTGAGTTTGCACTGACGACGTTTGCCAGTTGAGATTTCCCCGTAAAATTTGCTAACAGCCTCGTCTTACCATGGCCATTTCCCATGACGGTAGATATTTCAACACTCGCCTCCACTATATATATATATATATATATATATATATATATATATATATATTATATATATATATATATAAGGATTTTATAATTTGCTTGAAGCATTGCGTTCATATTGGATATATTGGTATTGGTTGGTTTTAAAGTGGTTTTAAAGTGTAAAGAAAATAAGGTAACTATAATGTTGTTTGTTAACCTGTTATTTTAAATAATTCTTAATATGTTGAGATAAAGATGAACCGAAGTTCCTATCTGGAGTACTTTCGGCACTTCAAAGGGTCATCATCAGGGGTGATGTGTTCCAGTTCTTTTCAAAGTATATTAATGGATGTGGAGGATGGAAGTAGGAGAATTGATTGGAAAAGTGTTATAGGCATTTTAAAATGTGTGTACTGCATTGGAAATTAATTTATTTAAGGATGGTTTGCATTGTTTGATGTATAAAGCTTCTAGTATTTGGAGTGTTTGTTTATTTTTTTCTTTGTGCAGAATGTGTGTATTTTTTGGTAATTAGAGTGGAGGCATGCATATAATTTTAGGTGTTGTTTTAAAATGGCTATAACATTTTCCCTATCAATTCTCCTACCTCCAGTCTTCATATCCATTAATATACTTAAAAAAAACTGGAACACATCATGGCACTTTGAAGTGCCGAAAGTACTCGGGATATGTGGATTAATCCACGATTTCCATCCAAATATAAAAAAAGTTGGCCAGAAAGCTTGAAAAGATCACCAAAAAAATCGTTAAACAGGAGACCTGCCTTTTGTTTAATTCCATATGTATAAATCAAAGAATGCTTCCTAAATACACACACACACACACACACACACACAAATATATATATATATATATATATATATATATATATGTATGAGTAGTGGCTTACCGGTGGGTACGAGTACGATCATTGGGAGCGCACAGAATCCAGGGTTTAAGACGGTGAAAAAACAAATACCAAGTACGCAATACAATGTTCAATGATAAGACCCATTCCAACAGACATACGTGGTATCAACTGATATCAATCGAAAACTCGATTAATTCAGCAGATGTAACCCTGACGATTCAGATGAGGAAACTCGAGTAGGTTACTTCATATCCATTACTTAAATATATATATATATATATATATATATATATATATATGTGTGTGATTCGGCTGATATATATCTTATTATCACTTTCCTCTCTGTCTACCAATGCAGTTTGTATGTCTAAATATAAGTCTGTTATTCACGATGTTTTCATACACTACAATCTCTTCTGTAACAAGTATTTATCAGAGTAGACTACTAATGAACACGATAGACACACCCAATATCGATCGATCTTTCAGCCTGCACCCAATGACCCCAGTCCATATGTAATACGAACTGGATTGGGTGTATACGCCCACAATTATTCAATCAAAAGCACTTAAGCGAAAGTGTATTACAGATCGAGACTGATTAAAATGAACGGACATTTTATATCATACTAATACATTTACACACACACACACACACACACACACACACACACACATATATATATATATATATATATATATATATATATATGCCTGTATATATATATATATTATATATATAGATACATATGTATATATATAATGTGTGTATATATGTCTGTATATGTATATATACATATGCCTGTTTGTGTATATATATATAGAGAGAGATAAGTATATGCTTATATATAGGTGTATATATATGTCTGTATATATATGCCTGTGTGTTTATATAAACAGATATATGTATGTGTGTATATGTATGTGTGTATATATGTCTATATAAGTATATGCCTGACTGTTTATTTAGATATATATGTGTGTATATATATATGTGTTTGTATATATGTGTTTATATATGGCTATATATATATATTTGTGTGTGTGTGTGTGTGTGTGGTGTGTGTGTGTGTATGTGTGTGGATAGAATTTAACCAACATTTAGAAATCAAATGTAGATATTAAGATTTGATTATATATATTTATTCGTACGGAGTATTATAAGTAAATGAATGAATAAATAAATAAGTAATTTGATAGATTTTATATCTGGACCTAAAATACATAAAATACATGACGTTAGAACATGCACATTCACAATTAAAGATATCAAATTTAAAGATTTTAACATCACATACGTGAACGCGCGCAATCTATCAATTCTTTTAAAAATTGCAAGTGCGTGATCGTGTACTGCCTTTTTTTTTTTAACAAACTCGAGAAGAAAATTTGAAACCACAAAATCAGTGAGATGAAAAATAATATCAACAAGATCTTATATGAAAACATCATAAATTAAAAAAAAATCAGGCTTGAAGAGCCAAAGTGCTGAAATAGATTTACATTTTTACCTAACTAGAAGCGACTACTCGGCATCACCACGGTAGAGGGAAGTTGTTTTTAAAGTTAGTCCCGCAGATCCATTATTACTGAATCGTAAGTAGGATGCCCCATTAAAATCCCCATCTACAAAAAGACCTTAAATTCCATTCTGTTATTTAAATTTCATCTTTTTAATTATTTTCACAAATATAAATCAAATCTTTATTATTTTTTGCTCAAAATGCAATATCTGGTGATAGTGAATGTGTACCTATATTCACTTTGTCCTTAATTGTTTTATCTTCGTAGTTTCCTCCATATATACATGCATACATATCCACAACTGCCCTTTATACATGTACTAGAAGTGGCTGTTGCATAGCGCCTTCTTTACCGGCACTAAATAGGTATATGTTATATACTGATCTTTTCACGCTACTAAATCATATAACGTTATATACCTTTCTTACTTCTTACTCTGTCGTCTATTCTTCTGGCCGGCTTTGCTTCTGATCATCTATCATCTATCTTGGTCTGGTATATCTTCTAAGGTCTCGTCTGGTCTTCTATTGAGGATTCCGGGTCTGGTTTCTGTTGGGATGTCTCGTTATCAGAAGCCCTGTGTCATTGTTTGTTTTTAGTAATAAACACAAGACTTCGATTTATGTTGATGTTACGTTATTCCAAATCCCCACCCAGACAATCTGCGCAGATGAGGCTTACATGTTGCTAGCTCGGCTTCTAAGTTCTAACTGACTCTAACTTAATTAGTATCCTTAAACCGGAAGAAGGCCTTCTATGGGGTTCCGGTTCTCACGATTCTCTCCAGAACGCAAGGTGAGATCGGGGTCAAGCGCTGTCACTCACCCTCAAGGCCATCAGCTATACTAATCGCCATTATGATTTCTACAATACCTTATAAAAGCATTAGGGATCTACTAACTATGTAACAGTGGCTACCCGGCGTCGCCTAGGTAAAGGGGACAGATAAAAAAATTTAGTCTGTAGATCCATTATTGTTGACTCACGAGTTTGATCCGCACAGGATGCCTCATTAAAATTCATATGAAAAAAAATTACCTTGATCCAGACATTCTGAAAAGAATTCCATGCTGTTATCATTTAAATTTTATTTTTGAATTATCTTCATGAATATAAATCAAATCTTCATTATGTTTGTTCAACAACCAAGATCAGGTGATAGTCAATGAGTATATATATTTACTTTGTCATTAATTGTCATATTTTCATAATTTCCTCTGGACATACATACACACAGACTGCCCTTTATATATGTATAGGATATAATAAGCTAAGGTATCCATATCCCTCTTGGCTGTTCATATCTATCTATCTATCTATCTCAGTCTTTTTTTTATATCTATCTTAATTTATTTCTATCTGTGTTATCTATCTTTGCCTATCGACCTAGTAACCACGTCACATGATTTCTTTTTTTTATTTCTTCTGGTAAGTCGATTGTTCGCGCGCTTTTTCTTGAAGTCGTTCTATTCTTTCCTTGTGGATTTCCGCCTAACGTCCATTTTGGCCTCTCTTGGTAGTGCGACTGAACTGTGCCATTTCTCTTTTTCTCGCTTCAATAGACTGAGAAAAAAATGTTAACGATTAACAACATACACTTTCATATTGCTTCTACACAACCCATTCTCTTCTTCTTCTTCTTCTTCTTCTTCTTCTTCTTCTTCTTCTTGCCTACCTTCTTCTTCTTCTTCTTTCTTCTTCTTTTCTTCTTCTTCTTCTTCTTCTTCTTCTTCTTTCTTCTTCTTCTTCTTCTCACCTGTTTTCGTTTCTTGGAGCACTTTTATTTATATCGATTATCAGTAAATTCAGATCATTACCATTATTCTTTTTTCTATCTATCTATCTATCTATCTATCTATCTATCTATCTATCTGTCTGCCTGTCTGTCTATGTGACACGGTTGAATTGTACGTCTAGTATCTATAACTAACTCTGCTATAGTTAGCTGAGTATCTATATATCCATCTATCTATCATCTCAGTCTATTTCTATCTATGTTCATTATCTATCTATCTATCTATCTATCTATTTATCTCTCTCTCTCTCTCTCTCTTCTCTCTATATATATATATATATATATATATATATATATATATATATATATATATATACCAGTCTGTTCATATATATATATATCTATCTATATATCT
>CM042153.1:60780066-60797566 GCA_023376005.1 Doryteuthis pealeii | reverse complement strand
AGTTTTATTCAGTTAGCAATATGTATTGTGTTTTTGTTGTCGTTGTTGCTGATTTATCAAAAAAAATTCTATGTTTTGTGGGTTCGTTATTAAAGATGTTTTAATATATCATTGCCGCTGTAAAATACAATTTCATTTATGTTACGTTGTTTGTTGTTGTTGCTGTTGTTGTTTGTTTTTTTCATGCTCTAGGATTTGAAGGCCTCCTTCATTGTTATATTTATAGAGGAATTCAATGTTGTCGGTAAGAATCTTCCGTTAATCGGATCCAAGAAACTGTCTGTTACCAAGCACTGTTGACGTCATTTCTTCCTTATCCTAACGTAAATATACATACTCAATCAATGATATTAAAACTCTTTACTTATATATATAGCAAAATATATTATCAATATATATATATATATATATATATATATATATATATACACACATTGTGCATATATATATATGTGTGGGTTTGTGTGTGTGTGTCTTGGCAAAAATGGAATTAAATTCTACATTATGTGAAAAAAATGAATAGATGTGAAAAATAAGATATATGCAGATGATGTATTAATTTTTGTAAATTAAGTCGGCATTCAAATATTGCCTCGTAATATCGGTAGGTTTATTTTTCAGATAATTTGTAAAAAGTGTGTGGAGAAACTTTTATACATTTGATTTGATTTATGGATGACTATTTTGAAAATGCGGTGCCTAACTGGTTAATTCTGATAAGAGTTTCTATTTGAAAATGTTATTCGTGATTGAAATTTTATGTTTACTCGATTTTAGAATTAGCTCAGTGACAGCTCAGCAACTGCAGACACAGTAAGCCATCTGACACGTTTGTTTATAAAGAAAATACTTGATTCCGCATTAAATGAACCGAAAAGAGTTTTTTTTTATTATAAGTCATTATAAAAAGTAAAGTAAAGTCGACGGCGCGGGCTAAAGTCGGTATCAGCCAGTCAGCGAGGGAGTCTATCCCCTTTTCAATAACGCTAGACCAAGGAGATTGTTTTTTAGCATCTGAGGTGGAGCGCCACACCTACCATCAGCTCCTTACTTTACCGCACAGATCCCTGTGCTACTCATATGCTGAGTTGGCGGGGACCGGTATCGAACTAGGAACCTTGTGGTTTCTAGCCGAACGCTCTACCGACTGAGCTAACCCGGCCCCAATCAGCCATTATAAGTCTACGTATCTTGCTGAAAATGTACGTTATCGATTTGATTGTTTTTTTTTTTTTCTCTCATGGATTCTGATGCGTAGAATTTACTGATGGAGAAAAAAGTGCTTCATTTGGACTTTTAGGTGAAATTTGAGACCTGATAACCCCACTGAGAGTGGGTTAAAATGGTCAATTTCGTGCAGAACTAAAGTGCTAATCTAATATGGTTTTCTGATAGAGTTCGATGAGGAGTATCACATAGTAAAAGATAGTTGAATTCTGTTGAGAATTGGGGTAGATATGGGGCTTCAAAGATGCCCCCAAAATGCCATTCCAGCCATTATAAGTCTACCTATCTTGCTGAAAATGTACGTTATCGATTTTATTGCTTTTTTATGGATTCTGATTGAATGACAGCTCATAACCCGGAAAACTCCTGGGTTGGGACACTCTTAAGTGAGGGTACCACCGTAGTTATATTTTAAGTAATAAAAAGAAAAGCAATGGTAAGTTAAGCCGATAATACTCGTGTAGTATTTCAACCAAAACAAGAGATTGTGGTGGAGAGCGGTTGGTTGGATATGATTGGGTTAGAATTTTCTTACCTATTTAATTATTCATCTCTCCTTTCCGAGAAGGAAGGAGGCTGCTTGAGAAAGCGGTAAATATTTTTTTTATGTTATCGTCCTTCATTGACCCTGAGATTTCTAGAGGAAAATACTAAAAGTAAAGTTAGCAGAGTGGCTTATTGTTGGTATCAGCCTGACGGTGAGTCTATTCTTACTCTTATTATGATAATCATCTTTTTAGCTCTGTTTCTTCTATCTTCTATTTTCTATGCTGATCGGATTGGGTTGTCTTGGGTTGGTTTGGGTGCTTCTGGGGTTGGAAATCTTCGTGTTCATCCTCTGGTACTTTAAGAATACATATTTAAATTTCGATGTCATCATTTGAGCGGAAACTCTGTCTTTTCAAGTCAATCACCAATTTCACTCTGTCAAAAGTTAAGCCTTTTTCCCACTGATTTCAATCATGTGATATCCTAACCAAACCCCGTCCTGTCGGCTAGGACGTTCGACTGAACTGACTGCACCTCTGCAGAGGCGTAAGACTCCCCCAAAGGGGCCACATGTTGGCCGTAGGTGGCGACCTGTGATGCTTAAGGATAGAACCCAGGTGTTTGAGCAGTCCATGACTTGCAATAATCCACTTTGGCCCTTTCTTGGGCTAGATGGGCGGTCGGAGAAGCCCCCTCCGATCAATCGGCTTGTCATGTCAAACCCTAGCATTTATATGATTGCTCCAACCCTATTGCCCTTATGACAAGCCCCAACTCTTTTTATCATATGGGTGCTAGAAGGCAGTCTACGTGTTCTGGGAATGACGTTAAACTCTATCTGATGGTGAGTTTTCAGTTTTGGAGGTTTTGGTAATGTGGGGCACCCCTTCATCACCATTGCTCCCTAGTCCACTCTGACCCGGAGTGGTAGTAACTGTTAGGCTCCCATATATAGGTTAAAAAGAAAATGTATTCATAAAGAAATTGAGTATCTATTGAAGAATGACTTTATTTTAAAGCTTTATCAGCATTAAATGACCCACTGAGGTTGATATGCCGTAAAACAAATCAAAATAAATTAAACCTAACCGAAGCAGAACACGCCCAGGTCAATAAGGGACCAAAATCTGTCAATAAAACTACTGGTTATTTTCGACAACTCATCTTCACTAACGAATTACCAATTAACTTTTAAATCAAATATATATATACACTTCATGACACAATGGATAGGCTACTAGTATTAGGGTCAGGACTAACATATAGGTGTTAGGGCTTGACGTAATCATATATAGGTGTAACAGACGTGTGGTGTAATGGTAACTGTCGTAGGAAATAGACTCGTCGACCTAGGTTCAAATCCTGGACAAGACTGTTTGCATTTCACATTGCATTAATACCGTTGGGAAAGATATGAATCCAATTGCATTACCTCAAGCTATGGGTAAATACTAAGGGCAGACTGGGCTTTTTAACCATGACTGTTTGTTTGTCTCTCTTTCTCTTTACACACACACATACACAAAAACACACACACACACACACACACATATATATAATATATATATATATATATATATATATATTATATATATACATATATCGCATATACTATTAAATCCACTAAGCAAACAAATATAGAATACTATTTACTTCTGGATTTTTTAAAAACCGATTTAAAAGTGTTCAATATAAAGAAACTAGGGCAGACTGGGCTTTTTAACCTTGACTAGGTAACCAGTTTAGGAGAAGGAAAACTTTGAAGTCAAACCTGTTAAACTCCGTTTAAATATTGACCTTGTGTCACATCCTACTCGTGCGGAGAGATTGGTATATATATAATATATATATATATAATATATATATATATATATATTGTGTGTGTGTGTGTGTGTGTGGGTGTGTGTGTGTGTGTAAGTGCTGGCAGACTACCACATACTAAAATATCGCAAAACTTCTCACTAATCTTGGTATATGTTTGTTATCTTCCTTGAAAACTATCACATGAAACTTTATTGAATCATTGAGATAAAACTGGCGCCTAAATGTTCATTTAAAAAAAGAAGAAAATACCCGGATGTTTAAGAGACAACAATGTCGTCCGGTTCGCTTCGAAAAATAAGCAATCATTTTCGTTAAATTTGATTTCGAGAAATGTTATTCGGAAGAAATTATTTTACACTGCTCGGATTTTTCTTAAGAGTTTGTCGGTTTCGACAGTCATGAATCAGTTTTATTCCATTAAACATACAAAGGGGTTGCTTCTTTCAGACGAAGCCTTTGATGTCAACGAAGCAGTGTTATTTAGTTTTGGTTCAGATCACGTTGAGCACGTTAATCTCGTTTCAGTTACCCTGGATCATTGGACAAAAAAAAAAGATAGAAAAAAATGTGTGGAAAGAAATACATAAAAATAAAACGGAAGATAAAAACCTAATTTGAAGCGTTCTTAAGCTTCAATTCAAATCAATGGTGACTATTTGAGTCTCAGAAGAAGAAGAAAATGTTTCTCCTTTTATTCGGTATGGAAGGAAGAAAATAGAATAAAGAAGAATGGTGGCATGGAACGACTTTCAGATTAAAAAGATACAAAAGTATGATACAGAGAATGGCGAAAGATACAAAATGTTAATAAGTATATATATATATATATATATAGAGAGAGAGAGAGAAAGAGAGAGATACAAATTATTAATAAGTATATTGTATATATATATAAAATATATATATATATATATATATATATATATATATATATATATATATAGAGAGAGAGAGAGAGGGGGGAGAGAAAAGAGAGAGAGAGAGAGAGATTTTAATAACTTTTTTGCCCTCATATACAGCATTTCATTTTTTCTCGAGACCGTCTCATATACATTGAAAAAGGGGTGAAGTTCACCCGAAATATCGGAATTGATCAAACCAGGAACAGAACAACAATTGAATATTAAAATTCTGATTTTTGTTGTTTTTTTTTTTTGTTTTTTTTTGTTCTTTTTTTCGAATGCTTCAAAAGACCAAACAAACAACGTTCACAAAGAACATAACATAACATAATACCATACATACTTATATATTATATATTATATATATATATATATATATATATATATATTATATATATAAATATATATATACTGAAAGAAGGAAAGAAGCAAAAAAGTTTGGTTCCTAAAAAGAAAAAAAATCATATAAGAATGAAAGAAGGAATGAAGAAAATCGTTGCATGAAAACGGAGTTAGTAAAAATAAAGAAAGGAAGAAAGAATGAATGAAAGAAAGAAAGGAAGTTGGTGGAAATATTGTTATTCTGACTTATTCGGTTTCTTTTGGTTTCCGACAGTCAAAAGTGAATCGTTTTCTGTTGAGTAATTCTCTGTCTGTTTGTCTCTCTTTCTCTTTACGCACACACACACACACACCACATACACACACAAACACAAACACACGCACACACACATATATATTATATATATAATATATATTATATATATCTGTTGTGATGTTAATTCAACAGTAAAAAAAGTCAAGTCGAGGTAGGGTAAAATGAGACAAGTGTATTTACAATAAGATACAAGAACGGCTAGCTTGCCGCTAAACGGTAACAGTACAACCTTTTCACTCGGTGTCTCACTATTTATAGTGAGAACCGGTGTAATTTCTCCACTGTAGGAACGGCCGGTACAACAATATCGCATATACTATTAAATCCACTAAGCAAACAAATATAGAATACTATTTACTTCTGGATTTTTTTTAAACCGATTTAAAAGTGTTCAATATAAAGAGCTAAATATACGTTTAAGATCGAATGGTTTAAAATTACCGACTAGAGTTTCTCGCAGTAGCGCGAATCTTCAGGGAAAATACCCTGAAGATTCGCGCTACTGCGAGAAACTATAGTCGGTAACTTTAAACCATTCGATCTCAAACGTATATATATATATATGAGGTAACGAAAAAGGAAAAGTGGACAAAAAATAATGACTCAAACAAGTAGATGTAGGAGAGAAATATTTAGTTCCGCTTTAAGCGGGAACTTCAGCAGTCTGTTTATTCAAAACATAGTATATACATTTGTATTTATATAAGAGAAAGTGAGTTTGGTGATGGAATTAGGGGAAGGGAATGTTTTTGAAGATTTGATTGGTCAGAGGATATCTATCATGGAAAGAGGATTGTAGTTTGTTTGCGGAGATAAGATGACGAGTTTTCTAGGTGCTTGTTAGGAAAGGGGGTGGTAGGAAGAAGTGAGTTAAAATTCTTAGTTGGTCAGGAGAGAGTTTTTGATTTATTGCATGGAGAGTGGGGGATAGTATTGGAAAAGATGCAGAGGATGGTGGCAACAAAATTAGGCCATCAGTTTTAACCTTAATATATCAATCGCAAAAGCTATAATTCGCGAACATAAAATTAAGATTCATCACGAATATGGTTAAAAAATGCAGCACCATAATAAAAAAAATTCCGTAGCCAACTATATAAATATTGAACACCCTACTACATTTCATCTCATCTCTTCTCCCTCCACAATCAAAGAATCAAAATTCCTATCCACACCTACCATAAAACTGATGGCCTAATTTTGTTGCCCCCATCATCTACATCTTTTTCCAATACTATCTCCCACTCTCCATGCAATAAATCAAAAACTCTCTCCTGTTCAACCAATAATTTTAACCCAATTCTTCCTAACAAGCACCTAGCAATCTCCTCATCTTATCTCCCCGAACAAAGTACAATCCTCTGACCTTCCTCCTCCACTTTCCATTATAGATATCCTCTGACCAACCAAATCTTCCCTTCCCCTGAATTCATCACCAAACTCACTTTATATACATACTAACATACGAAACAAAGTGTCTTTTTGTCTTATCCCTTCATATATATATATATATATATATATATATATATATATATACATTTCACATAGCGCTAATACCCTTGGGAAAGGTATGAATCCATATATTCTCCCTCCAGCTATGGGTTAAATAGTAGGGCAGACTGGGCTCTTTAACCTTGGGTAGGTAACCAGTCTAGGAGAGGGATTACTCTGAATCCAAAATTCTTGAGGTCAGTCGTTGATTGGGTTCATGGCATTCTTTGATGCACCAATTCTTTCCTATCGACTGTGCCAAAAAGTGTGGAATGGTCCTACACAAGCCTTCACCACTATAAACAAATCACTGTGTTGGTTGTTCACTAGATGAACACTCATGCGTCGAAAATCGACGAGAGAGTCCATTTTATATATATATATATATATATATATATATATATATATATATATATATATATATATATATATATACGGTGTCTAGTTCTCAGTGTGAATATATTATATTTGTATATATGTTTTATATACATGTCTATAATATATAATTTGGTGATTTTTGTGTGAAGCATGGAGGTAAAATAAATGAAAAAACTCTGTTGGGTGTTAAGTGTTAAATTTCATTTAATTTCATTCAATATTTCAGAAGTGTGAGATTCCTTTATCAAGAAAATCCAGACTGTCTTATCTTTTTCTTGGCACCTTTATAGTTGGGAATGCTGAAACTCCGGTCACCTAAGGGCTTGGTTGGCTGGGGTGTTGTTGTCCCTTTTTTGGCCGGTCATTGATGTTTGTATGACCCCCTCCCTAGTACCTGGACTGGTAGTGTTAATGCATGAAATTGGTAGTAGTAGAATTGTAGCTTCATATCAGTAAGCAGTGATAACTGGTACAATGTCAAATAAAAGATATGAAAAAAAATAATTTAAAGACAGTTAAAGCGGCAAATATAATTTGAAATCCACCCAGACTACTCCAGAAAGTAAGTAAAGATTTAAATATGAGGGTATAACCACGGGTGTCTCTCATAGGAAGAAGAGAAACGGCCTCTCCATATATATATCCGCTTCAGTGTGTATGTATGTATGTATGTAAATGTGGATGTGAATGAATGTGTGGTAATTAATCAATAATAAAAAGAATGTGAACACAAAAGATATATTCCTTGCGTTGTCTGTAAGAACAAATAACTATCTTGGCATAATCAGACAAGTGCACAAAGACCAGTTAGAAGAAGTTAGAAAGAGCCATGAAGATAGCTACAGACTACAGAAGAAAGTAAAATAACAGCCAGCTACTCTAGAAAGTAAGTAAAGATTTGAATATGAGGGTATCATATATATAATATATGTTTATCAAAATGACTTGATTTGACAGTTAATGGCCGTAAAGAGAATTGATATGCCGTACAACAGAAGAAAGAAACAACCGAATCATGAACAATACATTTTATTTCACTTTTTTTAGCCAGAAATCCAACGTCGTTTCTCAAGTCCCTTAAACACTTTCAAAACGTAAAAAAATGAAAAATGATAACCTCTTGGTTGTGTTATATAGCCCTCTTACGTCTTACTCTGGTCGTCTATTCTTCCGGCCGGCTTTGGTTCTTCTATCGTTTATCTTGGTCTGGTATATCTTCTAAGGTCTGGCCTTCTTGAGGATTCCGTGTCTGGTTTCTGTTGGGGATCACTCCTTATCAGAAGAATTTGTTGTTTTTAGTAATAAACACAAGACTTCGATTTACGATGATGTTACTTTATTCGTAGATCCCCAGACCAGACAATCACGCAGTGAGACTCACATCTTGCTAGCTTGGCTTCTAACTTCTAACTGACTAGGTTACGTACTTAGTATCCTTCAACCGGAAGGGGGCCTTCTATTGCCTTCTGGTTCTCACGTTCCATCCGCAGAACGCAAGGTGAGATCGAGGTCAAGCGCCGTCACTCACTCTCAAGGCCATCAGCTGCACTACTATGATTTCTACACTATTGTCATAATCATTAGGTATCTAATGATTATGTAACAGGTTGGGCTGTGAACTTTTCTGTATCTTGTCATTAATGAATTAGTCAGATTTGCTTCAAATCAAAATCAAAATGTTGAAATTTGTTAATAAAAATATTAAACTATTTTGTCAAAAGCCAATCCTACACAGACATAATTTCTTTGAAATAAAAGGAAACCTGTTGATAAATGGTGGTGGCGGTAGTGATGTTTGTTGTTGTTGGTGTTGTTATTGTTGTTGTTGTTGCTGCTGCTGCTGCTGCTGCTGCTGCTGCTGTTTAATGAGTTAAAGAATCAGTTGAAAAGAAATAAAACTGACGTGAACAGGCGATTCAATCAAATGAAAATCAAAAGACACAGAAAAAGATACGAACAAAATTAAAATCATTATTAATACTAAAGAAATATTGTTGGGGTACAATGTAAAGAAGAAGAAGAAGAAGAAGAAGAAGAAGAAGAAGAAGAAGAAGAAGAAGAAGAAGAGGTTGTTGTTGTTGTTTTTGAAAGAATAAAAATGAGAATGAACAAAAAAGAACGAAAAACAAACAATCAAATAAACAAAAACAAAAATAAAAACTCAACAACGAAAGAAAGTAACAGACAAACAAGACACAAGAAAGAAAGAAAGAAAGAAAGAAAGAAAGAAAAACCAAGTGACAACTCGTAACCCGAAAGTGTCTAAATGTGGGATACTCGTAAGTTAAGATATCACTCTTTTTATATGTATTAGTTTGCGGTGCGTATATCATGTGATTGATGAGCTTTATGTCATGGTAGTAATCCGCTGTGGTTGGTAGTATCATGTTAGTTGGTGCGCTGACAGATTATAGATTGCTTTACTTCACGTGTTATATACTCATGTTGCCGGTATACAAACAATGAGTAATTTTCTGTCACATGGTTGGTTGGTTTATTAATTTTAACGGCATATCAACCCGTCCAGGGTTATATCATGCCTAGCGGTTGGGGTGTTATACATATTGCGCATTCATATATATACTTTTAGTAATTGGTTTTAACAATGTGTTAGCATTATTGGGGATTATATTGTATGATATTGATTTGTTTCATGTCTATATTCTATGGTATAATTTTATGTCCCTTAAAAAGGAGAAAATATCCCCAATGTTAACATTTTCAAATAGATCTTTCATATTGTTTGCTTTAAAATAATGGTTTCTGATGGGAGCAAAAAATCTGCATTCCATCAATAAGTGTTTAACTGTCAGGGGTGTTTGACATGTTTCACATTGTGGTTGTTGTTCTTGTTTGAGTATATAAGAGTGCGTTAGTTTTGTATGACCAATGCATAATCGGGACATAATGACTTGTTCCTTTCTAGACTTCCTTAAAGTTGGTCTGCAGCCTCCCAAAGTCGGTTTGATTAGGAAGAGTTTATTGTGGATACAGTTATTCCAGTGTTGCTGCCATTTTGTATGACGGAATCTATTAATTTTAGGTTTCAAGTCAGTATATGGTATATGGAACTTGTCAGGGATCAAATCTAGAGCCGATTTAGCTGCAGAGTCAGCTCTTTCATTTTCTGTCAGAGAGAGAGAGAGAGAGAGAGAGAGAGAGAGAGAGAGAGAGAGAGAGAGAGAGAAAGAGAGAGAGGGAGAGAGAGAGAGAGAGAGTTTCTTCGGCCATTTGTGATCTCTAGTCTCATTTCTATTCGCCATGTTGGATTCTACATCTTCTTCTTTCTATTTCGGTCGTGATGGCTACGTACTTGTTGCTTCTTTCTTTTGTCTGACTGTTTCATCTTTAGTTGATGGTTCTTCATTTTCTAAGGCATGCTTAATTAATCAATAACGCCCGTTGCTTTTCAAAGCTTTTATTTATCTTTTCTAACTAACTCATCGCGCGGAGTGACAACCGGCTGAAATACGTCTCTTTCACCCAGTATCTGGCTATCAACTAAGGACCTAACTAGATCTCACGTGAATTCCGATATTCTCACCTGTGGAGTCAGCTGGGGTCGGTAACCGTCACTGGTATATTTCCATTTCCTCAGAGCTCTCGCTATAATGGCTTGTAAAAAGCCCTACGCCACAATTATGAAACACATGTGGGATTTGATAAAGATAAAGGTGTGATGTAGAATAATTCGGTAAATTATGCTTTACGAGTTCGAAGAAAGCAAAAAAATGTTTTGGTTTGTTTTGTTTTACGGCATATCAACCTCAGTGGGTCATTTAATGCCGATAAAGTTTTGAAATAAATCAATTCTTAATGGATAATACATTTTTTTAATAAATACATTTTTCTATTTAACCCATAGATTGGACCCTAACAGGTACTACCACTCCGGGTCAGAGTGGACCAGGGAGCAATGGTGATGAAGGGGCGCTCCACATTCCCCAAACCTCCAAGACTAGAACCTCACCATCAGATAGAGTTTAACGTCATTCCCAGGACATATAGACCCGCAGCCACCGCCTTCTAGCATCCATATGATAAAAAGGGGTTGGGGCTTGCCATAAGAGCAATAGGGTTCGGAAAATCATATAGGTGCTAGGGCTTGACGTGACCAGCCGATTGATCGGAGGGGGCCTCTCCGACCGCCTGTCTAGCCCAAGAAAGGGCCAAAGTGGAATATTGCATGTCATGAACTGCTCATCCACCTGGGCAAAAAAATGTTGTACGAAAGGTGATGGCGTGCTTGATCACAGAACAGTAACCAATTGGTTCAAGGATTTTCGCCCAGGTTACAAGAAACTCAATGATCAGACAATGACTCATTATATGCTCAGATAATGTCAGGTAAGTCTAAAACCATACTCCAAACCATAGAGGCAAATTAGGTGGGTAGAACTAGGAGAGTATCAGGCGAACTCGACATTTCATAGTCCAGCATCGATCATCACACTGCCGAATTGTCATCCAGGGTATGCCACTAAACGGCATCAGATTGGTTAGATTTTATCCTTGGGCTTCGGTGAGTGTAGAATACTTCTAAAATGCTATTACTACCAGGTCCACTTTGACCTGGAGTGGTAGTACCTGTTAGTGTATGGGTCAAATAGATCTGTTTAAAAATTATTCGTATTTAGTAAAAAGTCGTCGTCGTGGCGGCCTGATGTCGGTATCAGCCAATCAGCGAGGTAGTCTATCCCCTTTTCCCTAGCGCTAGACCAAGGAGATTGTTTTTACATCTGAGGTGGAGCGCCACATCTACCATCAGCTCCTTACTTTACCGCACCGATCCCTGAGCTACTCATAACGCTGAGTTGGCGAGGATCAGTATCGAACAAGGAATCTTGCGATTTCTAGCCGAACGGTCTACCGACTGAGCTAACCCGGCCCATATTACCGTATTCAGTAGGACTGCAAAAATATATTGAGAAATAACTGCCAAAAATTGAAAATATGAACTTACAAATCAATGCAATTCTAAAAACTCTAGGCATAAAATAACTCTGGACGTGTTGACAAGCCGTTAAACATTCAACCAATCAATCAATCAATCAATAACTTTCAGAAATGAACAGGGGCTACTGTTTTATTATCGGTAAAGAGCCGATCCATACAGAAATATTACGATTAAGCCATGCTAAAAGTACTCGTTACCGCTAGATCACCGAAGTTAAGCAGCGATAAGCCAGTTCAATACTTAACTGAGTGACCTCTTAAGCAACAGCAGGTACTAAAATTCCTTTGTCTATCAAAAATGACTTGAATGGGTATTAAATGACCCAAAAGAGGGTTGATATGCCGTAGAATATAACCAAAATAAACCAGTTATTTATTCATGATGGAAATCGAGGGATCATTTTCGTATTATAACCAAGTCGCAAACAGATCCCCCATTTCTTGACCACAGTAGATTAGTTATACTGTTCAACCGATTAGTGTCATGTTACAAGAAGGCTGATATGCCGTAAAACAAAACAACCAAGCTAAACCAGTTATTTATTCATTATGTAAAGTGGGGGGTCATTTTCGTATTATAACCAAGTTGTAAACAAATTCCCCTTTTCTTGACCACATTAGATTCATAAGTTATACTGTTCAATAAAATTACGACCAGGTCACGCTGAAAGCACCTGTTCCCGCTAGATCACAAAAGTTAAATAGCGTTGAGCCTATTCAATACTTAATTAGGTGACCACTATACAACAGCAGGTACTGAAAGCAACCAGAAACTCTTTGTTTAACAAAAATGACTTGAATCGGCATTAAATGACCCACAAGAGGCTTGATATGCCGTAAAACAACCAACCATTAAAAATCTTTCCGCTATTTTTGGTGCGAATTAATGCTAACTTTCTTTCTTTCTTTCTTTCTTTCTTTCTTTCTTCCAGGCTGTGGTTGTGTCGGTGCTGCTGTATGGCTGCACCACCTGGACCCTGACAAAGCGTCTTGAGAATAAGCTAGATGGGAGCTGCACAAGAATGCTGCGTGCAGTCTTGAATAAGTCGTGGAAACAGCACCCCACAAGGAAACAGCTGTACGGTCACCTGCCCCCCATCTCACAAACTATCCGAGTGAGACGGACAAGGCATGCAGGACACTGCTAGAGAAGCAGGATGAACTCATAAGCGACGTTCTCCTGTGGAAGCCACACATGGACATGCAAGTGTGGGGCGCCCAGCAAGGACCTACATTGACCAGTTATGTGAAGATGCTGGATGCTCCGCAGAGGAGCTTCCAGGTGTAATGAATGATAGGGAGGGTTGGCGAAAGATTGTCATGGATGCCCGTGCTACATGCGCGACATGATGATGATGATGATGATGAATGCTAACTTATTAGTATAAAGATGAATATTTGAGGGTATGATAAATATATACACTATTTTATCAGCGCCAGCTATTCTAGAATAATTTTCTTATTGTCTAATCGATTTGTTACAGAAAACAAGAAAGTTGTATCTTTAGACTACTTCAAGCGACGTTTCCTCCCCCTCCATTCGGTTCCGTAAAGTTTTCAAAATCGATTGAAATCAATCAATACCATCAGATAATAAGCTTTGCTAAGACATTTAGAATTAGGACTCAAATCGATAACGTTTCAATATATCAGAAAAGAATTAAATGCATCATCATGAGAATGAATTAGTATTTCGTGCAACATGGAGTGATGAATATTGAATTGGGTTAGTACATATAATGGAGGACAATTGGAGTCGTTCGTTGTGCAATGGTTATCATCGTAATGGATTCGGTGACCCGGTTTCAAATCCTGGACGAGGCTGTTTGTAATTTTCAAATCGTTTAGCATCCAAATATTTTCCCTCCAGTTTTGGGTAAATAGTAAAGTCAACTGACCTCTTTAACCTTAGTATGGAAACCGTCGAGGAGAAGAAAAACTCTGAATTCCAACCGCTTAAGAAATTGACCTTGTGTCGTATCCTGTTTTTGCGGAGGGGTTCGTAAATGTATATAATGTATGACCACATAGAAATAATTGGTAGTATGACGTATACAACTAGGAAAATATGGACGTTGAATGGTACTTATAATGGATGACCATTGGTAGCGTTCGTTATGTAATGGTTATCGTCGAAGGAAATGGATGCGGTGACCCGAGTTTAAATCCTGAAAGAGTTGTTTGCATTTGGCATAGAGCTTAAACTTTTGAGAAAGTTATGCATCTCTCCAGCTATGGGCTAATAGTATAACAGCCTGGGCTATTTAACATTGGTATGGTGACCGGTCTAGGGAAAGAAAAACTTTGAATATAAGCCACTTAAGAAATACACCTTGCTTGAATGATTTGGTTATATATATATATATATATATATATATATATATATATATATATATATATATAGATACACCTTGTTTGAAGGGTTTGGTTATATATATATATATATATATTATATATATATATTATATATAGTTATATTTATGTATCTGTATCCGTTTTTTGGAAGTACATAACTCAGGTTTGGGCATTAGTGTGAAGCATTAAAGTGCTATATCTTATTATAATGGAGATTGTGTGTTTTTATGTCTGTAACCGAAACTATATTCCTACTCAAGTCACAATTCTCTTAGTTATTGACATCACATTCTCCATGATTTTATTTTTATCTAAACCTCAATTATTAATAAAATTGACTTACATTATTAATATTGTTAACTATGTCTACATACTGACAACATGCAATTATATTTATATATACAACAAAAAGCGGTTTACAGTGTGAACGGGAAGGCTAATTTGCATATTAATATTAAAAAATCGAATTTAATAAATATGTGCTTAGTATTATTGATTTCTAACAGTTTGGTTTTATTTTAATGAATATAAGCAAAAATCTCTTCAATAAATCTTAAATGAAATCCATTAACAAGATAAAATAACAGTCATTTTATTCTTTACTTCCTCTTATAAATAAATACTTAAATTAGAAAAAATAACAATGAAAGACGAGAGTGATGGAAGAGTGAGTTTCAGTTGTTCTATTTTTTATTATACTCCCTCTGTTTCAAATCTTTTATCATACTCCCTCTGTTTCAAATCTTTTTATCTGTATTCTTATTTAGTTTCATTACCCTTTTTAATTTAATATAATATTTTATTACATTAAAACTTAAATACTTGCACCCGGAGGGTGCATATATTTGCTAGTTATAATAATGTAGTTATCATGATACATTCATCTAGGAATAAATATCTGAAAACTCGGTTGTTTATTTTTTGAGTTTCTTTTATTCAGTAGTAGTGGTGAATTTTTGGGATTGTAATGATCTCCCTTCTTCAAGACTCTGGAGACATCCGGCATCTCCTAATCAAAAAGAGCAGCCAGCAGCCAGAAAATCACTACCAAGTTGATATGGGAGAAAAGAGAGAGAGAAAAAAAGGGGGAATTATTAGAACAGAGAATGTTTTATAACGAATGGTAAACTATGGCCCTGTAAGATTCAAAATTGATTAATTGAATATACAATTCCGACACGTTGTGAGACAAAACATTTAATATATATAACAGCACATGGAAACGATAAGATACATAATGTACTGGAAGATAGAACATGTAAATACATATACAATATTTAGGTATAAACAAGATACCCAAATGTACATGATATATAAATATTACAGACATGGAACTAAAGGATAGTCTATGCTGTAAAAAGGACTTACAGTGATGTAAGGGGTGAGGCAAAAGCCCCACCAAGAAGGGGGTAGATAGGCTCTAGCCCATAACAGTTCGTTGAGAAACGTCCAGCTAAAAGAGGAAGCAGTGTTTGAATGAACGCGCTTAACTACCAGAGGTCCCCCTAGTGGGAACAAACAGCAACGCAGCGAGAAGATAACTCTTCCAGCAAAAGGAAGATAATTCCCTACAGCCCTTTCGTCCGGTGCTTTGTCAAGTATTACAACCGGAGAACGGGGTGATCTGAAATGTGTTGGCGTGACTAAGGGTGAAAATATTATATATATATATATATATATATATATGTGTGTGTGTGTGTGTGTGTGTGTGTATTCCCAAATAAATAAATTAAGCCCCTTAAGTCACACCAGAACCAGGAACATCTCCCCTAAGTACAATGAGTGTTTTGGTCTCTGCTTACACAGGGAGGGTCGGTCAATTAATATATATATATATATATATATATATATATATATATATATATATATATATAATATAAAAATAGAGAATGACTAGAGAATGAATGAGAAAAGTATCGGCATATAAAGGTGCTTAATGCTAAAAAGCAGAGCAGATTTACAATCAAATATTAGATATTATGGATTTAATATCTCGTTACTATTAGTTTCATGCTTACTACAATCATCAGACGAGACTGACAAAATGTTCAGATCTTAATCTTAAGATATATATATATATATATATATATATATATATATATATATATATATACTAGCAAATATATGCACCCTCTGGGTGCAGGAGTATTTAAGTTTTAATATAATAAAATATCATATCAAATTAGAAAGGCTAATGAAACTAAATAAGAATGCAGATAAAAAGATTTGGAACAGAGGGGGTATGATTGAAAAATAGAACAACTTTGAAACTAACTCTTCCATTATTTTCCATTACTCCTGTCTTTCAATGGTAAATTTTCTTAATTTAACTATTTGGTTAAAATAGGAAGTAAAGAATAAAATTACAGATATTTCTTCTTGTTAATGGATTTCTTTTAAGATTTATCACCGAGATTTTTGGTCATATTCATTAAGATAAAACCAAACAATTAGAAATCAATAATACTAAGCATATATTTATTAAAATCAAATTTTAAGATCAATATGCAAATTAGCCTTCCCATTCACACTGTAAACCGCTATTTTGTTGTATATATATATACAATTGCATGTTATTATTATGTAGATATGGTCAACAGTCTTAATGATGTAAAACAATTTTATTAATAATTGAGGTTTAAATAAAAATAAAATCACGGAGAATATGATTTAAATAACAAAGGGAATTCCGACTTGTTTAGTAATATAGTTTCGGTTACAGACAGACATTAAGAAGATATATATATATAGATATATATATATATATGTGTGTGTGTGTGTGTGTATCTATATATATATATATCCCTTTTGGTTCTGTAAATTTACCACATGTTCATTAAATACAATCATCAGACAGGAAGTGGATGAATAGAAATGGAGAACAGTTACGTTAGCCTTGTATTACATCCTATTTGGGGGGAGGGGTAGAGGCTGGCTAAATACTTACATTTCCATTACAATTTAGAGGCTGTCTCACATCTGGGCAGACTTGGTAGGTATCTATCAAGATTAATCTCGTAAAATCCCGTGCCAAAAGGTGAGAAAATAAGGTGGAAAAGGAATGAACGAACTAATCTCTTAAATGGCGAGAGATTATCATTAAAACCCCTTAATGGAAGCGTTATCCTTAATCCGACAAGAACAATGACACGTGCGCTGGTGTGGAATAAACAATTATTCTTATAAGTTTAAACTACAAAGTATGGCAGAAATCCTCGCA
>CM042153.1:60764609-60779966 GCA_023376005.1 Doryteuthis pealeii | reverse complement strand
GTTTTTTTATATATTTAATAAATGCTGTCAACTCTGTTGGAGTAAGACCATTTCCTGTTTTTTGTTTTATCATCATAGGTTGGGTGCCAGTAGCATTGACACTCTATCCTTGTGTTTTCTCAGATGACTCAAGCAGCCAGCCCTGGAGAGACATACTCTTGCACCAAAACTACATGTTGGAACTTCTCCACTTTGAATGTTGCTGCCTGAAAAATTACCCTTTCTATAGCCCGTTCAATTGTTGGTGTTTATTCGGTTGGACTCAAATTCTTCCACAACAGTAGATGGACTCTCTATTACAAGGGCTACTTCTTCCAGTCTCCAAAGCAATATCCAGCTGTTCTTCAGAGTGTCATTGAGGCAACCCTAAACCTCATTGGTGAGTTGCACTGACACGTTTTGCCAGTTGCAGATTTCCCCGTAAAATTTGCTTAACAGCCTCGTGCTTACCAGGCCATTTCCCATGACGGTAATATTTCACACTCGCCTCCACTATATATATATAATATATATATATACATATATATATTATATATATATATAATATAAGGATTTATAATTTGCTTGAAGCATTGCGTTCATAGTGGATATATGGATTGGTGGTTTTAAAGTGGTTTTAAAGTTAAAGAAAATAAGGTAACTATAATTTGTTTGTTAACCTGTTATTTAAATAATTCTTAATATGTTGAGATAAAGATGAACCGAAGTTCCTATCTGGAGTACTTTCGGCACTTCAAAGGTCATCATCAGGGTGATGTGTTCCAGTTCTTTTCAAAGTATATTAATGGATGTGGAGGATGGAGTAGGAGAATTGATTGGAAAAGTGTTATAGGCATTTTAAAATGTGGTACTGCATTGAAATTAATTTATTTAAGGATGTTTGCATTGTTGATGTATAAAGCTTCTAGTATTGGAGTTTTGTTTATTTTTTTCTTTGTGCAGAATGTGTGTATTTTTTGGTAATTAGAGTGGAGGCATGCATATAATTTGAGTGTTGTTTAAAATGGCTATAAACATTTTCCCTATCAATTCTCCTACCTCCAGTCGTCATATCCATTAATATACTTAAAAAAAACTGGAACACATCATGGGCACTTTGAAGTGCCGAAAGTACTCGGATATGTGATTAATCCACGATTCCATCCAAATAAAAAAAGTTGGCCAGAAAGCTTGAAAAGATCACCAAAAAAATCGTTAAACAGGAAGACCTGCCTTTTGTTATATTCCATATGTATAAATCAAAGAATGCTTCCTAAATACACACACACACACACACACACACACAAATATATATATATATATAATATATATATATATTATGTATGATAGTGGCTTACCGGGGTACGAGTACGCGATCATTGGGGAGCGCACAGAATCCAGGGTTTAAGACGGTGAAAAAACAAATACAAGTACGCAATACAATGTTCAATGATAAAACCCATCCAACAGACAACGTTGGTATCAACTTGATATCAATCGAAAACTCGATTAATTCAGCAGATGTAACCCTGACGATTCAGATGAGAAACTCGAGTAGGTTACTTCATATCCATTACTTAATATATATATATATATATATAATATAATATATATATGGTTGATTCGGCTGATATATATCTTATTATCACTTTCCTCTCTGTCTACCAATGCAGTTTGTATGTCTAAATATAAGTCTGTTATTCACGATGTTTTCATACAACTACAATCTCTTCTGTAACAAGTATTTATCAGAGTAGACTACTAATGAACACGATAGACACACCCAATATCGATCGATCTTTCAGCCTGCACCAATGACCCCAGTCCATAGTAATACGAACTGGATTGGGTGTATACGCCCACAATTATTCAATCAAAAGCACTTAAGCGAAAGTGTATTACAGATCGAGACTGATTAAAATGAACGGACATTTATATCATACTAATACATTTACACACACACACACACACACACACACAACACACACAATATATATATATATATATATAATATATATATATGCCTGTATATATATATATATATATATATATAGATACATATGTATATATATATATGTGTGTATATATGTCTGTATATGTAATATACATATGCCTGTTGTGTATATATATATAGAGAGAGATAAGTATATGCTTATATATAGGTGTATATATTATGTCTGTATATATATGCCTGTGTGTTTATATAAACAGATATATGTATGTGTGTATATGTATGTGTGTATATATGTCTATATAAGTATATTGCCTGACTGTTTATTTAGATATATATGTGTGTTATATATATATATGTGTTGTTATATGTGTTTGTATATATGGCTATATAATATATATTTGTGTGTGTGTGTGTGTGTGTGTGTGTGTGTGTGTATGTGTGTGATAGAATTTAACCAACATTTAGAAATCAAATGTAGATATTAAGATTTGATTATTATATTTATTCGTACGAGTATTATAAGTAAATGAATGAATAAATAAATAAGTAATTGATAGATTTTATATCTGGACCTAAAAATACATTAAATACATGACGTTAGAACATGCACATTCACAATTAAAGATATCAAATTTAAAAGATTTTAACATCACATACGTGAACGCGCGCAATCTATCAATTCTTTTAAAAATTGCAAGTGCGTGATCGTGTACTGCCTTTTTTTTTTAACAAACTCGAGAAGAAAATTTGAAACCACAAAATCAGTGAGATGAAAAATAATATCAACAAGATCTTATATGAAAACATCATAAATTAAAAAAAAATCAGGCTTGAAGAGCCAAAGTGCTGAAATAGATTTACATTTTTACCTAACTAGAAGCGACTACTCGGCATCACCACGGTAGAGGAAGTTGTTTTTAAAGTTAGTCCGCAGATCCATTATTACTGAATCGTAAGTAGGATGCCCCATTAAAATCCCATCTACCAAAAAGACCTAAATTCCATTCTGTTATTTAAATTTCATCTTTAATTATTTTCACAAATATAAATCAAATCTTTATATTTTTTGCTCAAAATGCAATATCTGGTGATAGTGAATGTTACCTATTCACTTTGTCCTTAATTGTTTTATCTTCGTAGTTTCCTCCATATATACATGCATACATATCCACAACTGCCCTTTATACATTCTGTACTAGAAGTGGCTGTTGCATAGCGCCTTCTTTACCGGCACTAAATAGGTATATGTTATATTAACTGATCTTTTCACGCTACTAAATCATATAACGTTAATATACCTTTCTTACTTCTTACTCTGTCGTCTATTCTTCTGGCCGGCTTTGCTTCTGATCATCTATCATCTATCTTGGTCTGGTATATCTTCTAAGGTCTCGTCTGGTCTTCTATGAGGATTCCGGGTCTGGTTTCTGTTGGGATGTCTCGTTATCAGAAGCCCTGTGTCATTGTTTGTTTTTAGTAATAAACACAAGACTTCGATTTATGTTGATGTTACGTTATTCCAAATCCCCACCCAGACAATCTGCGCAGATGAGGTTTACATGTTGCTAGCTCGGCTTCTAAGTTCTAACTGACTCTAACTTAATTAGTATCCTTAAACCGGAAGAAGGCCTTCTATGGGGTTCCGGTTCTCACATTCTCTCCAGAACGCAAGGTGAGATCGGGGTCAAGCGCTGTCACTCACCCTCAAGCCATCAGCTATACTAATCGCCATTATGATTTCTACAATACCTTATAAAAGCATTAGGGATCTACTAACTATGTAACAGTGGCTACCCGGCGTCGCCTAGGTAAAGGGGGACAGATAAAAAAATTTAGTCTGCTAGATCCATTATTGTTGACTCACGAGTTTGATCCGCACAGGATGCCTCATTAAAATTCATATGAAAAAAAATTACCTTGATCCAGACATTCTGAAAAGAATTTCCATGCTGTTATCATTTAAATTTATTTTTTGAATATCTTCATGAATATAAATCAAATCTTCATTATTTTTGTTCAACAACCAGATCAGGTGATAGTCAATGAGTATATATATTTACTTTGTCATTAATTGTCATATTTTCATAATTTCCTCTGGACATACATACACACAGACTGCCCTTATATATGTATAGGATATAATAAGCTAAGGTATCCATATCCCTCTTGGCTGTTCATATCTATCTATCTATCTATCTCAGTCTTTTTTTATATCTATCTTAATTTATTTCTATCTGTGTTATCATCTTTGCCTATCGACCTAGTAACCACGTCACATGATTTCTTTTTTATTTCTTCTGGTAAGTCGATTGTTCGCGCGCTTTTTCTTGAAGTCGTTCTATTCTTCCTTGTGATTTTCCGCCTAACGTCCATTTTGGCCTCTCTTGGTAGTGCGACTGAACTGTGCCATTTCTCTTTTTCTCGCTTCAATAGACTGAGAAAAAAATGTTAACGATTAACAACATACACTTTCATTATTGCTTCTACAACCCATTCTCTCTTCTTCTTCTTCTTTTCTTCTTCTTCTTCTTCTTCTTCTTGCCTTCCTTCTTCTTCTTCTTCTTCTTCTTCTTCTCTCTTCTTCTTCTTCTTTCTTCTCTTCTTCTTCTTCTTCTTCTTCTCACCTGTTTTTCGTTTCTTGGAGCACTTTATTTATATCGATTATCAGTAAATTCAGATCATTACCATTATTCTTTTTTCTATCTATCTATCTATCTATCTATCTATCTATCTATCTATCTGTCTGCCTGTCTGTCTATGTGACACGGTTGAATTGTACGTCTAGTATCTATAACTAACTCTGCTATAGTTAGCTGAGTATCTATATATCCATCTATCTATCATCTCAGTCTATTTCTATCTATGTTCATTATCTATCTATCTATCTATCTATCTATTTATCTCTCTCTCTCTCTCTCTCTCTCTCTATATATATATATATATATATATATATAATATATTATATATATATATATATATACCAGTCTGTTCATATATATATATATCTATCTATATATCTATTTATGTGACACGGTTTAATTATATGTTTCATATAAAAAAACTACCTCTGTTATAGTTATGTATGTATGTATGTATGTATGTATCTATCTATCTATCTATCTATCTGACATGGTTGAATTGTACGTCTAGTTTGCATAATTAACTCTGCTATATTGCCAGTGTATCTATGTATCCATCTATTTATCACCTCCGTCTGTTTTTATATCTATCTATCTATCTATCTCTCTCTCTCTCTCTCTCTCTCTATATATATATATATATATATATATATACATATGTGTGTGTGTGTGTGTGTGTGTGCTCTATTCATTATCTATCTACCTATCTATGTCAATCTGTTTATATCTATCTATATATTTATGTGACACGGTTTAATATCTCTAGTGTGAATAATTACCTCTGCTATAGTTAGATATCTATCTATCTATCTATCTATCTATCTGTCTGTCTATATCTGTTCCTTATCTATCTATCTATCTATGTCAGTCTGTTCATATCTATCTATCTATTTATGTGACACGGTTTAATTATATGTTTATGAATAACTACGTATGCTATAGTTATCTATCTATCTATCTATCTATCTATCTATCTATCTAAGGGGACAATTTGAAATGTGCGAGGTATTTCTGCCATACTTTGTAGTTTAAACTTATAAGAATAATTGTTTATTCCACACCAGCGCACGTGTCACTGTTCTTGTCGGATTAAGGATAACGCTTCCATTAAGGGGTTTTAATGATAATCTCTCGCCATTTAAGAGATTAGTTCGTTCATTCCTTTTCCACCTTATTTTCTCACCTTT
The DNA here is from genome assembly GCA_023376005.1 of Doryteuthis pealeii. NCBI lineage: Eukaryota > Metazoa > Mollusca > Cephalopoda > Myopsida > Loliginidae > Doryteuthis > Doryteuthis pealeii. The sequence goes on along the minus strand of CM042153.1, from coordinate 60,774,207 downwards.
TGGCACGGGATTTTACGAGATTAATCTTGATAGATACCTACCAAGTCTGCCCAGATGTGAGACAGCCACTAAATTGTAATGGAAATGTAAGTATTTAGCCAGCCTCTACCCCACAAATAGGATGTAATACAAGGCTAACGTAACTGTTCTCCATTTCTATTCATCCACTTCCTGTCTGATGATTGTATTTAATGAACATGTGAAAAATTTACAGAACCAAAAGGGATATATATAATATATATATATATATATATATATATTATATATATATATATATATATATATATATAGTAATTCATTTCCGCTTAGAAATGTAGCTATTAAATATTTGACAGCTGCCTCTGGCCGTACGGGTAAGAGGATTGGCGAACAAAAGTTCATTCGGGTCTCAAACCCGGCCAGGGGTAGCTGTTAATGTATAACCACACTGATGAGAAGTGATACTTCTAAACACGTGTCTGTGGATTACTTATTTATTATATATATGCTCCCCCTTTGGTCGAGCACTTTTAATAGGGATTTAATTGCAGATTCACCGTTCTGGCGTGTAGCTAAACCTCGCCTTGTTTACAAATGTTTGAGGCCTCTAGTGAATTCATTTCCACTTAGAAATGTAGCGATTAAATATTCTCCTATATTTGACAGCTGCCTCTTGCCGTACGGGTAAGAGGATTGGCGAACGAAAGTTCATTCGGGTCTCAAACCCGACCACAGGTAGCTGTTAATGTATAACCACACTGATGAGAAGTGATACTTCGAAACGCGTGTCTGTGGATTACTTATTTATTAAATATATATATATATATATATATAAATCTTAAGATTAAGATCTGAACATTTTGTCAGTCTCGTCTGATGATTGCAGAAAGCATCAAACTAATAGTAACGAGATATTAAATCCATGATATCTAATATTGGATTGTAAATATGCTCTGCTTTTTAGCATTGAGCACCTTTATATGCCAATACTTTTCTCATTCATTCTCTATTAATTCTATATATATATATATATATATATATATATATATAATATATATATATATATATATATATATATATATATATATTATATTAATTGACTGCCCCACCCTGTGTAAGCAGAGACCAAAACACTCATTGTACTTAGGGAGATGTTCCTGGTTCTGGTGTGACTTAAGGGCTTAATTTATTTATTTGGGAACACACACACACACACACACACACACACACACACATATATATATATATATATATATATATATATATATATATATATATATAATATTTTCACCCTTAGTCACGCCAACACATTTCAGATCACCCCGTTCTCCGGTTGTAATACTTGACAAAGCACCGGACGAAAGGGCTGTAGGGAATTATCTTCCTTTTGCTGGAAGAGTTATCTTCTCGCTGCGTTGCTGTTTGTTCCCACTAGGGGGACCTCTGGTAGTTAAGCGCGTTCATTCAAACACTGCTTCCTCTTTTAGCTGGACGTTTCTCAACGAACTGTTATGGGCTAGAGCCTATCTACCCCCTTCTCGGTGGGGCTTTTGCCCCCCCCTACATTACTGTAAGTCCTTTGTACAGCATGGACTATCCTTTAGTTCCATGTCTGTAATATTTATATATCATGTACATTTGGGTATCTTGTTTATACCTAAATATTGTATATGTATTTACATGTTCTATTCTCCTGTACATTATGTATCTTATCGTTTCCATGTGCTGTTATATATATTAAATGTTTTGTCTCACAATGTGTCGGAATTGTATATTCAATAAATCAATTTTGAATCTTACAGGGCTATAGTTTACCATTCGTTATAAAACATTCTCTGTTCTAATAATTCCCCCTTTTTTTTCTCTCTCTCTCTCTTTTCTCCCATATCATCTTGGTAGTGATTTTCGGGCTGCTGGATGCTCTTTTTGATTAGGAGATGCCGGATGTCCTCAGAGTCTTGAAGAAGGGAGATCATTACAATCCCAAAAATGCACCACTACTACTGAATAAAAGAAACTCAAAAAATAAACAACCGAGTTTTCAGATATTTATTCCCAGATGAATGTATCATGATAACTACATTATTATAATATAGCACTTTAATGCTTCACACTAATGCCCAAACCTGAGTTATGTACTTCCAAAAAACGCTACCAATGGTCATCCATTATAAGTACCAAGCCAATTCAACGTCCATTTTTTTCTTAGTTGTATACGTCATACGTACCAATTATTTCTACGCGGTCATACATTATATACATTTACGAACCCCTCCGCAGGAACAGGATACGACACAAGGTCAATTTCTTAAGCGGTTTGAATTCAGAGTTTTTCTTCTCCTCGGCCGGTTGCTATACTGTGGTTAAAGAGCTCAGTCGAACCTACTATTTGCTCAAAGCTGGAGGGAAAATATTTGGATGCATAACGATTTGAACCTTGCAAACAACCTCGTCCAGGATTTGAAACCGGGTCACCGAATCCATTACGATGATAACCATTGCAGAACAAACGACTCCAATTGTCCTCCATTATATGTACTAACCCAATTCAATATTCATCACTCCATGTTGCACGAAATACTAATTCATTCTCGTGATGATGCATTTAATTCTTTTCTGATATATTGAAGCGTTATCGATTTGAGTCCTAATTCTAAATGTCTTAGCAAAGCTTATTATCTGATGGTATTGATTGATTTCAATCGATTTTGAAAACTTTACGGAACCGAATGGAGGGGGAGGAAACGTCGCTTGAAGTAGTCAAAAGATACAACTTTCTTGTTTTCTGTAACAAATCGATTAGACAATAAGAAAGTAATTCTAGAATAGCTTGCGCTGATAAAATAGTGTATATATTTATCATACCCTCAAATATTCATCTTTATACTAATAAGTTAGCATTCATCATCATCATCATCATCATGTCGCGCATGTAGCACGGGCATCCATGACAATCTTTCGCCAACCCTCCCTATCATTCATTACACCTGGAAGCTCCTCTGCGGAGCATCCAGCATCTTCACATAACTGGTCAATGTATGTCCTTGCTGGGCGCCCCACACTTGCATGTCCATGTGTTGGCTTCCACAGGAGAACGTCGCTTATGAGTTCATCCCTGCTTCTCCAGCAGTGTCCTGCATGCCTTGTCCGTCTCACTCGGATAGTTTGTGAGATGGGGGGCAGGTGACCGTACAGCTGTTTCCTTGTGGGGTGCTGTTTCCACGACTTATTCAAGACTGCACGCAGCATTCTTGTGCAGCTCCCATCTAGCTTATTCTCAAGACGCTTTGTCAGGGTCCAGGTGGTGCAGCCATACAGCAGCACCGACACAACCACAGCCTGGAAGAAAGAAAGAAAGAAAGAAAGAAAGTTAGCATTAATTCGCACCAAAAATAGCGGAAGGATTTTTAATGGTTGGTTGTTTTACGGCATATCAAACCTCTTGTGGGTCATTTAATGCCGATTCAAGTCATTTTTGATAAACAAAGAGACTCTGGTTGCTTTCAGTACCTGCTGTTGTTTAAGTGGTCACCCAATTAAGTATTGAATCGGCTCAACGCTATTTAACTTTTGTGATCTAGCTCTAGGTGCTTTCAGCGTGGCTTGGCCGTAATTTTGTTGAACAGTATAACTTATGAATCTAATGTGGTCAAGAAAAGGGGAATTTGTTTACAACTCGGTTATAATACGGACATGACCCCTCACTTTACATAATGAATAAATAACTGGTTTAGTTTGGTTGTTTTGTTTTACGGCATATCAGCCTTCTTGTAACATGACACTAATCGGTTGAACAGTATAACTAATGAATCTACTGTGGTCAAGAAATGGGGGATCTGTTTGCGACTTGGTTATAATACGAAAATGATCCCTCGATTTCCATCATGAATAAATGACTGGTTTATTTTGGTTATATTTTACGGCATATCAACCCTCTTTTGGGTCATTTAATACCCATTCAAGTCATTTTTGATAGACAAAGGAATTTTAGTACCTGCTGTTGCTTAAGAGGTCACTCAGTTAAGCATTGAACTGGCTTATCGCTGCTTAACTTCGGTGATCTAGCGGTAACGAGTACTTTTAGCATGACTTAATCGTAATATTTCTGTATGGATCGGCTCTTTACCGATAATAAAACAGTAGACCCCGTTCATTTCTGAAAGTTATTGATTGATTGATTGATTGATTGATTGGTTGAATTTTTAACGGCTTGTCAACACGTCCAGAGTTATTTTATGCCTAGAGTTTTTAGAATTGCATTGATTTGTAAGTTCATATTTTCAATTTTCGGCAGTTATTTCTCAATATATTTTTGCAGTCCTACTGAATACGGTAATATGGGCCGGGTTAGCTCAGTCGGTAGACCGTTCGGCTAGAAATCACAAGATTCCTTGTTCGATACTGATCCTCGCCAACTCAGCGTTATGAGTAGCTCAGGGATCAGTGCGGTAAAGTAAAGAGCTGGTGGTAGATGTGGCGCTCCACCTCAGATGTAAAAACAATCTCCTTGGTCTAGCGCTAGGGAAAAGGGGATAGACTCCTTCGCTGATTGGCTGATACCGACATCAGGCCGCCACGACGACGACTTTTTACTAAATATGAATAGTTTTTAAACAGATCTATTTGACCCATACCCTAACAGGTACTACCACTCCAGGTCAAAGTGGACCTGGTAGTAATAGCATTTTAGAAGTATTCTACACTCACCGAAGCTCAAGGATAAAATCTAACCAATCTGAAGCCGTTTAGTGTCATACCTTGGATGACAATTCGGCAATGTGATGATCGACACTGGACTATGAAATATTCAAGTTCGCCTGATACTCTCCTAGTTCTACTCACCTAATTTTGTTACATACTTATGTAAGGTATTGTAGAATCATAATGGCGATTAGTGCAGCTGATGGCCTTGAGAGTGAGTGACAGCGCTTGACCTCACTCTCACCTTGCTTTCCGGGGATGAATCGTGTTAACCGGAATCCCCATAGAAGGCCTTCTTCCGGTTTAAGGATATACTAAGTAACTCAGTCAGTTAGAAGTTAGAAGCCGAGCTAGCAAGATGTAAGGATCTGCGCAGATTGTCTGGTTTGGGGATTTACAAATAAAGTAACATCAACGTAAATCGAAGTCTTGTGTTTATTACCTAAAAACTAACAATGACACAGGGTTTCTGATAAGGAGTGATCCCAAACAGAAACCAGACCCGACGTCCCCAAGAAAGTCCCGACTTTAGAAGAGACCAGACCAAGATGTTAGAAGATAGAACCAAAGCCGGCCAGAAGAATAGATGACCAAGATATAGAAGAAGTAAAGAAGTAAAGAAAGGTATATAACATTATGATGATTTGGTACTGTGAAAACGTCACTATGCAACAATTTGCCTCTATGGTTTGGAGTATGGTTTTAGGCTTACCTGACATTATCTGAGCATATAATAAGTCATTGTCTGATCATTGAGTCTCTTGTAACCTGGGCGAAATTCCTTGAACCAATTGGTTACTGTTCTGTGATCAAGCACGCCATCACCTTTCGTACAACATTTTTTTGCCCAGGTGGATGAGCAGTTGATGACATGCAATATTCCACTTTGGCCCTATCTTGGGCTAGACAGGCGGTAGGAGAGGCCCCCTCCGATCAATCGGCTGGTCATGTCAAGCCCTAGCACCTATATGATTTTCCCAACCCTATTGCCCTTATGGAAAGCCCCAACCCCTTTTTATCATATGGATGCTAGAAGGCGGTGGCTGCGGGTCTATATGTCCTGGGAATGACGTTAAACTCTATCTGATGGTGAGGTTCCAATCTTGGAGGTTTGGGGAATGTGGAGCGCCCCTTCATCACCATTGCTCCCTGGTCCACTCTGACCCGGAGTGGTAGTACCTGTTAGGGTCCAATCTATGGGTTAAATAGAAAAATGTATTTATAAAAAAATGTATTATCCATTAAGAATTGATTTATTTCAAAACTTTATCGGCATTAAATGACCCACTGAGGTTGATATGCCGTAAAACAAAACAAACCAAAACATTTTTTTGCTTTCTTCGAACTCGTAAAGCATAATTTACTGAATTATTCTACATCACACCTTTATCTTTGTGGCTTTCAAATCCCACATGTGTTTCATAATTGTGTGGTGGCGTAGGGTTTTTGACAAGCCCTGTAGCAAGAGCTCTGAGGAAATAGAAATATACCAGTGACGGTTACCGACCCCAGCTGACCCCAGAGACGACAATATCGGAATTCACGTGAGATCTAGTTAGGTCCTCAGTTGATAGCCAGATACTGGGTGAACAGACGTGTTTCAGTCGTTTGTCACTCCGCGCGATGAGTTAGTTAGAAAAGATAAATAAAAGCTTTGAAAAGCAACGGGCGTTATTGATTAATTAAGCATGCCTTAGAAAATGAAGAACCATCAAGTAAAGATGAAACAGTCAGACAAAAGAAAGAAGCAACAAGTACGTAGACATCACGACCGAAATAGAAAGAAGAAGAAGTAGAATCCAACATGGCGAATAGAAAGGAGACTAGAGATCACAAATGGCCGAAGAAACTCTCTCTCTCTCTCTCCCCCCCTCTCTCTCTCTCTCTCTCTGACAGAAAATGAAAGAGCTGACTCTGCAGCTAAATCGGCTCTAGATTTGATCCCTGACAAGTTCCATATACCATATACTGACTTAAAACCTAAAATTAATAGATTCCGTCATACAAAATGGCAGCAACACTGGAATAACTGTATCCACAATAAACTCTTCCTAATCAAACCGACTTTGGAGGCTGCAGACCAACTTTAAGGAAGTCTAGAAAGGAACAAGTCATTATGTCCCGATTATGCATTGGTCATACAAAACTAACGCACTCTTATATACTCAAACAAGAACAACAACCACAATGTGAAACATGTCAAACACCCCTGACAGTTAAACACTTATTGATGGAATGCAGATTTTTTGTTCCCATCAGAAACCATTATTTTAAAGCAAACAATATGAAAGATCTATTTGAAAATGTTAACATTGGGGATATTTTCTCCTTTTTGAGGGACATAAAATTATACCATAGAATATAGACATGAAACAAATCAATATCATACAATATAATCCCCAATAATGCTAACGCATTGTTAAAACCAATTACTAAAAGTATATATATGAATGCGCAATATGTATAACACCCCAACCGCTAGGCATGATATAACCCTGGACGGGTTGATATGCCGTTAAAATTAATAAGCCAACCAACCATCTGACAGAACTCATTGTTTGTATACCCGCTACATTGGTATATAACACGTGAAGTAAAGCAATCTATAATCTGTCAGCGCACCAACTAACATGATACTACCAACCACAGCGGATTACTACCATAACATAAAGCTCATCAATCACATGATATACGCACCGCAAACTAATACATATAAAAAAAGAGTGATATCCTAACTTACGAGTATCCCACATTTAGACACTTTCGGTTTACGAGTTGTCACTTGGTCTTTCTTTCTTTCTTTCTTTCTTTCTTTCTTGTGTCTTGTTTGTTACTTTCTTTCGTTGTTGAGTTTTTATTTTTGTTTTTGTTTATTTGATTGTTTGTTTTTCATTCTTTTTTGTTCATTCTCATTTTTATTCTTTCAAAAACAACAACAACAACAACCTCCTCTTCTTCTTCTTCTTCTTCTTCTTCTTCTTCTTTACATTGTACCCCAACAATATTTCTTTAGTATTAATAATGATTTTAATTTTGTTCGTATCTTTTTCTGTGTCTTTTGATTTTCATTTGATTGAATCGCCTGTTCACGTCAGTTTTATTTCTTTTCAACTGATTCTTTAACTCATTAAGCAGCAGCAGCAGCAGCAGCAACAACAACAACAACAACAACAACAACAACAAACACCACTACCGCCACCACCATTTATCAACAGGTTTCCTTTTATTTCAAAGAAATTATGTCTGTGTAGGATTGGCTTTTGACAAAATAGTTTAATATTTTTATAAACAAATTTCAACATTTTGATTTTGATTTGAAGCAAATCTGACTAATTCATTAATGACAAGATAAAGAAAAGTTCACAGCCCAACCTGTTACATAATCATTAGATACCTAATGATTATGACAATGGTGTAGAAATCATATTAGTGCAGCTGATGGCCTTGAGAGTGAGTGACGGCGCTTGACCTCGATCTCACCTTGCGTTCTGCGGATGGAACGTGAGAACCGGAAGGCAATAGAAGGCCCCCTTCCGGTTGAAGGATACTAAGTAAGTAAACTAGTCAGTTAGAAGTTAGAAGCCAAGCTAGCAAGATGTGAGTCTCACTGCGTGATTGTCTGGTCTGGGGATCTACGAATAAAGTAACATCATCGTAAATCGAAGTCTTGTGTTTATTACTAAAATCCAACAATGACACAGGGCTTCTGATAAGGAATGATCCCCAACAGAAACCAGACCCGGAATCCTCAATAGAAGACCAGACGAGACCTTAGAAGATATACCAGACCAAGATAGAAGATAGACGATAGAAGAACCAAAGCCGACCGGAAGAATAGACGACCAGAGTAAGACGTAAGAGGGCTATATAACACAACCAAGAGGTTATCATTTTTAATTTTTTTACGTTTTGAAAGTGTTTAAGGGACGTGAGAAACGACGTTGGATTTCTTGTTAAAAAAAATGAAATAAAATGTATTGTTCATATTCGGTTGTTTCTTTCTTCTGTTGTACGGCATATCAATTCTCTTTACGGCCATTAACTGTCAAATCAAGCCATTTTGATAAACATATATTATATATATGATACCCTCATATTCAAATCTTTACTTACTTTCTAGAGTAGCTGGCTCTTATCTTACTTTCTTCTGTAGTCTGTAGCTATCTTCATGGCTTTTTCTAACTTCTTCTAACTGGTCTTTGTGCACTTGTCTGATTATGCCAAGATAGTTATTTGTTTTTACAGACAACGCAAGGAATATATCTTTTGTATTCACATTCTTTTTATTATTGATTAATCACCACACATTCATTCACATCCACATTTACATACATACATACATACACACTGAAACGGATATATGTATGGAGAGGCCGTTTCTCTTCTTCCTATGAGAGACACCCGTGGTTATACCCTCATATTTAAATCTTTAATTACTTTCTGGAGTAGTCTGGGGTGAATTTCAAATTATATTTGCCGCTTTAACTGTCTTTAAATTATTTGTTGTTTCTTCTTTTTTTTTCATATCTTTTATTTGCCATGGTACCAGTTATCACTGCTTACTGATATGAAGCTAAAATTCTACCACTACCAATTTTATGCATTAACACTACCAGTCCAGGTACTAGGGAGGGGGTCATACAAACATCATTGACCGGCCGAAAAAGGGACACCAACACCCCAGCCAACCAAGCCCATAGGTGACCGGAGTTTCAGCATTCCCAACTATAAAGGTGCCAAGAAAAACATAAAACAATCCGGATTTTCTTGATAAAGGAAACTCACACTTCTGAAATATTGAATGAAATTAAATGAAATTTAACACTTAACACCCAACAGAGTTTTTTCATTTATTTTACCTCCATGCTTCACACAAACATCTCCAAATTATATATTATAGACATGTATATAAAACATA
>CM042153.1:60737109-60749609 GCA_023376005.1 Doryteuthis pealeii | reverse complement strand
ATATATATATATATATATATATATATATATATATATTTATTTTATATGTATTTCAGTCTTGTATTATATGTCCATCGATCTAGCTAGATAACTTACTCTTTTTCTTTCCATCTATTTATAAAGAAAAAGTGTCGTTGAACTAAATAGAACCGGAGAATTACATTAACTTTCACGTATATGAATGTGTGAGTGTGCGTGTGTGTGTGTATGTGGGGGCGTGTGTCTTCGTTAGTGTGTGTTTAATACTGTAAATACCCATTAAAGATAATTCAAAACATCTTATAACGAGTCCATATGGAGTGACACACAAACGCTTGAATCACATATAGAAGGAAAGCTGATCACACAACGTCCATCAAGCATTTTGAATATCATTATTTCATACATGTGTTTGTTATAGAAAAATGTGTAGAAAGCAGAAAAGTCAGTAGAAAGCAGAACAACCCAAGGCACATGCCTTTCCTCTGTGTATATTAACATCACTTTCTGTAGATGAGATATTACTACCTGGGTATGTGAATTGGTCTACTAATTTTAGAGCCTTGCTATCCAGTGTAGATATCTCTCTATCTTGTTTAAATTATTTTATCTCTGTTCACATTTCCTCTTGGTGCCTCGGTTATACAAATATAGTGAAAATATATTTTCTGAAGTGTTAGATCATCTATGTAGTCTGCATCTGAAATAGTTTTCTTGACGTTTTTTTTAGCATGAAAACATCTCCGTTATTAGATCTACATGGTCTTTATGGATCCAGAATCCAGAATTAGAATTCCCTGGTGATTTAATTTCTTTTTTTTTCTCTGCCATGGTTTTCAGTGTCACTATATAAAAACTGTGAACAAAATCTTTCGAGGCAGAAATTATATTTACCAAGAGAAAACCCTATATACTAATACGCTTGTTAATTAATATTCCGACTGTTATCATCTTCCACCACTCTCGTTCAAAATGAAATTCAAAAATGTATGTTGTTTCCGAATTAACTACAGCTACTACTTCTAAAGACTACTACTACATCTCGAATTTGGCCTATATGCATCACTTTCACATCTTCATCCGTAGGCAATCGACGATCTCTTGCACTGTTGATCGTATACATCATTTCCAGGTAGTCTTCTTTTGAGTTTTAAAAAAGGGATAAGATTATCTGTCATATTTAATTTAATAATTCCAAAAATAAAATGAAATAAAATGAAATCAGATGAAATAAAATAAATCTAAAACAATCCTTAAAAGTAATACGAACCGTAAACGATGTCCTTTACATTTTCTCAAGTATAAGATTAAATGATTTAAGAATTAGAATCAACAGACTTCTCTCTCTCTCACACTCCCCCTCTCTCTCTCTCTCTCTCTCTCACTTTCACTCTATCTCTGTCTCGTTCACTCTCTCTATCGGTCTCTCTCTCTCTCGTTCACTGTCTCTCTCTTTCACTGTCTCTCTCTTTCACTCTCTCTCTGTCACACACAGACACACACACATACACACACACACTGTCTCTCTCTTTTTCACCCTCTCTCTATTTCTTTCTCCCCCTCTCTCTCTCTTTTACTCTCTCTCTCTCGCTGTCCTCGTTCATTCTCTCTCTCTTTCACTCCTCTTTCACTCTCTCTCTCCTCTCTTTCACACACACACACACTCACTCTCTCTTTTTACACTCTCTCTCTTTACACTCTCTTTCTGTTTTTTTCTCTCTCTCTCTTTCACTCACACTCTTTCACTCTCTCTCTCTTTTACACACACACACACACAACACACAACACACACACTCTATCTCTCTCTTTTTCACCCTCTCTATTTCTTTCTCCCTCGCTCTCTCTCTCTCTCTCTCTTACTCCTTACTCTCTCTCTCTCTCGCTCTCCTCGTTCATTCTCTCTCTCTCTTTCACTCTTTCTTTCCTCTCTCTCTCTCTCTCTCTCTCTCTCACACACACACACACACACACACACACACACACACACACTCTCTCTTTTACACACTCTCTCTCTTTACACTCTCTTTCTATATTTTCTCTCTCTCTCTCCCCCTCTCTCTTTCACACACTATCTCTCTCCTTTTGCACGAGTATTAAAACATTGGATTTCTTATTATACATTCAATCTATTTTATTATACATACAGTATAAATTTCATTAAGAAGGATTATAAAGTGGCAGGATTTTGTTCGAACCAGGATATTTCCATTCAATATTCATTTGGATTATTTTAAACTTCTCTATCCACTCATACACACTTTTACGCGGTTTACACCCCACCCGCTTGAGTAGGATGTGACACAAGGTCATTTTTCTTTTCAAATGGAGTTTGAATTCAGAGTGTTTCTTTTCATAGACTAGCTGCCTAACCAAAATTAAAGAGCTATGACCATTTGTTCCCGGTATTCGAGAAACGAGTAGTTAGTGTAAGTCGTCAATGAAATAAAGTTTGTGTGCACAGAAAAATATGAGTATAGTAAAAAGGATATGAAAACACCACAAAATGCTGTTAAAGTGAAAACATTTTATAACATATTCAAAGCTGATATTGAACAATATTTCGATTTTATAAAAATCATCTTCAGACCTTGTTTATACTCCGTGTTGTTAAGATCGGAGACAAAAGTCATATGAGTTAAAAAAAAAAACCTTGGTGTTGCAAAAAAGAAAAAAAGAAAAAAAAAGAAAAAAAAAAAAAAAAAAAAGATGACAGTCTGAGAACAAATGGCGGTGTGGGAAAACACAGCCGATGACAAAATATGAATTTGAGAGGAGATGGGTATTGAAGAATATTTTACGTATAAATACCATTAGATTACGGAAACTCCCGAAGTAGCCTAACATTAAAACTAACCCTAACCTTAGCGTCTCAAAGGTTTCAGGTATTTCCGTCAAATGTAATGAAATGTTATACTTTTTATACGTAATCTAATGATGTTATGATTTTCTGTGCGATTCTGCATTAGTACCTTTTTTTGTAACGAAAGATTAATTTATAAATTTTGTTTATAAATTAAACAATCTGTATTTTTAAAGGATACAGATACCAAATTTAAAAAATATAAATGTTTATTTCAAGAACTTCTTTATTACTTACTTTGTCTATTTTGCAGTTGTATGGCTAATTTTATTTTTATTTTGAAATTGAAAGTGTGTCCCAGAATTTCAATTACTCAACAAGTGTACCCTAACAAGTAAAAAGAAAAAGGTTGAGAAACACTGTAACCAATAATATACACAAGCATAAACGTATTGAGAATTTTAGTAGATGATTTCTTTTTAATTTTACAAACACAATATATTGAATATATTTTTCATTCATAAATAAGTTTAACATAACGGAATAAGCTACCATCATCAGTAGTGAATGCCCCATATTTGAACTCTTTTAAAGTTGGATGAATATTGCAAAAGAGTTGATAGTGATTTTACTATGTGTATTTGCTTAACTGATACGCGCGAGCAGGATGTGACACAAGGTCAAATTCTAAAGCGTAGTTTAAAAGTTTAAAATCCAGAGTTTCTTTCTCCTAGACCGGTTACCATATTAAGATTTAAAATCCTATACTGTCTTAATATCTATCTATCTATCCATAGCTGAAGGGAGAATACTTCGATGAATACATTCCGAAGGTTATTATCACTATATGAAATGATACCAGCCTCAACCAGGATCCTTGTATAATGGTGTGGCCGTGGCAGAATGATGGTTAAAGAGCAAGTCTTAGAGACAAGTTCGTGAATGTATGTATCTACCCAACGCCTCCGCACGAATAGCATGTATGTGACACAAGTTTCCTTCTCCTAAACTGGTTGCCTAACAAATTATTAAAGAACACAGCCTGCTCTACCTTTCCCTCGTACCCGAAGGGAAAATAGTTTGAGGAATATTTTTCCCAATGAGATATGCGCAATTTACGAAATGCAACCAGCCTCGACCAGGATTTGAACTCATCTGGCCGTATCCATTTCTAAATACGATAAACATTACACTGCGAGCACCGTTATTTTACTTTATAAACCATTACCAATGTTTGTTTTTTTTTACTATAGAAATATATTGACAGATAACAAGAAAAGGATTGTCACTGGTCAGGAATTTTGCAAACAGATCTAGTTAGGTACCTTAACAAGTACAACTAATTTGGATCTGAGTGGACTGGTGAGTAATCGGAATAAAGGCTACGTCACACACCCCAGACCTACAGAACTAGAGCCTCACCATCTGATGCAATTTAGTATAATACCCAGGACTTTATAAACCATTACCAATGTTTGTTTTTTTACTATAGAAATATATTGACAGATAGCAAGAAAGGGATTGTCAGTGGTCAGGAATTAACGGAAGCGTGACTCATACTCATAACTGGACGATTAGATTTAGACTACCAAACTGCGAATAATGAAAATTACGAAAAGATAATGTCTAAAAGCAAAGAATCTTCACACTGTTGTCAGTTCTTTTGACTTTAAAAGTGTTTATTATTCTAAGAACAGCGTTTTGTTACTCTCCAGAGAGATGGTGCTGATTAGCCGGCTGCCAAAAACACATTAGCTTAGAACTGCTAATCATGTTTGTGTAAAGGCAAAGAGGATTTTAAATTAGACGGAAAAAGAAAGTAGAAGAAAGAAGACAAAAAAAGTATGGTACTAGTCAACATTCTCATGTGTGCATCATACAGCTCGCCGCCTACATACAAAGAATTCGTATATATATATATATAAATATATATATATATGTGTGTTGTGTGTGTATGTGTGTGTGTGTGTATGTGCGTGTTCGTGTGTGCGTGTGCGACGGTGTTTATTTGTACCTATGTATTCTTATACATATATATGTGCATAATACAGTACGTCGCCTACATACAAAGCATAGAGTCACATATCAATATACAAGGCGTTTCAAAAATGTATCGAGATTTTTGTACTTTTTGATACAACTCATATTCTTGTGAATTAACGTTACATTCATTGTTCATTTATATCTTGGTAAATACAGCTTCAAACTCGGCACTTTTATGACACATCTTGTATTCTGAAAAAAAATGAACGTTCCATTAAGTGTTCATTTCGATTTTGGTAAATACAGCTTCAAACTAAGCCCTTTTATGACACACACTGTATTTTGAAAAAAATAACGTTCCATTCATTGTTCATTTCTATCCTGGTAAATACAGCTTCAAACTCGATACTTTTATGTGTGTATTGGAGAAATAAAGATAAAGTGCTCAATAACAGGTGTAAGAGGTATATTTATTCATCATGTGGCGTGAGTGTCAGAGATTGCCAGTCGAGGACCGGTCTTCTCAGTCGTGTACGGTTCGATGGTGACAGCCAGTCACATGAAAAACATGTATGCGCACAAGCAGAAGACGAGAGTCTCACGAGTCATTTATGTGACAGGACATGTAAAAGCAAAGTTGGTCTACTGAGCCATTTGTGTACTCACAACAGAACTACTGCAAGAGCGTCTGCCAGCGGCTTACAGTACAATCGCAGTTTTGGGAGAGCCGCAGTGAATTGTTTAAAGTAGGCAAAGTGTTAAAACGTCAACGGTATTTCTATCGAGCCCTATATATATGCGTGCGTTTGGGAGACAGTTTTTTTTTTGTACGTATATTGTATAATAATTAGGTGGCGCGTGGTCTAATGATTAGAGTCGTAGTATAATGGATTCGTCAACGCGTGTTCAATTCCTGGACGAAGCTGCTGGCATTTCCCATGGCACTAATACCCTTGGGAATTCTCCCTCCGGTTATGGGTAAATAGCAGGGAAGACTGGACTCTTTAACCATGGCTAGGTAACCAGTCTAGGAAAAGGAAAACTCTGAATTCAAACCTGTTAAACTCCGCTTAAGAAATTGACCTAGTGTCGCATCCTGCTCGTGTGGAGGGGTTGATAAATATATATACTGATTGGTTTGGTTTGGTTTGTTTTGTTTTACGGCATATCAACCCAAGTGGGTCATTTAATGCCGATAAAGTTTTGAAATAAATCAATTCTTAATGGATAATACATTTTTTTTATAAATACATTTTTCTATTTAACCCATAGATGGGACCCTAACAGGTACTACCACTCCGGGTAACAGTGGACCAGGGAGCAATGGTGATGAAGGGGTGCTCCACATTCCCCAAACCTCCAAAACTGTAACCTCACTATCAGATAGAGTTTAACGTCATTCCCAGGACATGTAGACACGCAGCAACCGCCTTCTAGCACCCATATGATAAAAAGGGGTTGGGGCTTGCCATAAGGGCAATAGGGTTGGGAAAATCATATAGGTCCTAGGGCTTGACGTGACCAGCCGATTGATCGGAGTGGGCCTCTCCGATTGATCGGAGGGGGCTTCTCCGACCGCCCGTCTAGCCCAAGATAGGGCCTATATATACTGTATAATCAAAGCTATATATGTAATGGATATATATATATATATGCGCAAACCCCCACTATCCTCAGAGAACTATAAGATATGGGAGGTGATTCATATTCCTTGGAAGAATAACATTTCAGTATTTACTGATCGCTAACTTCTGTGGCTTCTTCTTAAATATTCCTTGCACTTTGGCTTATAGTC
Source organism: Doryteuthis pealeii (assembly GCA_023376005.1). NCBI lineage: Eukaryota > Metazoa > Mollusca > Cephalopoda > Myopsida > Loliginidae > Doryteuthis > Doryteuthis pealeii. Next base: position 60,743,052 of record CM042153.1, on the reverse strand, counting down.
AAGTAATCTTGGCTACAATGTCGATATGTTTAAGAAAAACAGGATGTTTTCTTTTATACCCGATTATCATAATCATCATCAAGTCCTGCTGATAATACTGTTTCTCTTGGCTCTCTCTCTCTCTCGCTATCCATCCCTATCGACTAACGCTCACGGTAGATCATCTACGTGGCATCCAGTGCCCACACAGGGCTGATAAATATAATCGCTTTCTGGTCGCCCAAACCGATGTTTCCGTGAAGAACGACACTTATGTGATATATCCTGCTTCTACAGGATGTCTCGTTCGTTTTACTGTGATGGTTTGTGAGATGAGAGGTAAGTGGCCACAAAGCCGCTGTTTTCGTGGGGTGCTTCTTCCAGGATTTGTTTTAAAAACAGCATGAAGCATCCCTGTGTAGATCAACGATATGATACTAACTTGTCAACCATTTCACCACGCTATTGCTGCGGATGACAGTAGTAGATAAAGGGTTAAAAATGCTTAAAATGCTCTATCCAGAAAATGCCATATTTTCTTATATCAATGAAATGCAAAGAAAAAAAGCAGATTGTTATTTTTTTTTCACGTACCTCCATGTGGAATATGTAATAATGTAATTCTGATTGAATAACGAATGCCATCCAGACAAAGTGAAGCAACTTCAGTGTCATCACAATCCTGAAGGCCAACACTGAAGGCAGCTAAAAACGGGGTCCAAGCAATCTGAGGAATTAATGAGGAAAAATATATAGAACATGAAAATACGAAAGAAATTTTATTTTCTACAAAGAAAGAAAGGAGAGAAAAAATGCAAATATAAACAGGGAGATTAATTCTTTAAATCTAAAAATCATAAAATTTCTAAGAATAATTGTAATATAATGCAGACACACACACACACACACATATATATATATATATATATATATATATATATATATATATATATAATATGATAAGATAAATATATAAAGGTTTTACATATCTATTTATTAGGTGACAAAGGAACATTCACAACCATATTGGTTTCATGCGATGCAATCATCAGGTGAAGATGTTTTTAAAAGCTGAAACAGTGACCATCTCACACTATATATATATATATAATATATATATATATATATATATATAAGATCTATTTAGCTAAAAAAAATTGGTTTCATAATTTATTATGAAATTACAGGATTTCCAGTCTGCATCATCTTCAGTAGACCCCCCCTCCCTAATAGTGTAATTAGTTTTTTCCTCGAAACATTGTGTTTAAGTTCAGCTTGTGCAGACATCCAATAGTACTGACAAGGCTATAGCTTGGAATATTTCTGTTTTATCAGAGAGATAGCCACTGAAAGATTAAAATTGGTAACAGCCAGACAGCGAGGGAGTCTATCCTATTTTCACTAGCGCTAGACCAAGGAGATTGTATTGGCATTTGAGTCAGTGCGCTACACCTACCATCAGTTCCTTACTTTACTGCATTGATCCCCGTGCTACTCATACGCTCATACGAGTTGGCGAGGGCCGATATTGAACCAGGAACCTTGTGGTTTCTAGGCAGACGCTCTACCAACTGAGCTATACCCGAAACCGATTATATTGTCTGCTAAAAAGATTTCACTTTTCGTGGATTCTTTTACTCGTGATGAACATAGGAATTAAGAAAGCATTATATTTGACTAAATAATGGTCGGAAATCGCAATAGTTTCTTTTTGATTGGTTGGTTGGTTGGTTGGTTTGTTTTACAGCATGTCAACCCTTAAGTTATTTTATGCCGATGACGTTTTTTATTTATTCTTATTGAGAATTCAATTCCTTTTTTTCTAAACTGATTTGAAACCCATTTTTAAACTCATTTGTTATCTATTTATCCCACCCGCTTATCTATTTAACCACTGTTATCTATGTAAACCCGCCCAAAGGGGTGGGGGTCCAGTGGCTTCGGCCCTGGATCTTTACAAGTTAATAGCGTTGATCTCAGGGGACTTTACCCCCAGGAAATACCTGCCCCCTTGACTTAAAGGGGCAGAGTTTATTGCCCGGCGCCTGAGACGCCCCCTTGAGGGGGAATGCCGACGAGATCGACGCAATTTTTGTTCTTTCCCACCCATGAGCTTCGGCTTGTGGGTAAGCCCACGTTAAAACGAGGCCTTGTGCCCAGCCCATACAAGTGGGGTATGAGGCAAATACCTGTTATCTATTTGACCCATACATGGGTCCCAGCAGGTACAACCATTCAGTATCAGAGCGGACTGGGGGTGATGATAACGAAACGGTGCTCCAAATTCTCCAGATCTCTAGAATTGGAACCTCACAAATATAACATATGTTAAAAAGGGTCGCGGTTGCCATACGACGTATACGGTTGGGACAATCGTATAGATGTCAGAATTTGCTTGACCAACCCATTGATCGGAGGAGGCATCTCCGATCGCCCGTCAAGCCCAAGTAAGCGCCAAAGTTCAGTGTTGCACGCCATAGGTTGCTCATTCACCAAGATTCCGTACTTAAGCACCACCGGTTGCCAATAATGTTACATAATCTATGCGGTTGCATAAGATTATTGTCAATCCCCTGTAATTCTGAGGGGATGACCCTCTTCATATCATGGCCGGGTCCTTCAATGGAAAATTACAGAAGCCCGCCAAATATGTGAAGTCACGTGGGACCCTTTTGAGTCCCCAGTTTGCAGTTGGACGTCAGGCAGCGAAGATATACTGACAAACTGTGACTCACTCTGCATACGCTCGCTATGTTAGTTAGCAGATGTCTGGTGGGGATTTAACAATAAAATAAGATCAAAAGTAAATCGAAGTCTTGTGTTTATTACCTAAAAACTAACAATGACACAGGGCTTCTGATAAGGAGAAATCCCTAACAGAAAACCAGACCCGAAGTCCCCAAGAAAGTCCAGACCTTACAAGATTCCAGACCAAGTCAAGATGATAGAAGAAATACCAAAGACGATCAGAATACTAAAGACGGCCAAGAAATAGAATTAAAGAAAGAGGTATGCAACATTATAATTATTTAGTGCCAGTGAAGAAGGCGCTATGCAACAATAACACATACGTTTTATGTCACAATTCAGATTTACCGTGATTTTTAATTTCTACACTACCGTATATAATTCATAGGCCATCTATCAATTATGTAGCACTACTTTTGATATAGTCTATGAATTTCATTTGAATAAAATAAATTGACAAACATATCAAATCTCCCAAATGGTAAAGTGTTTACAAACGCTCTGAAAATAGAATATTCCATCGTTTCCTTTAAACAATGTTCTCCTCATCCCTCGTAGTGTCCTTGATATGAAGCCAGCATCTAAAAATAATCGAACACTTTCCACTTTAAAACAATGCTTGCTTTCTTCCTTGTTATATGCGTTTAATTCGTTGAGCCTGGCAGGATTTTCAGCAGTCATTAATTTTCTTTTTTGGCTTAAACCGCATTTTTTTTCGTTGCACAAACATCCGCAGGTAAGTGGTCACCTGAAACAACTGTCTTCATAAATTCGATTAACTTTCGTCAATGAGAGAAGTTAGAAAAAAAAGGGAAAATAATCAGACGAGACCGACTGACTCGATATTTTTTTTCAGATATTGCGATTGTTAAAAACAGAAAATGACGTTTATTTTAATACTCAAATTACTGATCAATTAATCGATATATATATATATATATATATATATATATATATTATATATATATATATCATAGAGGTTCTTCACGGAACAAATGGACATGCTACTATTAAACACACTCGCCTACCCGGATTTTAACAGCATGTCAAACCCACAAAAACCTTTCAACTTTTATAATTCTTCTATAATGCTCCCTTTCTTCTAATAATCTATAAACAATTTCTTCAAATAAGAAATTTTCTCCTGAAGATGACCTAAGGTCGAAACTAGTTGAGAATAAACAACATACAAGAAACATTCCTGATTGTCTTTTTTGTTCACACTATACATATACATACACACACACACACACACATATATATATATATATATATATATATATACATATATATTCCAGCATATAACACCAGCGTTCATTTGTAACCCTCCTATTTAACGGTTATTTATTCCGTATTTCTTTCATATGTTGCTCTTGATGAAGACCGCTTTATTAAAAGGTCGAAACAGATCTGTCAGCAAACTAATAACATCATTTGTTTTTTCTAAAAATGTTCAATTCATACTGTCGGTTTCACTTCCATTTATTTCATATATATATATATATAGTATTACAGAGCGTATAGAAATAACACACACACACACATATATATATATATATATATATATAGTATAATAAAAAATTGAAAAAACACAGGTTTAAATGAGTTAAGTGGTGAGTTTATTAGCCGACGCTGCAGTGTTTTGATCTATTAATTAGATCATCTTCAGGGCTTTTGTTGGTATGTGGAAGGTAATAACATTTTTTCATCTCAGAATAAGGAGAAAGGTGTGTAATAGTCCTTGTTTATCGGTCTGTTTAAAATTTAAAGTCTTCCACATACCAACAAAAGCCCTGAAGATGATCTAATTAATAGATCGAAACACTGCAGCATCGGCCAATAAACTCACCACTTAACTCATTTAAACCAGTGTTTTTTCAATTTTTTATTATACTACATACCGTCGGATTCACTTCCTTTTATTCACACACACACACACACACACGCGCATATATATATATTATATATATATATATATATATATATATATATATATATATATATATATATATGTGTGTGTGTGTGTGTGCGTATTCTTATCTGTCTACCAATGAATTTATTTCAGTGTATTCATATCTATCTGTCTATCTCAGTATGTTCGTAAATAAGGACATCCTTTAACGCAAGAACTCAATCCAATGTCCCGAAGAATGTCTAACAGACCGAAACGTTATAACGTAGACATGACTAACTATAATAAACATCCATCCAGTACAACATCCTGTGTTTGTCTACCTTTCTCCATATATATATATATATATATCTGTGTGAGTGTGTATGTGTGTGTGTGTGTGTGTGTGTGTGTGTTTGTGTTTGTATGTGTGTGTATGCGCACATTGACTATCTATTTTGCTGATCTGTCTATCTTTATATCTCAATCCATTCATGTCTCTCCTCTCTCTCTCTCTCTCTCTCGCTCTCTCTGTCTCTGTCTGTCTGTCTGTCTGTCTCTCTCTATCTATATATATATATGTATTTATATATATATATATATTGATAGATAGATAGATAGATAGATAGATTATCTATTGGCCAAATAGATATATTTGCAAATTTTTGGTATTCAATACGACAGTGTACAAGAAAAACCTCTTAATGTACAATCAATAATGTAGCCGGTACTTCCGTTTTCATATTGAATTTTGCTGGCTATCATTATATTCATCAAGTAAATCTTTTTAGCATTTTTCCCTCTTTCATATACTGCTTGTTCATAGACAAATATGTGTAGATTTTATCTACTGGGATATGTTTATGTATTCTTGTCAATACTTCTAGTATGTATATTATGTATGTATTTGCCAACACCTTTACACAAGCAAGATGTGACATTAGATCAATTTTTAAGCGGAGTTTAACAGGTTTGAATTTATAATTTTATTTCTCCTTGACCGGCTGTCATAGTGACGTTAAAGAGCCCAGTCTGCTCTAATGTCTATCCATAGTTAGTGGATACATACCATTCTCAAGGGCAATAGAGTTATGTGAAATGTAAACAGCCTCGTCCAAAATTCATTTCACTGTGTTCATTTTCTACCACGATAACTATTACACAACGGGCACCTCCATATTATGTATCCAGTAAATTTTCCTATACATGTAAATGAGTATCTGATCTTTACTTCCGTTTATTAATTGTTAGTACTTTAAATATACGCTCCTACATTTGGGGCGCTGGTGATTGTCATCAGTGATGTAATCCGCAGGGTTCATTGG
>CM042153.1:60692109-60729609 GCA_023376005.1 Doryteuthis pealeii | reverse complement strand
ATTTCTTAGTCTTGTTACCAAGACATTCATCAACCACAAGAACATATTACTTATACAAACTTTTATTTCCATAACTATACATTTCATGTAACTAAATATCTGACTAACATAGCGCGCGTGAGTTCCAGTTTAGACAGAGCATAAAATGGCCGACCGCTCTGTCTGACGCCTAACTGCAAACTGGGGACTCAAAAGGTCCCACGTGACTTCACATATTTGGCGGGCTTCTTAATTTTTCCATGGAGGACCCGGCCATGGTATGAAAAGGGTCATCCTCCCAAGAATTACAGGGGATTGACAATAATCTTATGCAACTGCATAGATTATGTAACATAAATGCAAATCCAGATTAGATTGGGATTTTATATGAAAGTCATTCAAAATGGCTTCATTTTGATGATTCACAAATGGCAAGATGAGATATAAATAAGTATTAATTTTATTTATTCTCATTCGGTGCCCCATACTGCTGGTCTTGTACCGCATCTAAGCTAAGCTTAGTAAATAACTATATTTATATACCTTTATAGTTTGTGAGACTGCTGTTCAAAATCAGATAAACTGCAGAATTTGGAATGCTGATCATTTAACTGTTGGTTGGTTGGAATTTCCGACATGTTAGCCCTTGTCGGGTTATTTTATGCCGAACACATTTTGTTTGTTCATTCTTGATGGGTATAGAACATTTCTTTTAAAACTCAGCTTTAAAAAAAAAATTGAACTCATTCTTTTCAGAATAGAATATGATCTAAGTAAATCGAAGTCTTGTGTTATTATCTAAAAACTACCAATGACACAGGGCTTCTGATAAAGAGAAATCTCCAATGGAAGACCAGACGCGAAGTCCCCAAGACGAAGTCCAGACGTTAGAAGAGACGCCGGAAGAAGAATAATAGAAGTAAGAAAGTAAGGAAAGAGAGTATACAAAACTTCTAGCACATATAGGATAAAAGGGTTTGGGATTGATAAGGACAATACGGCCAGTACAATGTTACATATGTTAGGACTGGACATGACCAGCAGATTCATCGGAAGGTGTCTCTCCGACTACCCGTCTAAGTAAGGACCAAAGTGGAGTGGTGCATGGCATGGGCTGCTCAGAGTCCAAGATTCTGTCCTTAAGCATCATGGGTCGCCTGCCACGGCCAACAGGTGAACCCATTGGGAGATTTTCCCGCTCTTTAGAGGTGCATTCTACAGCCCCGGTCGACAGGGCACATCTTTGAGCAGGTATAGTAAAATTCACATTCCATCGATTTCATGTCTGTTTGTCCATCCATCTCTTCATATCCATCAATAGTAGACTATTCATAACTGAATTATCTACCCTTTCTTGGTTTGTTTTTATCTATCTATCTATCTATCTATCTATCTATCTCCTCTATATATGCTCATTATACTTCTATCCGTCAATCTCTACTATATCTACTTATTATCTATCTATCCATCAAGCTATCTGTCTATATATCGATCAAAATATATATATATATATATATATATATATATATATATATATATATTGATCGATATATAGACAGATAGCTTGATGGATAGATAGATAAATAATAAGTAGATCCGGGTTAGCTCAGTCGGTAGAGCGTTCGGCTAGGAACCACAAGGTTCCTGGTTCGATACCGGCCCTCGCCAACTCAGCATATGAGTAGCACAGAGATCTGTGCGGTAAAGTAAGGAGCTGATGGTAGGTATGGCGCTTCACCTCAGACGCAAAAACTATCTCCTTGATCTAGCGCTAGTGAAAAGGGGATAGACTCCCTCGCTGTTAGGTAGATACCGACATTAGGCCGCACCGAAAACGATATATATATATACATATCATCATCATCATTATCATCATAATCATCATCATCAGGTAGCTCCGTTAGCACCAATCACAGAGAAAGTCATGGTGATTGGTGCTAACGGAGCGACCTGATGATATATATATATATATATATATATATATATATATATATATATATATATATATATGTTTGGAGTTGGTTAATAGCAAAACTATTTTGATATCGTAAAACTATTTCTAACTATGCTAACGGAGCGACCTGATGATATCAATATATATAGCAACAACAAAAAAAAAAAATTATAAAGATTTTTTAACTCCTGTCATCTATAAAATATCCATCAATTTCTTCACCCCATAATACATCCTGATGAAGGTTTAAAGAAACCGAAAGGTTTAAACGTCGATAAATAAATTCATGTTATTTTTGGAACACTTGTTTTTTCAAATTTCTTAATATTGTCGGATTTATTTCCATATTTACTCCCATATATATATATATATATATATATATATATATATATATATATCTTATTATAATTGAGATTGTGTATTTTTTTGTCTGTAACCGAAACTATATTACTACTCAAGTCACAATTCCCTTAGTTATTTACCTCACATTCTCCATGATTTTATTTTTATTTAAACCTCAATTATATATATTATTAATAAAATTGCTTTACATTATTAATTCTGTTGACCATATTTACATACTAATAATATGCAATTATATTTATATATACAATAAAATAGTGATTTACAGTTGAATGGGAAGGCTAATTTGCATATTGATATTAAACATTTGATTTTAATAAATATGTGCTTAGTATTATTGATTTCTAATTGTTTGGTTTTATCTTAATGAATATGATCAAAATTCTTGGATATAAATCTTAAAAGAAATCTATTAACAAGAAGAAATAACTATGATTTTATTCTTTACTTCCTATTTTAACTAAATAGTTAAATGAGGAAAATTTAGCAATGAAATACGGGAGTGATGGAAAATTAAGTTTCTGTTGTTCTATTTTTCAATTATACCGCTCTCTGTTTTAAATCTTTTTATCTGCATTCTTATTTTGTTTCATTAGCCTTTCTAATTTAATATAATATTTTATTACATTAAAATTTAAATACTTGCACCCGGAGGGTGCATATATTTGCTAGTATATATATATATATATATATATATATATATATATATATATGTTTGGAATTGGTTGATTGAAAAAATATTTTTCATATCGTAAAACTATTTCTTTTGGGCTATTCAAAATGACAGCAAATCAAACAGCATACTTAGGCTTGAATTAGTGTCTGTCATCAAATCGGCCGGGGTTGAGAAGTGCAAACGATATAGGATTTATAGAAAAAAAAGTGGAAAGTGTACTGGGAAGCATATTTTAATAAAAACAAAAAACCAAATTTTACACATGGGCTAAACATGCCTCTTCCACTATTACCAGAGTAGATAAGACAGTCCAAGGCAGGGAAACACGCTGACTCTCCGGTGAAGAAAAAGTTCTGGGCGCATTGGTCAGTAAAGAAGTTCATATTGACAGTGTCCTGGAACATGAAAACAGCCATCATTATTGATTTCTTTTGGAAAAGGTGTAACTGTAAATAGCGCTTTCTTTTACCAACTCCTACGGCAAATTTTGCCTTATTTATTGAGAGAAACTCGTATATAAATTGTTAGTCACTTTTTTTTTCTGAAGTAGGTCATCTTCTTAATCATGAAAAAAGTCACACATCTAACCCTCAGGCTAACTTTACTCTTGTAGGGCCTGCCACATACGTGACAAGCAAACGAAATGCTTCGAACATTGTCATTAACAGCGTGGAACACTTATATAGATTTTCAGACTCTAGACCGAGATTGTCACAGAATTGCCACGAAATTCAGTAGGTCGCTGCGAAATGACTTGTGCAAAATCAGTCTGCGATTGTTTGCTGTCATTAAAACTCATATGAATCAAGTCCGTTTGATAAACAATCCGTACCGCAGATATTACAAACATGTTCACGCTATGTGTGTGTGTGTGTGTGAGTGTGTGTGTGAGTGTGGGGGAGAATAAAATCATCAGGGCGTCACCGATATGTGATGTTGTAAATGTTGTTTGTGATTTTGTAAATTCTAAATAATATGGAAAGAAAAAGGAGAAAAAACTTTATATATTATATTATGTATTGAATATTATTCAAAAGTTACATTGCATATGTTGATGCCCTGATGATGATTTAATATATAAACCGAAACATTTCAACATTGGATAATACTCCTAACTATAATTAAACCCTGTTTCTTGGAAAGATGCACCAAAAAACGTGTCAGAAATATGTTCTGTGATCTGGTTAGTGCATTCCCAGTAAACCCACACTTTGGATAATCTTTTCCCGTGGTCTCTCCCCCCGGCTTTTCGCACAAAAATCGATATAAACTACAATAATTAGAAGACCAAAAATTCGCAGATACGAAACTAAACTGACCAAACCAAAAAAATAACTATAAGGATACTTATGGTCTAAATAAGGGGTCACCAAACTACGTTTCAGACCCGCGAAGGCATTTTATTAGGCCCGCCGACGGTACTTGAATTTGTTAGTTAAATCGTACACAACGCGAAACATTCGGATACCATTTAAATTTAAATATCACGTTAAGCTTACTAAATCTTCATGGATTTGACTACTGTAGGTAGGATACAAAATTTCGTGCGTGTGAGTATTTCACTGGTTACTTACGCGCTACCGAATTTTCACTTGTTACGACTTGTTACAAAAATAATGTGGCCCGAACTCGTTATTTTTTCAATTATCCGGCCCACCGTGAAAAATGTGTTGTGATTCCTGGTCTAAATTATCATTATATTACCACCACAGTCATTATCATCAATATATACCTCCCTATAATCCTATTATAAGATTATGACTACCATTATGCACTAGCTATCTATAAATTAATACATGTGTACCTTATTTGTACGACCGTCACCCCTATGCAACACCTTCTGGTCACAAATGAGACCGTCCAAATCATCCAAAATAAAATGCAAAATGTAAATCCTGATTATCTGGTTTTACTTATCTGCCGAATTATTATCTCTTATGAGTATCTTCATGAATAGAATTTTTTTTCAGAATACACGGTTTGTCAAAAAGTACAAAAAATCTTCATACTTTTTGACCCAACATGTATGCTCCAGCATTCCGTAAAACTCAGTAATTAATAACCATGTTTTTGTTCTATGTCGGAAGATGCTGTTTCGAGCTAAGCTTGTTGCAGTTGAAATAGGTTATTATAGGAAGCTAATTTAAAAGTTTTTTCCTCCATTTATTCATTATATTGCTGTAAGTTCACTCAACTGAAACAATGTTCATCGAGCTCCCAAACGGATCACCTTCATCACTACAGATGAACTCCACACGGGACGATCCTCAACACCAAATACACACACACACACACACACACACACACACACACACACATATATATATATATATTCAGGGATTGACATTTTTCGATTTGTTTAGCCTTACATTTGAACATATATGCCCGCCTAAATTCATTAATTATTAACTAATTAATTTTCAAAATTGGGTATGACTTCAATTAAGCACATATCCTCCAAAAATTGTCGGCTAAAAGCCATATCAAATAAACACATTGTTTAATTACGTACTCTCATATATATATATATAAGTAAAGTGAAGTCGTCGGGTTGGTCAAAAGTTGATTTCAGCCAGAGAACGAGGGAGTCTATCCCCTTTTCACTAGCTCTAGACCAAATGTATTGTTTTGGCGTCTGACCTGGAGCTCAACACCTACCATCAGCTCCTCACTTACTGCACTGATCCATGTGCTACTCATACGCTGAGTTGGGGAGGGCCGGTATCAAACCAGGAACATTATGGTTCCTAGTCGGACGCTCTACCGACTGAGATTGCATCGAAGTAATTATCTGGCCTAGTTACAGAATTACTTCTATGCAATAAATATGTATATATACTAATAGATATTTATTCTTATATATATATATTTATTTTTATATATCTATTTATTCTTATATATCTATATCTATATCTATATTTATCTATCTATCTATCTATCAATATATATATATATATATATATATATATATATGTGTGTGTGTGTGTGTGGTGTGTGTGTGTAATATAGTGACAAATTTGAAAAACACAGGTTCAAATAAAATGAGTGGTATTTATTCACCCAACGCTGCAGTGTTTCAATCTGTTTAGTAGATCTTCTTCAGGGCCTTTGTTGATATAAGGAAAAGTAAAAATATTATCACAGAATAATAAGATGACTTTGATCGGTTTGTTTACAATGTTTTGAATGGAAAGTCAGTGTTTCCGGAAATAGATTAGAAAATTTATGAGACGCTCAGGATTAACGGTTTTGAAGTCGATATTTTTACATACCGTCGGATTCACTTCCATTTTTCTCTTCATATATATATATATATATATATATATATATACTTTGAAGATTGTTATTGTTTGAGTAAACTATGTTTTCGACGAAGGTAATTATCAATTCCTGTCTTAAAAAAAGGAGACCAATTTTGAAAAGAACTGGTATCCAAATTTAAAAGTATCATCATTGTCTTTTGCGTTTATATTTGCGTCAATGATTACATCCCATTTTCGCAAATAAAACGGAACATTTCCCTACATTAAACTTTGTTTTCCCTTCATCAAATGTTTTTTCAAAGCTGAAAACATTCACAGCCTTTCTTTCTGCCGAGGAATTCGTCTTTGAAGGTAGATTAGCTCGGAGATAATCACTAACAATTTTGTGGATTATAATCGAATGAAATTCCGATGAAGGGAGGACAAATACGAATTCCGAAAATAGGTGAAACTATTTTTGATTCTAATGAAACGCCGACTGAGGAATGGTAAAAGGAACAGTGTTGGTGGTGTAGTGGAAAAAGTGCAGGCGAGACAATAAATATAAAGAGGACAGAGTAAAAGATTGGAAAGAAGTTGAAGACAAGATTAGGAGAAACTGAAAAATAAATAATAAAAATAGAAAAAAAAGAAGATTTTGTTTGGTTTATTTCTTCATCGGCATATCAACACCTCATAGGCATCCGTAATTTATTAAATTTTTATATCCGCAATTTAATTCAATTCGAAATATTTGATTACAATCTGGTTTGGTTTGTTTTGTTTTACGGCATATCAACCTCAATGGGTCATTTAATGCCGATAAAGTTTTGAAATAAATCAATTCTTAATGGATAATACAATTTTTTTATAAATACATTTTTCTATTTAACCCATAGATGGGACCCTAACAGGTACTACCACTCCGGGTCAGAGCAAACCAGGGAGCAATGGTAGTGAAGGGGTGCTCCACATTGCCCAAACCTCCAAAACTGGAACCTCACCATCAGATAGAGTTTAACGTCATTCCCAGGACATGTAGACACACAACCACCGCCTTCTAGCACCCATATAATAAAAACGGTTGGGGCTTGCCATAAGGGCAATAGGGTTGGGAAAATCATATAGGTGCTAGGGCTTGACGTGACCAGCCGATTAATCGGAGAGGGCCTCTCCTACCGCCCGTCTAGCCCAAGATAGGGTCAAAGTGGAGTATTGCATGTCATGAACTGCTCATCCACCTGGGCTCTATCCTTAAGCATCACGAGTCGCCACCCTCGGCCAACAGGTGGCCCAATTGGGGGAGTCTTACCCATCTGCAGAGTTGCAGTCGGTGCATTCTAATTGCATTTTATTTTGAATTGCAACGTTTTTTCAGTCGCGAAAAAATTTTTATATTATTAGTAAAAAGTAACGTCAGCAGATTGGTATATCGTTGTTATCAACCGGACAGCGAGGGAGTTTATACCCTTTTAACTAATGCTTGTCCAGTGAGATTGTTTTTACGTTTGACATCGAGCGTAAAATCTACCGGCAATTACTGGATGCCGTGTAGAGGACCTGTTAACTGATAGCGACGGATGTAGAAAGGGAGTGGTTGTAAACTGTGCAATATTGTAGGTCGATTTTTCACTTCATAAAAATATCAAATTGTCCATCTATGCAAAAGTTGTGTGTTAGTATACTGAATACTGATACCAAGAATTAGATCTTTTACTTGAACCATTGTTTGAGGAAATAGCATCAAAGATCGTCTACTAAAATGTACTAAAAATCCTCGTTATCGCAAAATTTAGCCTTTAGAAACGAGGATTTTTTATGCATTTTTGGAGACGATCTTTGATGCTATTTCTTCAAACAATGGTGCAAGTGAAACATTTTTGGTATCAGTATTCGGTATACTAACACACAACTTTCGCATAGATGGACAATTTGATATTTTTAAAAAGTGAAAAATCGACCTACCCTAATGTGCAATCAACACGATTTGATGATGAGATAATACCGTTAAATAACTAATTCTAGTTATTTCAAATATTATCATTAGTTTATGATAATCTTTTGTAAACAAATTTAGCTTCACGTGACGTTCCTTAAAACCAATAATTTGCATACAGTTAAATTGTTTCAAGTATTTCAACATAATATTATCATCATTAAACTATTTATTTGAACACAATTACCCACCGGGAAATGGCATCGGAGTACAAACCGCATCTTGCGCCTGTTCCCTCCAAACAACTTGCCAATTGTATCTGTCCGTCTCCTTTGAACACCTCGACAAGATTTCCAACTTTTTCATTATCTTTTTCACACTCACTCTCGTTCTCCACTTGGCCTTCCCAATAAAGAACCAAGATCAGTTATTAACATGTACCATTCCTACGTTTCCTTATTCTGGTTATTTTCTATCATTTCCTTTTTTTTTCAATTCTTCCTCATTTGTCCCACGTCGAACCACCGCTGACTTTACACATTAACTTCCACTCTCATTATTTTAAAACATAATGTGCTTATGTGCGGTAGATTTTTCTATTTATTTGTTTGTTTTGTTTTACAGCATATCAACCTCAGTGGTCATTTAATGCCGATAAAGTTTTGAAATAAATCAATTCTTAATAAATAATACAATTTTTTTATAAATACATTTTTCTATTTAACCCATAGATGGGACCCTAACAGGTACTACCACTCCGGGTTAGAGTGGACCAGGGAGCACTGGTGATGAAGGGGTGCTCCACATTGCCCAAACCTCCAAAATTGGAACCTCACCATCAGATAGAGTTTAACGTCATTCCCAGGACATGTAGACCCGCAGCCACCGCCTTCTAGCACCCATATGATAAAAGGGGTTGGGGCTTGCTATAAGGGCAATAGGGTTGGGAAAATCATATAGGTGCTAGGGCTTGACGTGACCAGCCGATTGATCGGAGGGGGCCTCTCCGACCGCCCGTCTAGCCCAAGATAGGGCCAAAGTGGAGAATTGCATGTCATGAACTGCTCATCCACCTGGGTTCTATCCTTAAGCATCACTGGTCGCCACCCACGGCAAACAGGTGGCCCAATTGGGGGAGTCTTACCCCTCTGCAGAGTTGCAGTCGGTGCATTCTAACGCCCCAGACGACAGGGCGGGTCTTACTTTTAGCGGGAATTCCAGAGTATGAGAAGCAGTGAGCATGATATTTGTTAAGCTATGGAAGTACAGAATTGACTTTATTTATTCATTTATTTACCAGTGTTTTTCTCTTTGTATATTTTTTTTATCAGAACGATGTAAAATAAAAGAAAGAAAAATGGATGGTTGATGTCTTAGCTGTCTTCGCGAAACACTTTTCTTTTTTGATTATGTTGATCTTCTAAACGAGGCCTTGAGAGACACAATTCAAAGAGCCAGGATGGAAATAAAATTCTTAGTGGAAAACAGGACGAAAAATAGATTAATAAAACAAATAAGAAAAAATGACTTAATGGGAAAATAAGGGAATTGCTCTTTTGCTTTAAGACTAATTAACGAACCGTTGCCTTCTTAGTTTCTCGAAATATATTTGATGCTTATTTTTTTCTTTTCTTTTCTTTCTTATTTTTTTTTTTTCTTTTTCTTTCTTTTTTCTTTTTCTGTTTTTCTTTTTTTCTTTTCTTTTTCTTTTTCTGTTTTTTCTTTTTCTTTTTCTTTTCTTTTCTTTTTTTTCTTTTTCTTTTTTCTTTTTCTTTTCTTTTTTTCTTTTCTTTTTTCTTTTCTTTTTTCTTTTCTTTTTTTCTTTTTTCTTTCTTTTTTCTTTTTCTTTTTTCTTTTTCTGTTTTTCTTTTCTTTTTCTTTTTCTTTTTTTCTTTTCTTTTCTTTTTCTTTTTCTGTTTTCTTTTTTTCTTTCTTTTCTTTTTTCTTTTTCTGTTTTCTTTTTTTTTTTTTCTTTTTTTTTTTTTTTCTTTTTCTTTTTTTTCTGTTTTTCTTTTCTTTTTCTTTTTCTGTTTTTCTTTTCTTTTTTCTTTTTTTTTTTCTTTTCTTTTTTTTTTCTTTTTTTCTTTCTTTTTTTCGTTTTTCAATTACTTATTCCTTTTTTATATCTTCATTATTTGTCACATTTTTTTTGTTTTTTTGCTGGATATCTTCTTTTTTTTTTTTCCTTCTATCTGTGTTTATCTAAACTTTAGTATTCCGTTAAGATTTCGCACCATCATCTTCTTCTTCTTCTTCTTCTTCTTCTTCTTCTTCTTCTTCTTCTTCTTCTTCTTCTTCTCTTCTTCTTCTTCTTACTACTACTACTACTACTATACTACTTAACTATTATTTATTTTACTTTCGCTCTTTTTCTTTTTCCATTCCTCCTCTTTCTTTAGTTCTTGTACTTGTTCTTCCAACTACTACTACTGCTTACTACTAACTACTACTACTACTACTACTATCTATCTATCTACCTCTATCTATCTATCTATCTATTTTTGACACTTCTGCCTCTTCATCAACACCTTCTTCTTCTGAAATTGCACGATATCTTTCTCTCTCTTTCTCTCTCTGTCTCTGTCAGTCTCTGTCTGTCTGTCTGTCTGCTCTCTCTCTCTCTCTCTCTCTCTCTCTCTCTCTCTCTCTCTATATATATATATATATATATATATATATATATATAGGTCACCACAGACACGCGTTTCGACTTATCAAGTCTCTTCATATATATATATATATATATATAATATTATATATATATATATATATATATATATATATATATATATTATATATATATAAATCATATATATCGTATTCTGTTAAAATCTAAATTATATCTAACGTTCATCTCTGTTTTTCGATCTATCTATCTATCTATCTATCTATCTATCTATATCTAACTTATTTTGTTCATCTCTATTTTTCGATCTATCTATCTATCTATCTATCTTAATTTTGTTTATATTTATCTATCTACTTTTCTCTAACCAATTTTTTCTTTTACACCATTATTTATATTATTCTTTTCTTTTCCCGGATTTACTTTGACACCAATCTTCTTTCATTCAGAATGTTTCATCTCTTTTTCAGCCTTCCTTGCTTTTTCACATTTTTTTTCTTTGTTTCCCTAACAGAGTTATTTTTATACAAATATATTTTGCAGTCATTCGTACTCTTGATTTGAACAAGATTATTTTTTTAAATTGCGTTCGTTTTTGCCGGAATCGAAGAATGATTGTTTTTTTTTTCTTTTTTAACTTCATTTATTGCGGCATTTTGCCGAAACGAACTTGACTCTATTCGTCTTTTATTTCTGCATTGAAACGACATAAATCATCCTTTAATTCACACATATCTATTTATCCATTCTATCTATCCATCAATCTATCTATCTATCTATCATCTATCTATCTATCCATCTACCTCTTTTCTTGAATTCACTTCTATAAATCTATCTATATATCGCCCTCCTTAATGTCAAATGTTGCACTCACACACACACACACACAACACACACACACACACACACACACACACGCACGCACGCACACAACATACGTATATATATATATATATATATATATATATATATATATATATATATATATATATAATTTATCTATCTCTTTCTCTTGATTCATATCTATCTCGGTTCTCCTTTATGTCAAATATTGCACACACGCATACACGCATACATATATATATTATATAATATATATATATATATATATAATCAGTCTTTTCATTATCATCAATTCCTGTTTCCATCCATCTATCCACCTATCTATCTATATATCTACTACTATATCTATATCTATATCTATCTATCTGTATCTGTATCTGTATCTGTATCTCTATCTATAATATATATATATATATATATATATATAATATATTATATATATATATTCATATCTATTAATCTATCTATCTATCAATTTTATATCTATCTAATCTTTCAATCTGCATATCTACTAATCTATCTTTCTTCATATCTCTTTACTATCTATCTATCTATCTATCTATCTATCTATCTATCTCTCTCTCCTCTCTCTCTATATATATATATATATATAATATATATATATATATATATATATATATATAATCTATCTATCTCTCTCTCTCTCTCTCTCTCTCTATATATATATATATATATATATATATATATATATATATATTCATATCTATTAATCTATCTATCTATCTATCAATCTATTTATCTATCAATCTATTTATCTATCTTTCAATCTGCATATGGACTAATCTCTCTCTCTCTTCATATCTCTTTACTTATCTATCTATCTATCTATCTATCTATCTTATTTCAGCTTTCTTTAATGTCAAATCTGCCAGCAAATGACCTTCGTAAGATAATGTGGCTTACATGATTTAAATGGCGCCGGTGGGCAATACAAGACCTTACCCAATGAAGACACACTTAGATATATGTGTGTGTATATGCGTGCGTGTACAGTTATGTGTTAGCGTGAGAATGACACATACTGAGATAGCAAAGTATATCTTTCATTCCTCATTTCCTTCATGTCCCTTTTTAATTTCCTTCTTCATTTCCATCTTTCTCTTTTTTTTTTCTTTTTGTTTTTGTTTTACTATTTTTATTTCCCGCTTCATACCTTTTGCTCTTCAATCTCGCATTTTCACGTATCCCTCACAGATTCTCGAATCTCGCTCACTTTGTTCTGTTCCCGTGACTGTTTCTTTTTTTTTTTTTTTTTCACCTTCGCTGCTCACAATAAGGACAGTTCTTTTCTTTTCTCTCGTCTTCCATTCCATCTTTCATTTGCTTTATTTTCTCTGCACGCCCATCTTTCTGTTGACGTCAAATAGTTACCGAGTGCCCGGGCACGAGACTGGCGAAGCGTGGAATTCTAGCTGACATCCGAATCTATTTCCCACGAAAACAACAACCACTTAGTGCCTCTCCCGTTGCTTTGGCGTTTCCGCGCTTTATTTTCCCGCCTTTTCGGTCCGAGGAGCGGGAGTTTATAATTATACGGGATTTAATGAAACGTGAGTATTCTGTAATGAGATCTCGTATAGTCGGTCGCTAACTATTAGGGAAAGACAAAGAGATAGATAGATAGATTGATTGATAGATAGTGAGAGAGAGACAGAGAGAGAGAGACAGAGAGAGAGATAGAGACAGAGACAGAGACAGACAGACAGAGAGTGAGAGAGAAAGAAAGAGAGAGAGATAGAGGGATTTATAGAAGGAGAAGGGGATCTATCTATCTATCTATCTATCTATCTATCTATATATATATATATATTATATATATATATATATATATATATATATATAGATAGATAGATAGATAGATAGATAGATAGATAGATGGAATCAGAGGCGGTTAAGGTTATGATTGACACTTATGGAGACGTTGCTGGTGGGATAAAAACAATGTGGAGTTATTTGTGGATCAGACGGAAAAATAAGGGGGGGGGGGGTATGTAACAACAAAAGGCAAATAATACAAAAAGAAGAGAAATACTGATTAAGAAAAGGGTAGAAGAAAAATGAAAGAAAGAAACAATCGAACAAAGAAAGAAGAAAGAAAGGGAAAAAAGAAAAAGTGTAAGAAAGAAAGACATATTGATATGAAATAAAGAAATAAAGAAAGGTAGTAATAAGAAAGGAAAAAAAAAGAAAGAAAAATGGGTTTAATAAGAAATAAAGGTAGAGAGAAAGAAAGAACAACAAAAAAAGAAAGAAAGAGAGAATGAAAGTAAGAAAGGGAAAAGGTCATAATAAAATAGATAGAAAGACAGAAAGAAAGAAAGACGTACTAATAACAGATTAGGATAGAAAAGAATGGCCCATTTATAATAACGAAAGAAAGGCAGAAAGGGAGAAAGAAAGAAAGAAAGAAAGAAAGAAAGAAAGAAAAGGAGTAATAAGAAAGAAAGAATGAAGGAAGGAAGGAAAGAAAAAAGTCCTTGTAATCGGAAAGAAAGATATAAAGAAATAACGAAAGGCAGTGATAAGATAGACGGAAAGAAAGAAAGAAAGAGTGTAATAAGAGATAAATAAAGAAAGAAAGAAAGAGTGGGTGTAATAAGAAAGAAGGAAAAAAGAAAGAAAGAAAGAAAGAAAGGGTGTAATAAAAAGAATGAGATTGTTCATATCCGGAAAAGAAAATTCACATACGTGGTGATCATCACTGTGACCGACAACAAAAGGCCAATCAAGGTGCGAGAGGCGGTCATCCACGAGACAGGGGATTTTTTACAAGGGAAAGTCAATTAGATACAGGGATACCCACGAGTCACACCCTAATTTCCTGAGCTTAGCGACACCTCAACAACGCACACCAGGGATGGTAGAATTCGATTTCTCAAGAACAGATCTTTCATTGATCAACTTGAACATACCCTATCACGTCTTCTTGTTTTTGAGCCTGGTTCAAAAGGAAGTTAGAAGATCGACAATAAAATGAGTGGCATTTCTCTGTGACCTCATATCTGACTTTTTCATTTCTTAGGAATCACCTGATCTCTCTCATCATTACTACATAATGTTTCGTATTTGAAAAGTTCATAGAGAATAAAGCAATTTTCAGTCCACTTTGCAAGTGAGTGATCATATATGGGGTCTGCATACGCGCTGAATGTCGACCAAATCCCCGATAAAACGGAAATAACGATGAAAGACTAATTAGAATAAATTCAATCCTCCCTTGATAGAAGCATACTATCATCATGGACAGATGTTAACTGTGAAATGCTGATTAGAAA
The DNA here is from genome assembly GCA_023376005.1 of Doryteuthis pealeii. Classification (NCBI taxonomy): domain Eukaryota; kingdom Metazoa; phylum Mollusca; class Cephalopoda; order Myopsida; family Loliginidae; genus Doryteuthis; species Doryteuthis pealeii. The sequence goes on along the minus strand of CM042153.1, from coordinate 60,714,694 downwards.
TATTCACTCCTATTTAAATAGAAGCATCAATATCCTCATATATCAATGTTAACTAATTATAATCCTCAACCTCTTCGTAAATAGAAACAACATCATCATCATGAACAGCAGTTACCTATGAAATGATAATAATGACCCTTCACCTCTTCCTAAATAGAAGAACCAATGTCATCATGGACTGCTATTAACTATGCAATGCTAATTAGAATCATTCACCTCTTCCTAAATAGTAGCATCAATGTCATCATAGACCGCTGTTAACCATGAGATGTTAATTAGAATTCCCCACCGCTTCCTAAATAGAAGCATCAATATCATCATGGACCGCTGTTAACTATGCAATACTAATTAGAATCATTCACCTCTTCCTAAATAGAAGCATCAATATCATCATAGAACACTGATATACCAGGGTAACGAATGGTTTATTAAGTACTATAAAATATGCGACTGGACATGAAGCTCAACAGCCACTGATGGTGTCCTTTAAGTAAAAAAAAAAAAAAAAAAAGAAAATAAGAAATACATAGACAAAAGAAAAATTGCGAAAACGAAAGAAATAAAAGACTTCTGCCGTGAAATTTGAATGCATGAAAAAAGTAAAAGAAAGTTAGAAAAATAAACAAAAGCCCTGAAATACAAATATATATATATATATATATATAATATATGTGTGTGTTGTGTGTGTGTGTGTGCGCGCGCGTGTGTGTGTGAGTGTGTGTGTGTGTGTAATATTACGAAAAATTGAAAAACAAAATTTCATAAACGAGTAATATTTATTTCGCCTACGCTGCAGTGTTTCGATCTGTTTCAATAGATCTTCATCGGGGCTTTCGTTAGTTTGAGTTGACCGACCATAAAGCAAAATAATCTTGCAGATTTCTTATTTGCTGTAATACATTCATTTTTACTCAAACTAATGAAAGCGCCCTGCTGAAGATCTATATGAACTTGTGTTTTTCAATTTTTCATAATATATATATATATATATATATATATATATATATATATATATATATATATATATATATATATGAATAATTTATTTTATTTCGACACAAACACTTACACATTCTAATACTCACACCGCAAATAAGAATATTTGACGTCATATTTTAAACCGTTCATTTTTTCAACGTTCTTTTTTCTCAGACTACAAATTTTAAACAGACCGATAAACAAGAACTATTACTCGCCTTTCTCCTTATTCTGTGATAAAAAAAAATTGTATCACCTTCCACATACCAACAAAAGTCCTGAAGATGATCTAATTAATAGATCGAAACACTGCAGCGTCGGCCAATAAACTCACCACTTAACTCATTTAAACCTGTGTTTTTTCAATTGTTTATTATACTACACACACACACACACACACACACACACACACACACACACACACACACACATATATATATATATATATATATATATATATATATATATATAACTCAAGAGCAAGTAAATGTGAGTATAGTGAGAGGAAGACATGGGTTCATAAATAAATCAAATTAGTAAACGTCTCTGAGCAGATGTAAGACCAAAACAAGACGGAGTGAAAGAGAATCTTACCATGAAGATGGAGACGAGACGGCTGCAATTCACCAAAATACCTTGAGAAAAACAATTCTATTATCTGTATTATTAATTGGAAAGACTTTTATTTGTTTGACCTCTACAGACAGCAAACTGTCTTTTTAATATATAGGTACCAAGTTGGATATGTATACGTACTAGAGTGCTCTGGTTCAAATCACACTGAAAGTATTGTTACATAATTATTAGATTCCTAATATTTATGTACATTAGTGTAGAAACAAGATGGCGTTTTAAGTGCAGCTGATGGCCTTGAAGATTGAGTGACAAGCTTGACCTCAGTCCTACCCTATCTTCCGGGGATAGCCGTGAGAACCGGTAGAGAGGACCCTCTCTTCCGGTTTAGATAGTAAGTAAGTTTCAGTCAGTTAGAGACTAGCAGCCGAGCTCGACGGAAGGGTAAGTCGCGTTACACGCGCTCCCGTCTTAATCTGCGCAGATGTCTGGTTGGGGATTTAAAAATAAAGTATGATCAAAGCAAATCGGAGTCTTGTGTTATTACCTCTAAAAACTAACAATGACACAGGGCTTCTGATAAAGAGAAATCCCTAATAGAAGACCAGACCCGAAGTCCCAAGAAAGACATTAGAATATTCCAGACCAAGACAAGATGTTATAAGATTCCAAATGTTGCATAGCGCGTCGTCACTGTTTTATCTTCGTTGTAAGGGATGACAATAAAACCAAAGTTATCCTCCAGAAGTTTATTGAAATAAATTCAAGCTTCTTAACTTCGAGAGAGAGGGTCAGTTTAATTAATATATTTAGTCTTTAGACTTTCGGTCCTTCGATTAAATTTCTGGGCGACAAGCTTTTTCAGTTGGTAAATATTAAGGCTAGCTTTTCCGACACCAACTACACGAGGTCCCGCTCGGCCGACTACTCGTACCGACTCTCCCCGACTACTGACCCCGATCACCTCACTCTCTCTTCGGCTGACTGCCTCCGGGGTTGACTGACGACCGACCTGTCTCGAGCCCTCAGTTTTTTTTATATCCATAGCTACTCCTACACATTTTTATCTCTTGATCTGATAACGGGAAGATGTTATATTTCTTTGTTTAATAAAACCGGAAATTCATATTTCCGTTTGTACAATATATAACACAAAGACGACCAGAAGAATAGAGTCAGAAAGAAGTAAGTAAAGAAGTAAAGAAGAAGGGTATACAACAATATTAGTTCCTACTCGATCAACGAAAGTAAAATGCGATAAGCCAGTTCAATATTCAGATGGATGAGTATTTAAGAAAAGCAGGTACTGTACGTAACTGAATATCAGATGATTCAGTATTAAATGTCCCGAAATGCGTTGATATGAGATAAAAACAAAATAACCAATCAACCAACTATAAGTGCTAGATGCAGTGGAATGTTTTAAGTTAACTTTTTCCTCATGTGGAAAAGGTAGCTCTCAATTTGGTGAATATTGGTCTTTTATTGGGTTTATTGCACGACTAAACACATTTTTCTTTTCACTTGAACTTTTCATCGCTTTCTTATTTCGTACACTTGGCACAAATTCGCTTGCGCATTCTTCGTTTCAATTTCATCAAAGGAGTTAAAAAGACTCCCAGATTAAAAAAAAGAGAAAGAACATGTTTAGAAAGAGAAGGAAGTACAAAGATTAATATCATTTTTGCTGTTGATGATTTTTAAACAATCGGATCCAAGCATTGACACACCGCTAATGGAAACGATATATATATATATATATATATATATATATATATATATATATATATTAAAAGGAAGGAAATGAATCCGACAGTATGAGTAAGAGCAAGATGGAATGAATAACAACACACAATGCTGTTAAAGAGAAAACAATTTATAACATATTCATAGCTGATATTGATCAATATTTCGATTTTACAAAAATCATCCTCAGAGCCAGTTACTCCGTGTTGTTGGTGATCGGAGATAAAAGGTGGCCGACAAAAAAGATATACACATTGTGGTGACCGACAAAAATATGGCGGGAATGCCCACTTTTAATTTTAGACAATTGAGGAAGCTGTATTGTGTGGCCGGCGACATTCACGGCCTATTTGTCAATATTTTCACACACACACATATATATATATATATATAATATATATATATATATATATATATATATATAATTTAAAAATTAATGGTAAAATGAATGAATGGATGAAATAAAAATGAATGAAATGAGGGGGATAAATGAAAAATCCTTTCGAAGGGACCCTTCTCAAAAGTATTAAAACACTTTTTGAGAGTGGGGTCCCTGATAGAAAGTGTTCCTCATCTATTATTAGACTCCTTTCAAGCATCAAGTTAATATAATTATTCTATAAGTTATTAGAGAAGATAAAACCGTCTCTTACCTTTGTAAAAATGATATATATATATTATATATATATATATATATATATACACACACACATATATATATATATATATATATATTATATATATATATATATATATAAAAGTATGTCTTTTGACTTACCATTTTTTAGGAATTTCATCGGGTCTCTCCATTCTAAAGTGCCCTAGCTTGATGTCCAGGTGGCAATTAATTATATTTTAGTATTATAATGGATCATAAGGGATTTAGGGAGGGTTTCAAAGAAAATTCTTGAAGTGTTATTTCCATTATCTTATTATCTGACTGTTTCAAGCTTTGTTCTCAATGTTCTTGAATTCATTCACCATTTGTGGACTGTTACTTGTTGATATTTTTGGTTACAATGCTGTAGAATTTAGTAATAAATAATACCGAATAATATCCATTTCGAATATATAATGTTCTACTAAAAATGATTATAATCTGGGTATCTTTAGAAGAAAATTAAGCTTTTATAAATTAAATCGTTAAACATATCTTATTATAATGGAGATTGTGTGTTTTTCTGTCTGTAACCGAAACTATATTCCTACTCAAGTCAAAATTCTCTTAGTTATTGACATCACATTCTCCATGATTTATGTTTATCTAAACCTCAATTATTAATAAAATTGTCTTACATTATTAATACTGTTAACTATGTCTACATATGGACAACATGCAATTATATTTATATATACAACAAAATAGCGGTTTATAGTGTGAACGGGTAGGCTAATTTGCATATTAATATTAAAAAATCGAATTTAATAAATATGTGCTTAGTATTATTGATTTCTAACTGTTTAGTTTTATTTTAATGAATATAAGCAAAAATCTCTTCAATGAATCTTAAATGAAATCCATTAACAAGATAAAATAACTGTCATTTTATTATTTACTTCCTCTTTTAACTAAATACTTAAATTAGAAAAAATAACAATGAAAGCCGAGAGTGATGGAAGAGTAAGTTTCAGTTGTTCCATTTTTTTATTATACTCCCTCTGTTTCAAATCTTTTATTATACTCCCTCTGTTTCAAATCTTTTTATCTGTATTCTTATTTAGTTTCATTAGTTTCATTCTAATTTAAAACAATATTTTATTACATTAAAACTTAAATACTTGCACCCGGAGGGTGCATATATTTGCTAGTACTTATAGCTAACTGAAACAAAACTTAAAGTTAAAATCACTTCTGAAAATGAACATTTACTGATTAGGTGTCCTAAGAGGGGAACTCTTCCTTACTCTCTCCACTCCTCTACTCTCTCTCTCTCCCTCCTCTTCTCTTCCTATAAAAAAGTCATTATGTGACACTAGAACAAGTGTGATTTTAATCTAGCTCAGTTGGTAGAGCGTCCGACTATGAACCACAAGGTTCCGTGTTCAATACCAGCACTCGCCAACTCAGCGTATGAAGTAGCATAGGGATCTGTGCGGTAAAGGGAGGTAGATGCGGTGCTCAACCTCAGACGCGTAAACGATCCCCTTGGTCAAACGCAAGTGAAAAGGGGATAGACTCCCTCACTGTTTGGCTGATACCGACTTTAGGTCACCCCGACGACTTCAGATACTTTTATTAGAAAATAATATTCGTTTTGATTGTAGAAGATTCTTATAGAAATGATAAAATTCTGTCCTATTTGGTTTGATTTGAAAATTAACCTTGTATTTAACTTTCACATATTTTAAGGTTAGTTAACATTGAACAACGTATCTTTGAGGCGTAACACAGACTCTCAAAGATACGTGGTTCAAATTTAACTGAATTGAAAAAAAATGTAAAAGTTTTTTAAATAAAACAACTGTTGCATTATACCTTTTATTCATTAATCTATCAACACTGAAAATTTTCTTAAATTCGGTTAATTCCCTGATTTTTGGTATTTTTTTCTTTCGGCGGGGTGACATACGATAGTGGAATTTAGGTACGTTAAGTTTGATTTAGCCCCCTCTCCTCCTCTTCTCTTTCTATAAAAAAGTCAGTTTGTAACACTTGAACGAGTGTGATTTTAAACTATTTAGGAAGATTTGTTTATTTTATTTTTGTTTTACGGCATATCAACCTCGGTGGGTCATTTAATGACGATAAAGTTTTGAAATAAATCAATTCTTAATGGATAATACAATTTTGTTCATCAACTCATGTTTTTCTATTTAACCCATAGATGGGACCCTAACAGGTACTACCACTCCGAGTCAGAGTGGACCAGGGAGCAATGGTGATGAAGGGGTGCTCCACATTCCCCAAAACTCCAAAACTGGAACCTCACCATCAGATAGAGTTTAACTTCATTCCCAGGACATGTAGACCCGCAGCCACCGCCTTCTAGCACCCATATGATAAAAAGGGGTTGGGGCTTGCCATAAGAGCAGTAGGGTTGGGAAAATCATATAGGTGCTAGGGCTTGACGTGCCCAGCCGATTGATCGGAGGGGGCCTCTCCGACCGCCCGTCTAGCCCAAGATAGGGCCAAAGTGCAGTATTGCATGTTAGGAACTGCTCATCCACCTGGGTTCTATCCATAAGCATCACGGGTCGCCGACCCACGGCTAACAGGTGGCCCCATTGGGGGAGTCTTACCCCTCTGCAGAGGTGCAGTCGGTGCATTCTAACGCCCCAGATGACAGGGCGGTATTTAGGTAGAGGTATTAGATAATAATATTCGTTTTGATTTTAGAACATTCTTATTGAAACTAGCAAATATATGCACCCTCCGGGTGCAAGTATTTTAGTTAAATTTTATAATAAAATATCATATCAAATTAAGAAATGCTAATGAAACTGAATAAGAATGTAGATAAAAATTTTGAACAGAGGGGGTATGATTGAAAAATAGAACAACTTTGAAACTAACTCTTCCATCATTTTCCGTTACTCCCGTCTTTCATTGGTAAATTTTCCTAATTAAACTGTTTAGTTAAAATAGGAAGTAAAGAACAATATTACAGTTATTTCTTCTTGTTAAGGGATTTCTTTTAAGATTTATTGAAGGATTTTTGCTCATATTCAACAAGATAAAACCAAACAATTAGAAATCAATAATACTAAGTATATATTTATTAAAATCAAATTTTTAATATAAATATGCAAATTAGCCTTCCCATTCACACTGTAAACCTCTATTTTGTTGTATATATAAATACAATTGCATGTTATTAGAATGTAGATATGGTCAACAGTGTAAGTAATGTAAAACGATTTTATTAATAATTGAGGTTTAAATAAAAATAAAATCATGGAGAATGTGATGTAAATAACTAAAGGAATTGTGCTTGTATATAATATAGTTTCGGTTACAGACAGACAAACCACAATCTCCATTATAATAGGAAGATAACAAAATGCTGACATATTTGGTTTGAGTTGAAGATTACCCTTTTATTCAATTTTAAATAGGAAGTGGTGTACTTTCCGAATGAAAATATACATGCATAAACATAATGAGAATGGTTGCGTGGTGACTGGTTTGTTGTGTGTATGTATTTGTTAAGAAAACGCTGGTTGTGATTATTCGTCTCAGCGCATTTTTTAATGGGAATGTCGTGCGAGTTCGTTAGCAGGTGCGTTTTTCCTGTGTGTCCGTCTGTGCAGATGCGTTGACAGCTGACGTCAGAGCGGCGTGCACCGACTCAAGATTAGCAGGCCGAGATTGCGTGACCTTTTACGCGCCTATGGAAGCACGAAAGTGCTGAAAAAATTGTTTGTCATTTTGTTTCTCTTCGTTTGTTCAAGCTTTGAGTCATTTGTTTTTATTTTATCTTATTTGTATTTAAAAAAATTTTTTGAACTTCCTTCGTATTCTTATATTTATTTTGTGCATTTTTGAAAGTACTTAGATTATTTATTTTTGGATTTTTGGTAGCTGGTGCATTAAGGTTTGATCTCTTTGTGGTAAATGTTCTTGTAGTTATTTGTTGTTTTGCACGCTGCTTTCATATAACTTGATTAATGGACTTAGTGTTGTAGTCAAAGAAGACACACAAAACTGAGAAACCACGTTTGAATTGATCGAATCAAAAGAAAAATGAGGAAATGTATAATGGATTGTGATCAACACTAGCGCACGCAAATGCAAACATATATATATATATATATATATATATATATATATATATATATATATATATATATATATATATATACATATATATATATATATATACATATATATATATATATATATATACATATATATATATATATATATATATATATTAAATAAATGGATAGAATAGAAACCTACTCGAGTTTCATCGTTAGAATCATCAGGGTTAAATCCACTGAATTAATCGAGTTACCGATTAATTGCAGCTGATCACACGTATGTTCATTGAACAAAATTGAATATTATTCAATGAATATACGTGTGATCAGCTGCAATTAATTGGTAACTCGATTAATTCAGTGGATTTAACCCTGATGATTCTAACGATGAAACTCCAGTAGGTTTCTATTGTATCCATTTCTTTAATAAATTTGCTCTAATTTGTATTGAGCACTTTGTATTTGTTTTATCACGGACTTAACCCCTGGATCCTGTGCACCTCCAACGATCGTGCCATATTCACCGGTAAGCCACCCTTCATATATATATATATATATATATATATATATATATATATATATATATATATATATGTCAACAGGAAAATATATGTATTATATTTTGTTTTTTCTTTAAGATGGTAGACCACTTTTAAAAAGAAGTCTAATTGAAATATATATTTATAATAGCCAATATGCCTGGATTTGAATTGTTTCATACTTCAAATTTACGAATATTACACAAATTATCATGCATTGAGCTCTTCAGAGGACAACGAATAAATCTTTATAATATAGGTATTTGAAATGAATTTCTTTTATATATGAAAATTACATATATATATGTATGTGCGTGTGTGCGTGCGTGTGTGTTTATGGTGTGTGTGGGTGTGCGTGTGTGTGGAAAATCGTCGTGAATAGAATAATTTTCATCAATAACCTATCTGGTCTTTTTATATATATATATATATATATATATATATATATATATATATATATATATATATATATGCCGCATAATTTTACAAAATGCAGGCAAGTGGTATTGGCCTCAAAGTGAACTCAAATATCTTTCGTTCGTGGATTTTGATATTCCAGCGGTCCACAGGTTGAACATGAAAGAAAGCAAAAAGATATACAAATAATTAGACCTTGATAGAGATCTGAAAAAGAAGTGGTTCATGATGGTAATAGTGATACCAGTTGTAATTGGTGCGCTTGGAACTGTACCAAAAGGGCTTGGAAAAAAGTCGGACGGAATTGGAAATCAGGGAAAAAATCGAGACCATCCATACAACATTATTGTTAAGATCAGAAGAGTCCAGCAAACCAGAGAAGAAGAAGAAGAAGAAGAAGAAGAAGAAGAAGAAGAAGAAGAAGAAGAAGAAGAAGAAGAAGAAGAAGTGAGACCATCCCCACGACAGCATTGCTGAAATCAGCTGGAATTTTTCAGGAGAGTCCCGGAGACCTGAAGAGACCTGTGGTCACTCAAACACCAGAGAAAGACCATCTGCTAAGACTGACGTGAAAAACTCAAATAAAAAACAATAACAGCAATAATAATAATAATAATAATAATAATAATAATAATAAAAAGGAAAAAAGTTATGGAATATTAAAGTGAAAGTGATACCAATCATGGTTGGTGCACTTGGAACAGTCCCAAAACGATTAGAAAAGGGTTTGGAAAGTTTGGAAATCAGAGGAAGGATTGAAACCATTCAGAACACTGCACTGCTGCAATCTGCCAGAATACTCAGAAGAGTCCTGGAGACCTGAGGAGACTTGCTGTCACTCAGACTCCAGTGAAAGACCATCAGCTAATGCTGATGTGAAAACTCAAAAGGGGTAAATAATAATGATAGCAGCAAAAGAAGGAAGGCTCAAAAGATACCGAGACAGAACGAAATAATACAAGCAAAACAGGACCTTCCGAAACAACGAATGGGAATTCTACCAACAAATCGGTGGAGCAGATAATGATGTTTTCACAGTTACATGGTTTCATGTATTCCTATTTAATACAACTCATGTGCACATATTTATTTGAGTAAACGTATTCCTATACTATATCAATCATTTTCAGATCTATTTGACTCATATATATATATATATATATATATATATATATATATATATATATATATATATATATAATATATATATAATGCGGCGATGAGGCTCTGACTAAAGAAAAATCGGTTGAGTGTCGATCCCGGCTTGAAGCAGCTTACAAAGTTTAGCCGCACCGAAACAAAACTAGACTTGCATTGTTTATTTGTGTTAGAATTTTCTTCTTTTTTGTATCCTTCACCAAATTTAAAATTAATTACTTTTATGTTTATGAATATTTCATGACTGTCGTTTAACGAGAGCCTATATATATATATAATATATATATATATATATAATATATATATATATATATATATATATTCATTCGCTCTCAACAGACATTCAAAAAAAGAAGAAATTACAGTTATTCACCCATTTCATTCATAACACGAGGAAAAAAGAAAGGAGGAGAAGAAAGAAAAAAAAGGAGAGGAAAAATGAATAAGAAGAGAAATTATAACCACACAAAGAAAAACGTAAGAACGTCCATTTCTGATACGAACCTCTGATGATGAAGTTTATGCTTCGAAATCGATAAGACAAAAATAACATCTTTTTGTTTTTATTTTTCATACGCATTGTATTCGCCTTCAATTCTTATTAATTATATATATATATATATATATATAAATTCAGTAGTTTACTTGCCCTTAGGCTTATTCTCCATGTTTACCGTTTTTTTACATGACACAAATTCGTATGACAGGTGCAAGACTTGTCTGATTTATTATTCTCACAAATTGTTTAACAGTTTATTCTTTTCCGCCATCTTACCTGTGGATGGTGTTTGTTTATGTTTTGGATAAAGATTATTTCTGACAGTTTATTAACAAAGCCAATGATAACCCTAAGATGAAAATCATTTCATTTTTCATATTTGGAAAACAAAAACATCAAGAAATAATAACCTAATAAAGATTATTTATTATTATTATTATCATTATTATTATTATTATTATTATTATTATTATTATATTATTATTATTATTATTATTATTTAATAAAACTAATGCTAACCCTAAGATGAAAATCATTTCTATCAGTTTATAAAACCAAACAAAAATATTCATCTACAAAAGATTCGCTTACAAATAGTGTATGCAAAACAAAACAAAATATTCGGCATAAAATAACCCACAACGGTTGGTATGTCATTAAACTCCAACTAACTAATTACCAACAGAAGTATCGTCTTATATATCATTTATTTCCCGCACAAGTAACAACCATACTCTACAAAGAAGGAACAAAATAAATATGTCTTCTGCATAAAATAACCCAAGTGTTGACATGTCATAAAGTCCCACCAAACAACGAGGAAAGAATACAAGCGAACTATGAACATCTCAACAAGGTAGGTATGCTAACGTAATTAGGAAGGTCGATCGATTTGAAACAAATGTGGGGTCTGATAAAGGTTTATTCTATTTCTGATTTTACTTAATTTGGCATGAATTAGACGAACATATTATAATTAACTAACAATAAAACACTGTATTGTTATAATTTATTCTTAACCATATTTGGTAAATACAGCTTCAGTTTTGAAAATTTTTAACACACTTCGTAGAGTTCAATTCTTGTCTATGCAATCTTCAGAACTGGTTATTTTCATTTTTTCTATAATTCTCTCAATTTTAGGAATACTAGCAAATATATGCACCCTCCGGGTGCAAGTATTTAAGTTTTGATATAAATAAATATCATATTAAATTAGAAAGGCTAATGAAACTGACTAAGAATGCAGATAAAAAGATCTGCAACAGAGGGGGTATAATCGAAAAATAGAACAACTTTGAAACTAACTATTCTACCATTTTCCATTACTCCCCTCTTTCATTGGTAAATTTTCCTAATTTAACTATTTAGTTAAAATAGGAAGTAAAGGATAACATTACAGTTATTTCTTCTTGTAAATAAATTTCTTTTAAGATTTATCCACGAGATTTTTGTTTATATTTCTTAAGATAAAACCAAACAATTAGAAATCAATAATACCAAGCACATATTTATTAAAATAAAATTTTAAATATCAATATGCAAATTAGCCTTCTCGTTCAAACTGTAAACCGCTATTTTGTTGTATATATAAATACAATTGCATGTTATAAGTACGTAGATATGGTCAACAGTATTAATAATGTAAAACAATTTTTATTAATAACTGAAGGTTTAAAAGAATGAAATCATGGAGAATTTGACGTAAATAATTAAAGGAATTGTGACTTGAGTAGTAATATAGTTTCGGTTACAGACAGAAAAACACACAATCTCCATTATAATAAGATGTCATATCAGAATATTGTATTAACTAGCAGTTGGGGGTGGGGTCTGTAGCTACACAAAGCATCTGTGTTCGTGATGCAGGGATTGATGTCATGTTGTATTTTGTGTCTTTTTATCCAGAGTTTCCAAGGATTTATGTAGTCAATCGTTGGCTATTTTCTTGTTTTCTTTTTTTTTTATCTTTCCAAAGTTTCCAAGTTTCTAGTTAAGCCAATAGCAGTCTATGCTTTACCTAAGCATCTGTTTTTATCACTTTTAGTAGATGAGATCTTGCTACCAATATATATGAACTAGTCTACTAATTTCGGTGGCTTGGCACTATCATGAACTGCTTAATCTAAGTTCATAAAGACCGCTGTTTCTTTCTGTCTGTTCCAAGCCACGTAGCAGATGTTTAGGTTAGGTTGGTTGGATTTTATAGCATGTAAACCCTTGTTGGGTTATATTATGCCGAAGAAGTTTTGTTTTTTTCATTCTTGATAGTTATCCAAATTTTTTTTTTAATACATTAGTAGATAATAAAATCATTTGAATGGGAAAAAAAAAATCAGAGAAGATAATTTTAATAATGCAGAAACCAAAATTATGAATTGTTTTTCCTACATAAATCAATTGTTTGGTTTAAACATTTTTCCCGTACAGATTTATGCAAATCAGGTTTTTGATTTTAAATTTAAAATAATTAATAAAATGAAATTTATTGTGTACAGTGCTCACACCACAACTCATCAAAGTCTCATGTCAAGTACACATAATAATGTTGTGTCAGGAACATGAAAGTTTGTAGTCAAGCCATTCGTTGTTGCTGTTTTTGTAACTTAAATTCTCACCATTCAGTTTTTGCATTTCTTGTAGCTGCTTATTGATTATCAAATGTTCTTTTTCTTCTTCACATGTAGAAGAGAATATGGTTTACCTCCGGAAACGACGCGCGTTCGCATATGGATGAAAAAACCTCAGAGCCATAATTTAAAGTACATGATCTCGAAGTTAAAAAGAATTGGCAAGATTAAGTTGAGCTGTATGCAGATTTCCCCGAGACCAACCACACAATAAAATAGGTCGAGCGACATACTAACACTAGTTTTTGTCACTCGATTGTGTGCGCTCGCTTCATTTGTAAAAGGTTGTTGTGCTATTATTTCAGATATCAGTGTTGAAATTTTATCCTCGGGCGTAGACTCAATTATTCCGTTTGAAATTGGTTTGTTTGTTTGTTTTGTTTTACGGCAACCTCAGTGGGTCATTTAATGCCGATAAAGATTTGAAATAAATCAATTCTTAATAGATAATGCAATTTTTTTTATAAATACATTTTTCTATTTAACCCATAGATGGGACCCTAACAGGTACTACCACTCCGGATGAGAGTGAACCAGGGAGCAATGGTGATGAAGGGGTGCTCTACATTCCCCAAACCTCCAAAACTGGAACCTCACCATCAGATAGAGTTTAACATCATTCCCAGGAATGTAGACCCACAGCCACCGCCTTCTAGCACCCATATGATAAAAAGGGGTTAGGGCTTGCCATAAGGGCAATAGAGTTGGGAAAATCATATAGGTGCTAGGGCTTGACGTGACCAGCCGATTGACCGGATGGGGCCTCTCCGACCGCCCGTCTATCCCAAGATAGGGCCAAAGTGGAGTATTGCATGTTAGGAACTGCTCATCCACCTGGGCTCTATCCTTAAGCATCACAGTCGCCAACCACGGCCAACAGGTGGCCACATTGGGGGAGTCTTACCCCTCTGCAGAGGTGCAGTCGGTGCATTCTAACGCCCCAGCCAACAGGGCGGGTTTGAAATTGGTTACCTGGTTCAATTTATCAACAACTCATAGTAGTGATATTTTCAAATTAATTCATAGCTTAAATCATGGTTATAAGGTTTCCATTGCAGCAAATTTCCATTATTATTTTGGTCCTTTCATGAAGAAAAAGTGAAATATTATAATTAGTATTTGATAGTTATCAGTGTTATATCACAAAAATGAATTATCAGAAAATTTCGATCAGTGAAGAATATTCAGTCGAAAATTAGACTAAACTTTAATCTTTATGTTAAAACATCGTGTGTTGTTGTAATGTGAATATAATTATGATGTGCCAAATTTTGTTGGATCACATACAAAGAGAATGTGGACACGTGTATCGCCAGTGGTACATTTGACTTACGAGTGCCCCAACTTACGCGTTTTCCGAATTACGAGCTGTCACTTGGTCAATTTGTGGCTTTTCTTGTGAGCAAAAATTTTAAGTACGCTTATGTTCTCTAAAAATATTCAAAGTTCCAAATTTACTACGCCAAAGAAAATATTATTCATAAGAAAATAAACCTTATAACATACGACAGCACAGAATTCATTACATTCTATTTTATTACGTATTTATACAATACAGAAATCGAAGGGGCCAAAACGTGAATAATGACTTCTCTGTGAGTTCCTCTCCGTGGGAAGGAAATGTTGGGTCTTGGGAAAATTAAAGATATCAAAGTTAAACTTATTCTTCGCGTTCGTTAATACGAGCAACAAATGGATAACAACCCAACCAACAACCCAAGACAATCTGAGAAGACGAGACCACCCTCTCTCAGGGGCTGTAGAATACGCTGATTGCAGGCAGCAGACGAGTAAGACCACCCTGTCGGCTGGGGCTGTAGAATACGCCGGCTGCACCCCTGCTGGGGAGTACGACCGCCTCTCGGTCAGAGGGATCAGGCCGTCTTGTCGGCTGGGGCTGGGGCTGTAGAATACATCGACTGCATCTCTGTAGCGGCGTAAGATTCCCCTCCCCCAATGAGACTACCTCTTAGCCATTAATTGTGACCTGATATGCTTAAGGACGGAATCCTGGCTGAGTAGTCCATAAAATGTACAACTGCACTTTGGCTTTTAGGCTAGACAGGGGTCAGAGAGACCCCCTTCGATCAATCGGCAGCTCAAGTCCAGTTCTAGCACATACATGATTATTCAGACTGTATAGCTCTTATCACAAACCACCAATCCCTTTTTTTATAAATGTGCTTGAATGCAGTGGCTGAAGGTCTTATCATCCTGGGTATTATATTAAACTGCATCTGGTAGTGGGGGTTCCAATTTTAGAGCCTGGGGGAGTCTGGAGTACCATTTCATTGTCATTAATCCCAGGTTAACTCTGATTAGGAGTGGTAGTACCTGTTAGGGTCGCATCTATAGATTAAATAAAGCAAAAATTAGTTCACAAACAATGTGTTCTAAAAAAAAAATAGTTTTAAAAAAATTGAAAATCCAACCACAATGAATAAAACAAAAAACGTCTTTGGCACAAAATAACATTCTGTAACCTCCAACCAATCAGCCACCGAGAGAACTTAGCTCAGATGTCAAAGAAGAAAAAGATGATGATAATGATAATAATAAGGATAAGAAGAATACAAATACGGCTAACATCTATGGTCTTAAAAGTTTCATGAAACGGGTAAGATGTATGTGAAAATACAAGGTATATGTAAATAAATACTTGTGGTTTACCCCCAGCTTTCTAGAAGCGATATGATAAAAAGTGCTCTTGGAAAAAGTATGGATCCACCTATTCTCCTGCCAGCTATGGGTAAATAATACGAAAGACTAAGCTCTTTAATCCTGGTTAGGTAACCAGTCTAGGAGAAGGGAAATTCTGATTTCAAACCTGTTAAACTCCGCTTAATATATTGACCTTGTGTTGCATCCGACTCGTGCATTCGGCTTGGAATCACAAGGTTCTTGGTTTGATACCGGCAGTGATGAGCAGATGGTAGGTGTGGCGCTTCATCTCAGATGCTAAAATAATGTCATTGGTCTAGCGCTAGTGAAAAGGGGATAGACTCCCTCGCTGATTGGCTGATACCGACATTAGGCCGTCTTGACGACTTTACTACTATCATATATAATATATATATATATATATATATATATATATATAATAAAAAGTGGGTGTTTGCTATAAGAGCAATTTGAAGAATGCGGCCAGGATAATTATATAGTTGCTTGGGCTTGACATGACCAACCGATTGATCGGATGGGTCCTCTCCGACTGCGCATCTAGCCCAACTAGGGGTTGAAGTAGAGTGTTGCATGTCATGGGGCCACTTAGGACCCAGGTCACATACGCCTCATCCACTACAATCCTATCCTAAAGCATCACGAGTCGCAACCCACGCCCAAAAGGCGGTCCCGTTGGAAGAGGGGGAGTTACCTCTCTGCAGAGACGCAGTGGACGTATACTACAGCCCCAGCAGACCGGGTGGGTTGGGGCTGCGTAAATAAATAGAAAAAAAGTAGCATAAAATGGGGATTAATTCTTTATATATTTATTCTACGTGTGTATTTTTTTCTGTCTATCTGTATATTTGTTAGTGAAGAAGCCAACATGTAAATCGGTATGTATTCTGTTGTAAGCGCAAAGAAGTTCCTCGCTGATAAAGTTATTAAAAGTAAAGTCGTCGGGGTGGCCTAAACTTGTGTAGGGGATTATCTTCCCTTTGCCGGAAGAGTTATCTTCTCGCTGCGTTGCTGTTTGTTCCCACTAGGGGACCTCTGGGATTTAAGCGCGTTCATTGGAACTGGTCTTCCTCTTTTAGCTGAATCTTCTCAAGAACTGCTATGGGCTAGAGTCTATCTACCCCCTTCTCGGTGGGGCTTTTGCCCCCCCCCTTACATTACTGTACGTCCTTTATACAGCATGGACTATCCTTTAGTTCCATGTCTGTAACATTTATATGTTAGGTACATTTGGGTATCTTGTTTATACCTAAATATTGTATATGTATTTACCTGTTTTATTCTCCTGTACATTATGTATCTTATCGTTTCCATGTGCTGTTATATATATTAAATGTTTTATCTCACAACGTGTCGGAATTGTATGTTCATTAATTAACTTTGAATCATACACTTGCTATCATCCAGACAGCAAGGGATTCTATCATTTTTACTAGCGCTAGACGAAGAAGCTGAGGTGGTTCGCCACATATACCAATAACTCCTTACTTTACCGCACAGATCCGTGTGCTACTCGATATGCTGATTTGGCGAGTGCCGGTATCGAACCTAGAACCTTGTGGTTCCTAGTCGGACAATGTATCAACTGAGTTAAACTGGCCCTCGTAGATTACATAATAAGTAAAAAGTAAAGTAAAGTCGACGGGGCGGCCTAAAGTCGGTATCAGCCAGTCAGCGAGGGAGTCTATCCCCTTTTCAATAGCGCTAGATCAAGGAGATTGTTTTACAATCTGAGGTGGAGCGCCACACCTACCATCAGCTCCTTACTTTACCGCACAGATCCCTGTACTACTCATACGCTGAGTTGGCGAGGACCGGTATCGAACTAGCAACCTTGTGGTTTCTAGCCGAACGCTCTACCGACTGAGCTAACCCGGCCCCTTAAAACCCCTTAGATCCCATAATAAGTAAAGTAAAGTCGTCGGGGCGGCCTAATGCCGATATCAGCCTGACAGCGAGGGAGCCTATCCCCTTTTCACTATCGCTAGACCAAGGAGATTATTTTTAGCATCTGAGGTGGAGCGCCACACCTACCATCAGCTCCTTACTTTACCGCACAGATCCTGTGCTACTCATACGCTGAGTTGGCGAGGGCCGGTATCGAACTAGGAACCTTGTGGCTCCTAGCCGAACGCTCTACCGACTGAGCTAACCCGGCCCAATAAGCAGTGTGAAATGTGTCTTAAATCTAATATTAATGAAAATTGTCCAAAAAAAGTTATTTTGTTATCCTAGCAAGAGGGATCGAACAAACATGGCGGCGATAAGGAGAAGGTGACTACCGAGAAGAAACAGAAGACAAGATGGCGATATGAGATCTTACTCGAATTGGTGGGTGGCAACTGAGTTTTCAACAATAGGGACAGGGATCTGGGGAATTGCAACTGTGTCTGAATTGAGCAAGATGCAACAAATATCATTGGATGACAATGTATGAAGTCAGTGAGTCTAGATGTGTAAATAAATATTTGGCCTTTATAAATATTCAAATATTTCTTTCACGCAGTTTTGTGCCATTACGGTTAAAAGAATATCGTTTATTTCCACGGAATTCGTTTTTTCTACACAGGTCAATAAACAGATATGTTAATCAGCTAAAGATATTTATTTATTTTAATGCATATATATATTAATTGAAATCGAAGGAAAATTTAGAGTAGATATCTAAAAAATTGTTTGCATAAATCATATTCTGAAATAACATACACACACACTCTCTCCCTCTCTCTCTCTCTCTCCCTCTCTCTCTCTCTCTCTCTTTTCTTTCTTTCTTCCTCTCTCTGTCTCTTCTCTCTCTGTCTCTCTCTCTCTCTCTCTCTCCTCTCTATATATATATATATAAGGGTTTTATAGCTTGCTTGAAGCATTGTACGTATGTGTTTAAAATAGAAATTAGAAGGCAATTGACAATGCAATGGAATAGGTGATGAAAGTGATGTTTATTTACCTGTTTCCTAGATATTTTGGGGATAAAATCCCATTTTCAAAGGTTTAGGAGGTACTTGTGTTTTTTTAGTTACGGGAATTTCCGTGGTTTTACTACAATTCCTACTACCTCCCACTACCAATTGTTACTACTTACCACTACCAATTCTTACGCTACTGCTTGATTTCTTTAAAAACGAGACACCACGAAACATACCATCAGTTTCCAACCTGAAGATGGCAGATCGACATGCCGAAAGCGCTCGTAGAGACACCTTTGGTGGATTGCTACAGCAGTTCCCCGCTGACACCAAAAAGATGACCAGACACCTTGAAAGGATTGTGACAGGAATTGTCACTCAAATTCAACCAAATATGTTTAAAAGAGAAAATGCTGCCAAAATACACTTATATATATATATATATATATATATATATATATATATATATGTGTGTGTGTGTGTGTGTGTGTGTGTGCGTGTGTGTGTGTTTGTGCATCTTATCTAAAATGGCAGTAAAAGATTCAGTTTTATTCAGTTTGTCTATTCGGTGATACCGCAGCTGTGGTTTTAGGCGGTTGAAGAACTACCCAAAGATACTGTTAGTTGTCCGAGTATGGACCATCTGCAACCATTTTTGAGGACGTAGGGGTTTTTGTGTTGTGGAGTGTTGGATTTATTCTGTATTCAAGGATTTTTCTATATACGTGACGTTATGAATGAACTAGTATGCCATACACACACACACACACACACACACACACACACACACACATATATTATATATATAATATATATATATATATATATATGACTTATTAATATATGCTCCCATAAATTTGGTATGAGCTCTCTAACTGGTAATTTAAATTAACTCTCACTACTAGCATATAAGCAATGATCGTTTCCCCGGAAATTTGATCTCTCTGTGACCGTATGATATGAGGATTGGGACATATACATTAATGTCCATAAGTAGAGTATATGAGGATTGGGACATACCCATTAATATCCATAAATAGAGCATATGATTTTCATATTGATATTAAAAATTTGATTAAAAAAATATGTGCTTGGTATTATTGATTACTAATTGTTTGGTTTTATTTTAATAAATATGAGCAAAAATCTCTTCAATAAATCTTAAAAGAAAACCATTAACAAGAAGAAATAACTGTAATTCTAATCATTACTTCCGAATTTGACTAAATATTTAAATTAGGAAAATTTAACAATGAAAGACGAGAGTGAAGGAAATGATGGAAGATATATTTCAAAGTTGTTCTATTTTTCATTATACCCCCCCTCTGTTTCAAATAATTTTATCTACATTCTTATTTAGTTTCATTAGCCTTTCTAATTTAATATTATTGAAATCAGTTAGTCTACTGTTGGTTTTAATACCAGCAGCTAAGTACAACTCAAGCAGTATCCAAGACAGTTGGTATAAATAGGAATCAAGAATGATCCATCTATGAATCTGAGTGATTTGGGTTATTCCATTCCTTGAGTTCTGATTGGCTGCTTGACTGCTTGATTTGAATGACATTGTGGAGTCTTATATATACTTTGTCATTTTGCAGTGGACTTTGTAGCATTCGGGTTTGTATTTCAGTTACAACCGTTTGTTGCCTTGTCTTCCCAGTTCGACGGTAATTGGAACTTTAATTATTCTTCAAATATAATATTCTATTACATTAAAACTTAAATACTTGCACGCGGAGGGTGCATATATTTGCTAGTTAAAAACAAAACAAAACGCCGAGAAATATTCAAAACGAATAAGATAAAATTGGAACAGTTGTTTGTAGCTAACCTATATAGAGTCGGACTATATCTGATCAGTGCCAAACTTGAAAATTTGGTTAAATTTGAAAAAGAATTAATTCTAATCTCTCCTGCTCCCTTCTGTGTATATTGTTTAATAACATCTATGATATCTTTTAACGTTAGTCTGCATTTTCTTTCAGCTCTGTTACTTTTTATCATTGAGAAATGTTCCGTTTCAACAGCAAGAATCGATTGCCTGTAGGGAAACAACTGAGGCTACTGTCAGGAAAACATGGCGGCATAAGGTTTCCCTAGCAGACTTCTTATCTCGTCAGAACTAGTTATAAAGAGAAGAGGCAGTGCTGTATAAAATGATGCGCGTCTTTCTACCAGGCGTTCACTTGTAGCCATGTTTCGGAAGAAAAATTGCATGATACCCGTGGGTATCGTCAATCATTAACGGGCTTAGAAGGAACGTAATTTGTGTGTGCATGTGTTCGCACGCGCGCGTGTGGTTGTGTGTGCAAGTTTGCGGGTGCGTTTATCTCGGTATATACATGTATCTATCTCTCACTCACACACTCTCTCTCTCTCTCTCTTATATATATATATATATATATATATATATATATATATATATATACTTTGGTGCGGTACCAAGTTTCTTGGTACAAGGTGATTCTAGGTGGGTCCTAATTCTCTACCAGTAGTTTGTTGTAGAGTTCAGGTTCCGTATGAGAGCTCAATGTTTAATTATTGTAAACAGAGCAAAGTTATTTGGGAATAAAAAGGCCTTAAATACCATGGGTATCGTGGTTATGGACCATTTCCACTCGCGAGTATGCTCACGAGCTTCTTCGGACCACTGATATATTTTATTTAGACAGGCCCATGGCCAAACTCATTTTATATTCATACATTTCACCTCCCTCATTCAGGGGTGGTCATATTGCATTCTTTCTTTTCAAGTGTCTTTTTTTTTGGTGGAATATATATATATATATATATATATATATATATATATATTTATATATATGGTCCCAATTTGGTTGAGCACTTTAATTAGAAGGGATTTAATTGCAAAATTCACCCTATTCGGCATACAGCTAAGCCTCGCTTTGTTTACATAAAGTTTGAGGCCTCTAGTGAATTCATTTCCGCTTAGAAATGTAACGATTAAATAGTCTCCTATATTTGACAGCTGCCTGTGGCCGTACGGGTAAGAGGATTGGCGAACGAAAGTTCATTCGGGTCTCGAACCCGGCCAGAGGTAGCTGTTAAACGGTATAACCACACTGAAGAGAGGTGATACCTCGAAACACGTGTCTGTGGATTACTTTATTACTATATATATATATACGTCAGGGAACGCTGTCTAACACGTATATAATGAATATGCTCACTACATCTCTCTCTCTCTCTCTCTCTCTCTCTCTCTCTCTATATATATATATATATATATATATATATAACTTTCAAAGAAAAGAAAATTTAACAAACCGTCATTTGGCTATAATAAATTTATTTCGACCAGAGACTCAATATGTGTCTAGTCTCATCAGATAGCTTTTACAAAAAAGTAGAAACATCACCTACTTACCAGTCAATCAGATTATTTTACCTATATATATATATATATATATATATATATATATATATATATATAATTTAATATACCAAGCGTGTTGGTAGATCCTTGCGGAGAGAAAAAACCCAGCAGAAAGTTTGATTGTAAAAATATACTACCAAACATCAACCAGGAAGAAAAAAATTTTTGAAAAAAAGAAAGGACCAAGATATTCGTGCCAACAAAAAATAATCTATTGGTACAGTATTTGGCCAAAAGAAAAAAACAATTTATATGTATATATATGTATATAAGATATATATATATATATTCATATAACCGCTAGGAGAAGCTAATCTGTAAAAAGTGCTCGATACCTAAGTAGAGCCAAGTAATAAAGA
>CM042153.1:60684609-60687109 GCA_023376005.1 Doryteuthis pealeii | reverse complement strand
CGATTGTATAAAAGAAAGGCGTCAGATTACCAGTACATGCCTCAGTGGATACACACGTCAATCATTGCCAACGAGTTTCTTATACAATATTCTGATTTTCTTAAGAAACTTTTCCATATATATTTGTGTAATTTTATACACACACACACACACACACACACACACACACATATATATATATATTAAAGAAATGGGTGCAATAGAAACCTACTCGAGTTTCACCATAAGGATCTTCAAAGTTAAATCCACTGAGTTAATCGAGGTACCGATTAATTCCAGCCGATCACACGTGTGTTCGTTGAATAAGATGTTACGTTATAAAGAACGCTTGTTTATGTTTTTAAATTTCACACAGGAAGTTGTATTTTCGAGTATTAAAATGTAAACAAAAGATGCGAATCGATTTGTGGGAATTTATTTTACTATGGTTGTTTAATAACAGTATGGCTTATGAGGCGTAAGAGTGGTTTTATAAACAAAACAGATTGAAATTATTTATTGATTTTGCTTTGGTTGGAGGGTATATTAAAACGCATTGATATATATATATATATATATATATATATATATATATAAGCAATCTACTGACGCGCGTTTCGGGGTTTATCCCTCATCAGTGCAATATATATATATATATATATATATATATATATATATATATATAATATATATATATATATATATTTAATATACCCTCCAACCAAAGCAAAATCAATAAATAATTTCCATCGGTTTTGCTTATAAAACCACTATATTATATACGCGAGCATTCTCTCCATTATATACCCGAGATGACCCTCCTCGTTTATGTATTCGATGTTAAACACGAGTAAATAACACAAGAATAGGAAGCGCGTGGTGTAATGGTTAAAGTCATGGGAAATGAACTCGTTGCCCCGAGATCAAATCCTGGATGCGGAAATTGCATTTTCACTTAGTGCTAATACCCTTGGGAAAGGTATGAATCCTACTCTCACTCCAGCTATGACTAAATAGTAGGACAGACTCGGATCTTTATCCTTTGTTAGGCAACCGGTCTAGGGGAAGAAAAACTCTGAATTCAAACCTGTTAAACGTCGCTTAATAAATTGACCTTGTGTCACATCCTGCTCGTGTGGAGGAGTTGGTAAATATATATATAACACAAGAATGAATAAAACAAACAGGTCTCCGGCATAAAATTACCCAATTTCATACCATGAAATCCAACCAACCAACCAACCAACCAACCAACCAACCTTATCTTTGGTAGATCTATCTTTTTTTCTAATAATTTATTCTGGGCTTATTATTTTTTCTCGTTTTCTAGATTCTCTTTGCTTGTCAAGGGTGTTCCACGGGTGATATATCTCCACGTCCATTCTCTGTTAGCTCTTACTTATGAACTAGTGTGATCTAGATCTTTTTATTCCCCAAGACCAACATTCCAACGCGAGAAAATTCAGCCAGACACCATATTTAGCATCAGGCTCCATTAAACGATTAAATAAAATTCACAAAACCACTAAACTTGTCCCACTGATTTCTGCATTGTGACTCCCTAAACAAATGTCAATGGGATACTAGAAGTCAATAAGGGGCCAGAGCCTGTCTGTCAAATCTATGGTTATTTTCCATGGCCCTTTGAATGAATCACCAGTTATCTTTTGGATTTAAATACAGGGTGAGTCAAAATGCACGCAAATTATAAAGTCTTTAATAAATGTATATTACATCATATTAAATGAAACTAAATATAATCAAAAGAAAGTAGAGTTAATGGGGTTTGTAATATTACAACAAATGTTCAATTAGACCGCCTTCTTCTTCAATCACCAGCTCTGCACGTTTTACCAAATTATTCACGGCACGACCAAGTTCATCACAGGAAATTTTATTTACCTCTGAAATGATGCGATCTTTGAGCTCATTAAGATTGTTAGGCCGAAATTGATGGAATACGCGGGCCTTCAGCATGCCCCAAAAATAGAAGTCCAGTGGGCTGAGATCAGGGGCCTTAGTAGCCACGGTGTTCCGTATCCTCGGCCAATCACACGATGTTCTTGAAATTTTGAAGCCAGAAAATCTCGAGCCAACAACGAATAGTGGGGAGGAGCTCCATCGTGTTGAAAGACAACAGTCCTCATTTTACACTTTATATTGTTTCTATAACATATATAAAAGTAATGTTAACTAATATATGATTGGTGGAATAATTTTGAACAATATAAAGTTGCGTGCATTTTGACTCACCCTGTATTACCCTACGTTACAAAATGAATAGGCTACTCTATTGTTTCTGTAGCACGGGTATAATTATGAATGTACTGGTGTAAGGAGATCTGTACAATTTTCAAGGTGATAGTTTTGATTATATTTTTACTGTCAAATCAACAAAAAAGGTTGGAAGTAAGGGAATTTGGAAAGATTTTAGTTCATTTTCCGGTTTACACTCAACTCACCTAATCCTATAACGACACATATTATTTCATATTATTCCGGACTAAGTCGCAACTTTTTC
>CM042153.1:60679609-60682109 GCA_023376005.1 Doryteuthis pealeii | reverse complement strand
GTGGTAACTTGATTATAGTTAGTTCTATATGACCTGTCATTCGTTCGAGTTTTTGCTTTGTGTAGTAAGCTAAAATTACGAGCCAGTTTGTTATGTTATATTTTATTCAATACAGTGCTATTTTTCTCATTTAAAATAACATGACAAAATATTAACAAATATAAGCTCACACGTGTTTCTTTGGCAAGACCAAGGCTCCAACTGTGCATCAAGAAAATTTCACCCACCTAAAATAAAATAAAAGTCTTAATAATAAAAAGAAAACAAAGAATAAGAAGTTTTAGAAAGATGAAGTCATGTTGCTCTTTAGAAACTTGTGGCATAACGAAATTGTATCCTATGGAGGAGCAACCGGAAGTAAGAGTAGAAGGAGACAGTCTGACAGGAAATGAAGGATGAAAATAAGAATTGCTTCCGTAGCGTTATGACACAGTTCGAAGTTTTAAGAAATAAATCCAGGAATTAAACCATGTAGCGCGTTTATCTGTACCGATTTCAAATCCCCCACCCCACGTAATGAAGCAATGCATAACGTGTCAACGCACCAATTACCACGACACTGCCATCCACAGCCTGTGCCTTGAAATGCTCAGCTCACCTGATATACAAGGTGTGTCAAAGAGTATGGAAACTTTTTGTATTTTTATGACAGACCTTTATAGAATCCTAAGTCCAATTACCGTCGATTGGCAAGACAAGACGGCAAACAGTCGTAACTGAATAGATTCTGAGATGCCGTAAAGACCACTGAAAAGTGGCAGGATTTATGGAGCCTCAGAGGGCCCTACAAACCAAGCAGCCAATCAGGAATCAGGGAATGGACTCACCCAAATGCATGGGTGGACTGTTCTGAATTCCATAAATACCAGTTGTCTTGACACTGGATGCAGTTGGGCTTGGCCAGTCACATTGCTCAAACCAATTGTTGACTGTCTAACTGACTTACATCAATAACCTTGTATTCTGAAAAAAAAAATGTTCCATTCATTGTTCATTTCTATCTTGGTAAATACAGCTTAAGACTCGGCACTTTCATGATACACCTTGTATTCTGAAAAAAATTAACGTTCCATTCATTGTTCATTTCTATCTTGGTAAATACAGCTTCAATATCGATACTTTTATGCACACATTGTATATATACGCTTCAAACTAGCACGCGCCCAATATTGGAAAAAACATTTGGTTCACCATAGTACATATCGCCCATGAATAAGAACACCCCTGTCACGAAGCGTTTTCAATGTAAAAAATATAAAACTTTTTTCCCGTGCAGTCGTGATGACAACAACTGGTATATAAAGGCAATAAGATTTATCGTATTTTTGGAATAAAAAAACATCTTCTTTTCATTCTGTTGCAGTTTGTATATAAAGCATGCTGGAATCCACCACTTAAACTTTATAGACTTGGCACGGTCACGTGGATTAGACCACAGCCAATCAACAGTTTGAGAATACGTGGTTAGTTAACTATTTAATCGCGATATGGACAGACGTTGATTTGCACGTTATCGACATTGACGAACGGACCTACAACCAAAGGGTCATACCCAACATTAAGGAACGGATCTACAACCAAGGATCATACCCAACACTTAAGGGACCAGAACAACCAGGGATCATCCCAAACTATGGAATCAAGGAACAATTCAAAAGGATCATACCCAACACTAGGAATACCAAGGAACAACCAAAGGTCATACTCAACACTGAGGGACACCAAGGAGCAACCAAAGGGTTTTTTTTCACTAAGGATCGCGCTCTGCTTAACACAAGGGATCTCCGCTGAAGAGTGACCTTGCTTAAAGCCTAAGGATGGTCACAAAAATCATAACACGTTCTAAGGACAAAAATCTTTAAATCCTTTTCGATTTCAAATTCATCAATTCCTTTCCTGTTTCATTGACCAAAACATTTTTAAAATCCCGCTTTCAAAAGTCCTTACTGTTTTTTCCAATCCAACTTTAAACAAGAAGAAATAACTGTAATTTTATTCTTTACTTCCTATTTTAACTAAATAGTTAAATTAGTAGAATTGAACAATGAAAGACAGGAGTGATGGAAGAGTAAGTTTCAGTTGTTCTAATTTTCGATTAAACCCACCTGTTTCAAATCTTTATATCTGTATTCTTATTTAATTTCATTAGCCTTTCTAATTTAATATGGTATTTTATTACATTAAAACTTGAATACTTGTACCCGGAGGTTGCATATATTTGGTAGTGTAAGTAATTATAAAACTGAATCTTCTCTTCCCAGATTTGAATAAAATTAAATTCTATGTCTGTTACTCATCTGAAAGTGGTCGTCTGACTTTCTCCAATGTTTTTTTGAACAGTTTGTAGGTGGGGAGGGCAAATCCTTTTATTTCTTGAAAGTAGACTTTGTGACATTCGGGTTTGTATTTCAGTTACAACCGTTTGTTGCCTTATCTTCCCTGTTCGACGGTAATTGGAACTTTAATTATTCTTCACGTCATGAATGAACATTTTCTTCTA
>CM042153.1:60630424-60679599 GCA_023376005.1 Doryteuthis pealeii | reverse complement strand
CTTCTTTGTTATAAGGGCCGGTTAAGCTTCAGTTGGTAGAGCGTTCGGCTAGTAATCACAAGGCTTCCTGGTTAATACCGACCTCGCCAACTCAGCCGTAATGAGTAGCACAGGGATCTGTGCGGTAAAGTAAAGGAGTAATGGTAGGTGTGGCGCCCGACCGTCAGATGCTAACAACAATCTCCCTTGGTCTAGCGCTAGTGAAAAGGGGATAGGCTATCCCATCGTAATTGGCTTGTGAAGATAAATGACATTAGGCACCCCGAACTTTACTTTAATTTCTTGTTATATTTTTGATTTTTTGTTCCACATATTCGTTTTTTTTCTTTCTTCTTTTTTCTTTTTTCAATTTTTCTTTTTCTGTTGTATCGCGAGGTAAGAAGAGATAGATTAGATGAATGTTGGGCTTAAGAATTTTTTACACACCACCATCCGTGCTAAATGGATACTATTCAAAACAGAAAAAGTTAAGTACAAACAATTAACAAGACAACATTCTCACTAAAAGAGGAAGGGTCAGTTCGGTATAAGCCAATACAGTTCCCGAGATCGAAAAGAACGTTCCGAGTTGGAGAAAGTCTCCCGAGTCGAAAATTAATACCTGAAGAAGTCCAGGGGCCAAACAGGCCAAACATTATACACAAAACAATAAAGATGAGGAGAATATCCAAATAATCCAAATAATACTAATTATCAAGTTCCATCTCAAAAATGCAGAGAAAATAGTGCAGGATAACATAAAGATGAGGGACATGCCCGAATAAATCCGAAATATATACTAATTATCAGCCTCATCTAAAAAATTCAGATAAATATTAGTAGAAAACAATAAAGATGAGGACAATAGCCCGAATAATCAAATAATACTAATTATCAAGCCTCATCTTAAATTCAGAGAAATAGTGCAGATAACAAATAAGATAGGACAATAGCCAGAATAATCCAAATAATACTAATTATCAGCCTCATCTCAAAACATGCAGAGAAATAGTGGCAGATAACAATAAAGATGAGGACAATAGCCCCGAATAATCCAAATATCTAATTATTAGCCTCATCTAAAAAAATTCAGAGAAATAGAGCAGATAACAATAAAGAATGAGGACAATAGCCCGAACTAATCCAAAATAATCACTAATTATCCAAAGCTCATCTAAAAATTCAGAGAAAAGTGCGAGAAACAATAAGGATGAGCAAGCCCGAATATCCAAATAATACTAATTATCAAGCACATCTCTCAAAAATGCCAGAGAAATGTGCAGATAACATAGATGAGGAACAATAAGCCAGAAATAATCAAATTAATACTAATTAAATCGAAGCCTCATCTAAAACATTCAGAGAAATAGTGCAGATAACAATAATGAGGGAACATTAGCTCCGAATAATCCAAATAATATAATAGGTATCGAAGCCTCAATTAAAAAAATTCAGAGAAATAGTGCAGATAACAATAAGAGGAGGAAATAACCCGAAATAATCAAATATACTAATTTTCAAGCCTCATCTCAAAAATTCAGGAGAACAAGTGCAGATACAATAAATGATGAGGACCAATGAGCCGCGATTAAATCCAAATAATATAATTATTCAAGGCTCATCTCAAAAATTCAGGAGAAATAGTGGCATATAAAATAAAGATGAGGACAATAGTCCCGAAAATCCAAATTAAATACTAATACATGTTTTTCCGATTTAAAAAAGTGTAACAAAATAGAGTGCACTTTGGGAAGGGGCTGGGAACGGATTAATACATTTCAAAGGGGAATTAAACTCGTAAGCAATGTCACAACTGTATCTGCATTTAATTATTTTCAATTATTTTTTTAAAATTAATTCACTTTTCTTTTCACTAATGTTCTTTTTGTCTTCTTTTTTCTTTCTTTTTCGTTATAAATCTTTTATTTGACATCTTTCAATTTTGTTTTATATCTTTATTTTTGACTTGTTTACTTTATCATTCACATTAATTATTTTCTGTCCTTTTTTCAAATTTAATCATTTTCTCTCTCTCTCCTCTCCTTCTCCTCTCTTCTCTCTTTTAACTGTCTCTTTCTCTCTTTTTCTCTCTCTTCTATTTTTCCATCTCTTCTCCTCTTTCTCTTATAAACTATTTTCTCTATCAATATATCTATATCTATCTAATCTATTATTTTCTCTTTATGTCTTTCTTTTTCTTTTTCATAGTGGTTTTCTTTCATGTTTTATTTCATTCTCTCTCTCTCTCTCTTCTTCTCTTCTCTCTTTCATGTCTCTTCTCTCTTTCTCTCTCTTCTCTATTTCTCCATCTCTCTCTATTTCCTCCTACATCTCTCTCTTTCTCTATATATACCTATTCTCTATCAATGATATCTATATCTATCTCTATTTCTCTCATTATGGTCTTTCTTTCTTTTCATAGTTGGTATCTCTTTCATGTTTTTATTTCCGTTCTCCTCTCTACTCTCTGTCATCTCCTCTTCTCTCTCTCTCATTTCACTGTCTCTCTTCTTCTATTTCTCATCTCTTCTCTATTTTCTCATCTCTCTCTCTCTTTTCTAATCTATACTATTCTCTATCAGTATAATCTATTATCTATCTCTATTCTCTCATTAGTCTTTCTTTTTTTCAATAGTGGTTTCTTTCATGTTGTTTTATTTCATTTTTCTCTCTCTCTTTTCTCCCCATCTCTCTCTCTCTCTCTCTCTCGTGATCTATATTCTATCTATCTATCTATCTATCTCTTATCTCTCTTATTTTTGGCTTTTCTTTTTTGATGATGTTTTCTTCGTATTCTTTATTTTCCCTCTCCTCCTCTATATCTAATCTATTTCGGTCTGTTCATAGTCCTATCTATCTTATCTATCTATCTCTCTCTCCCATCCCTCTCTAGCTTTATATCACCTTTATTCCTCCCCACCAATTTTAGAAGTGCCTGTTTTTTCTTTTTCATTTCCTCCCGT
This sequence comes from Doryteuthis pealeii, assembly GCA_023376005.1. Classification (NCBI taxonomy): domain Eukaryota; kingdom Metazoa; phylum Mollusca; class Cephalopoda; order Myopsida; family Loliginidae; genus Doryteuthis; species Doryteuthis pealeii. The sequence goes on along the minus strand of CM042153.1, from coordinate 60,676,657 downwards.
TTTCCTTAATTTTTGTTTTTTTATTTTTTGTTTTCTTTCTTTTTCTTTCTTTTTTTTCACCTAAGATTTCTTCATTCTTTGATTATTATCTATTGAGTGGTTTTTTTTTTACTCATTGGTTTCTCAACGAACTTTTTTTTCGTCCTACTTAGCTATTCGTTTCTTCTTCGCATTTGATACGCTACTCAAATTTAAGATTATTTCCTTCTTTTCTTTTCCTTCTTTCTTTCCTTTTTTCCTTCTTTCTTTATTTCATTCTTGATACGTCACTCAAAATTTATTCTTTCCTTTTTTATCCTTTCCTTCTCTTCTTTCGTTCTTTCCTTTCTTTCATTCTTGATACGGTACTTCAAATTTAGATTCTTTCCTTTTTTCTTGTGCCTTGTCTTTGCCTTTCCTTTATCTTCTTGGTTCTTTCGATTCTATGATACATATATCAACGATTTCTGACATGTGTGTCCTTTTTTCTGTCTTTCCCTTTTATCTTTCTTCTTTTATGTAATCTTATTTGCTCTTGATTATCGTTATCATACCACACTCTCTTTATAGTTGCCTTCCTCTCGTGTGTGTGTGGACCTTCACTTGTCATTTTATTTTCTTCATCTTGATTGAGAGTGAAGAGTTGAGTATGGTAGTAGGTGGATACTTCAATAAAGCCAAAAATGGTTAATTCGTTGTACGTTCCGCTGGTGACACTGTTGTTTCTTTCCAGCTTTCAGCTTTCTTTCCTGATTTCTTTCTTTCACTTTGATATGACGCGGGTATTCAATTAATTACTATCATAAATCTCCCTGTGTGGTGCCTTCCTTCTTTGGGTCTTGTTTATGCCTTGCGTTTCTATACACAAAGACACGCGCATAGCTTCCATTCTATCTTTCACCACTCATATGCGAGTATCGTCTTATAGTCTCTCTAACTTTATTTGCTATCTAATTCTTTACATATTCATCTACTGCTCTTTCTATATACATGCTAGCAGTGTCTTACGAGTAAAAAAATTCTTCTTTTTTCTTTCCTTTTTTTCTTCTTCGTTTGCATTCGTCTTCATAATAGACTTATTTATTGTTTTTTTTTTTTTCACTCATTGATTTTCTTTATCATCATTTGATGTTAATTCATCAATATTTTCATTCGTGCTGTTTCATGTCTTCATCTGCTCTTGCCTGTTTTAAAGAAATTGGTATTTACATTTAGTGACCTAATTTCTTATTTGGTTTTCCGCCTTTTCTTAAATTCAATATTTTCCTTTTTTTTGCGTTCATATTTACTTTATTTCCTTATTTTCATTCGAAAAGAGAAGAGAATTACACAGAATCACTCGGAGGAGAAACTAGTCGAAGTGTCTACTTTTACAGAAAGTTACCACACCGAAATGAGAAATCTATCTAATTTGAAAATCACATAAATATAATAAGATATATAAATAGGTAAGATCATATCTATAATATAATATAAGACTAAAACGTAGAAAAGAATAAATAGAGAAAGCATCGATCCTTTATCAGATAACTAACGCAAAGTTGGACATCTTTTTGCTGATGAGAGTAATGAAATATTGTTTGTGGATAACAAAAATTGGCCTACATCAGATCCACAAACAAGATGGCAAGATACGCGTCAACTTAATTAATGAATAATGAGGTTTGTGAATGAATTTAAAGATAGAAAGCTGGTGAAGAAGCTGATAGCTCTCTTAATCAGGGTAAATTTTTGTTGATTGCAGGAATTAACTAAACAAAAAGTTAGCCATTCCGTTAAGATAGGAATATTCGTTTTATGACGTATCGGAGGATTGCACGTGTGCTAATGTTGTTCTGTTTGCCTGAGAGACCGCCACGAGAGACCTTGAGTATTATGAAAATCACGTAGAGGGGATCGTTCAAACGTGAGATATAGCCTTTTAGTATTCATCTACAGTCAGCTGAAGGAGATCTAATTAAGCTGTTGTTGTGTGAGACACACTTCCTCGTGGTCACTGCTTAGCAATATAATAAATTATTCACGGATGTGAGAAACTCTCTATGGATACATTTACAACACTGTTACAGTAGATTGATGTGGATATTTCTTATCATGGTGATGACTGACATGCATTGTCATCTAAAGCTCGAGGATTGAGGATCTGATTGATGTATATATATTTTCGGCAATAATGTATGATATATACGATATTCCATAGAGTGCTAACTCGCCACTAATGGAGGATAGTGCGGCTATCTTGTCGAGAGTACGAAGACGTAAAGGCGGTAAGTTGAGTCGTATAAATCGAGAATACTAAGACAGTCTGGCAAGGAACATTTCTCCACCAACTCAATTTCGTACGGATTATTCTCCGGATTTTCGTGGTCGATGGTAAGAGTCAGAGATAGTGATATGTAGCTTAATAGTGTGATCTACTAATTTAATGAGTGTAGATGGTCTAGGTAGTAAGAGTATGATCACGAGATCGAGATATATCACTATCAGAGGTAAGTGAGGGAATTGAGGGAGCTTGCAGTTATCTCTTGCTTGGATGTGCGAGCATACAATCACGGATTTCTTGCGTTAAGATTTATTGACAAAGACGAATTGCTCGTATGCTTCATATAGCATGAAAAGTAGCTAGTATGAAAACCAACGACGGATAATGATATATATATATACTAAGCCATCCAATACTTGATTTGTATGTAAATCAAATGTTTTTTAAAGCGATCAATGTGCAAATTAGCCTTCCGCATTCATACGGTAAACCTCTATTTTGTTGTAAATATAAATACAATTGGCGATGTTATTACTAACGGTATGTAAGATAGTATGGGATCTAACTACAGACCTCTGGTGCCACTCTGAGGACATTGATACATATTTACGGCGTCGATCCAGGGGGCCATCCCACACATGGCAACACCACCTGCCCCTCGACCATCTTAAAGGGGGCAGGGCCGGGTTTAAATTGCACAATGCATGAGGGCCCCCTTGAGGAGGCATAGGAGGGATCGAACGCAATTTTTTCACCTGCCACTTCCACGAGCTTCGGCCGCTGGGTGGTCCACGTTAATAGGGACTTGGTTGTGCTGACCCGTACAATGTTGGGGTAGCGGGCGTAAACTAAAGAGATAGTGGTTCAACAGTGTAAGTAATGTAAAACAATTTTTATCAATACATTGAGATTTAAATAAAAATAAAATCATGTAGAATATAAGTAATACTAAGAATTGTGACTTGTATAGTAATATAATTTCGGTTACAGACAGACAAACCCACATCTCCATTAATAAGAATTATATTGCTCCATTGATTTCTTATAATCGATAGTAATAACCGCATCACACCAAAAATTATTTATAGCTCACAACAATAATAATAATAATAACAACACCAGCATCACCAATCCTATTATAATGGAGAATTGTGTCTTTATTGTCTGTAACAAAACTATATTCACTACTCAAGTCACAATCCCTTAAGTTATTTATGTCACATTCTCCATGAATTTATTTTTTATTTAAACCTCATAGTTATCAGAATAAAATTATTTCACATTATAGATACTGTCTGACCCATATCTAGCAGGTATTTGCCAACTCCACTTGATATGGGCTGGGCACAGGCCTTCGTTTTAACGTGGGACCAACCACAAGCCGAAGCTCATGGGTGGGAAAGAACAAAAGTTGCGTCGATCAATCGGCCATTTCCTCTCAAGAGGGGCGCCTTCAGACGCTGGGCGTGAATTAAACCCAGTCCTGTCCCTTTAAGTCAACGGGCAGGTATTGACTGGGGGAAAGCCCCTGGCGATCGACGCTTATTAACTTGTAAAGATCCAGCGGCCAAAAGCACGTGGACCCCAGACCCGTTGTCCATATCGACATACAAATAATATGCAATTGTATTTATATGACACAAAATAGCGGTATACAGTGTGAACTGGGAAGTGCTAATTGCATATTGATATTAACAAAATTTGTTTTTTGCATAAATATATGCTTATTATATTGATTTCTTAATTGTTTGGTTTTATTTAATGAAATGGGCAAATATCCCGGATAAATCTAAAAGAAATCCATTACAAGAGAAGAAATAACTATAATTTTATTATGATTTTTCATCTTACTAAATTCGTTTAAATTAGGAAAAACTTAGCCAATGGCCAAGATGGTAAGTTATGGAAAAGATAAGTTCAGCTGTTCTATTTTTCGATTATACCCCGCTATCTGCTTAAAATCTTTTTTATTTTGCCATTTCCTATTTAGCTTCTTTGCCTTTCTAATTTAATATAATAATTTATTATATCAAACTTAAATACTTGCACCCAGAGTGCATATATTTACTAGTTATCATTAAGATGGTTTTGGCAAAGATCTTCTTGGTTATGTGATTGAAAAGAAAAGTGGAGATACCCTAAAGATATATTATTTATCATATTCATATTGACATTCTTTATGTTCTGATTCTTTTTTTCCTTTTTCTTTTATTGTATTTATCGACTTTGTATTTTGAAATATTAAAAGGGACGCAATACTTATAAGCCCAAAGAAAATACAAAACTATTTAAAATAAGGTATAGTTGTAACTTCTTTAAACGAAAGGTCTAAGAAAGCTGAATAGTTGAAGAAACAGGGTCTTTGTTAAATAGTATCTATTATATTACAATTAACACCGAATTCAAACAATAGGTCTTGTTCTAAATGTATATAAACAATTTTTAGATATTACCATTCCTTTTGTTTTCAATTAATTCATTCTTTTTCTATTCAATAATTTTTTGTCTGGTTTTGCTGTCATTTCAATTTCTTTTTAAAATTCCTTTCAATATTTATTTTTCATTCTCATTTTCATGCAAGGACGTGGTGTTTACATTTTAATAGATGCTAATACTATTTGGAAGATATTATACCATCCAACTACTCTCGGCTTTTGAAGTGTTGTGAAGATTGTGTGTATCTCAAATAGTTTTATTCGGTAAGATTTTTTTAAAGGGATTTATTAGTTAGATAGATACATTCTATCTTTCGAATGGCAATTTAAGGAGCTCTGTGAAACCATTGTCAACCACACAGTATAATTTGAGGTCATGTTTTGAAGTCTCATGAAAATGTCGTAGATTTAAACACAAAATTAGAATTATCCACTGCATCACCTTTTCAATAATACACTTATTTTCAATAAATATTATTTCTTCCTGCTATCAATGTTTTAATTTTTAAAATGATCACTTTTTCTCCTAATAGCAGAATAAAGATGTATTACTTATTAATCATAGATATGTTGTTTTTTTATTTAAAAATAAGGTAAGATTTGTATTGAAGGATCAAATTATTTTTTTAAATCAAAATTAATTTCGAAAAAACACAAAAGAAAGGACACATTTTCCTAACTATTAGTTATATTATTGTGAAGTAGAGGCAGTTACAAGCTGGGGATGGGGATGGTCCCTAGCTCCCACCGCCAACAGGCATATATATATATAAGTATATATATATACCTATAGTTATATTAATATATACTATATATAGTTGATTAAAGAGTCATCCACGGGACAGGTGCTTTCGGCGTTTTCACGCTTCTTTCATTGTAGGCTAACACAACAACTTATCTTTGGCTAAGGGTCGAACTCAGACTGGCCTGTTTGTTCCTGGCCTGATATATTTTATCCTCCCTCGTCCACTGAAAGGCTGTAGCGGACTGGTTGTTTTAAACTATCATAAACATAGGTATATGTTTTATGTATTTTAGGTCACTGAGAGACAAGTTTCCGGGGGAAACGATCATGTATATGCTAGTGGTGAGGAGTTAATTTAAAATACCAATTAAGGGAGCTTAATACCAAATTTTAGGAGCATATATATATATTAATTAAATACAGAAGTATAAATATAACGATTGTTAAAAAAGTATTCGTGATTTTTGTACTTTTTTGTATTTTGTGACACCATTATTCTGAAAAAAATAACGTTTCCATTTATTTCTTCATTTTCTATCTTGGTAAATACAGTTTTTTTCTTACAGCGATTGAATTGACAATATATGGACTCTCAACAAAAATAAAAATAAAACTAAACAAAATAATTACGACTAGTATAGAGTGTTTATCTTTGAAAACTATTACATATTCCATTTCCTGAGTACCCCAAAGAGGATTATATTCGTTTATCTGGACAAAAAATCAAAAAGAAGATAGAAAGATAGAAAGAAGGAAAAATAGAAATTTTTGGGAATAGTCAATATATGATCGAAATAAATTTCCTAGTGATTTTCTGCTCAAAACCGACTGAAATGATGTAGCTTGGGTTAATAGAAAAGAACATGCAGAGATTTGATTCGAATATTGATTATCTCTGATATCTGATGCGCGCTTTTCTGTTTAGACAAATCCTTTATATTCTCAAAACTGTCAGGAAAAGATATAGGTAACAGAAGCACAGATTTCTCGTTTATTATACCACTAAAATAAAACTGACCCTCAATTTTATGACCGTGTTTTTTGCAATGAATGTCTTTTTATTTCTCTGCCACCCAGTTATTTTACAATACTAAATATATATTTTTTATTATTTAATATTCACTTCAATCGTTATATTCTAAAGTTTTTATTTTGGAGAATGTTTAGTTTTAAAGTGGGGGTTCGTTTTTTTACACTTCAAACTTTTTACTCTCTAAATTCCTTACACGATAAATGCCCAAGCCTAATTTTATGCGTAGGAATTTTACGAGTAAAAAGTTGAATTTACTTTTTGTTGTTGTATTTCTTTTCTTTTTGGCTTTGGTACCTAAAAATAAAAACGTAAGATTTTCAATTCATCACGACGAAAAACAAAATTACGGTCATAAAAGGAGGATCCAACGAGCTCCCAACGCAACAAACACCTTCGCTTTTTTTTCGCAATTGATCTTTGCCCAGTCCAATAGCTCATACGTTGTAAGCGCCTCTTTCACCGCAACTATGTCCTGACCCTGACACGACACGGGTGACGTATCATCGCGTACGCGGATACTTATGGCTCTTAACGGGGCCAAGAACAGCGATGTCCGGCAGGCAGGACTGTTGCCGACTCATCCCTAAGCATACGGACAGGGGGCTCACAAAGCGAGGGAACATAGAGTAGAGAAGACAAGGGCAAACCCAGTCGGAGCCGATCGTCCGCACCGAGAAAGGCTCGACGAGCGTTTCCATTCACCTGTACATGCCGGTAAGGGGATCGATATAGGATACTATCCATCTGCGGAATTCCGGTTTGAATCCGGCAATCTACAAAACATATCCAACCGGGGTCTACCTGTCCAATGCCTTGGACTGATCCAGATTGATAGCGCGGCTTTCTTCTTGTTTGCTTTAACCCTCTATAATTTTGGTTAGTTACAACGTTTTGATACGTTACTTAAGAACTATTGCATTTAGTTCAATATGAAAAGCATATATCTAGATTTATTATCTTATCGTCTTTTTTTTCTTTCCTTGCTTTTCGTCTTTTCATTATCTTTCGTTGAAAACAGATAGCCGGTTATCCGCTTCGTACGTTCTCCCTCTATAATATTTCCCTTCTTTTTCTTTCTTTCTGTTTTCTTTCTTATTATATTTTTCTGTTGTGCATGTGCTTTTTTTCCCTTTCTTTCTTTATTTAAAAACGGAATGGTCTTAATTTATTTAGTTGAGGTAAAACACTCTTAAGAAATAAAACTTCGTGCTGGAACACACGAGATAATCAGATTTAACATTTTGCATTTCATCTTGGGACATATTTTAACCAAAGGGCTTTGAAATGATGAAATAAAGTTCAGAAGATTTAAGGAACAGGAGTATTAATCTATAGATAAAGGTGGACGTGGGGGAGAGAAAAAGCGTGGTAACAAATATGGGCTACATGTCGTCAAATCCTATCAATTTCCTCACGGTCGGATATGTCATAATTTCCGGTATCGATCAGCGGTATAATGACCACTGAAACGTGTGTGAGAATAAAATACATAACAAAATTAGGACATCACAGTTTGGTCATTTTGGTGTCGTAGGCAGCCAACAAATATCGTTTTTAGAAGAAAATGGATGCCAAAATAACATAGTATAAGCTGTGGGAGATAAGAAAATAACAATAAATAAAATACAGGGGTGAACCCAACCCCTCCAAAAAAAACCGAATCCCAAATTTTTGTAATGAAACTGTTAATTTTAAATTTTTTTTTTTTTTCAGAATATACAATCGAGGCTTGGTGCTTAAAATATTGTAAAAATAATTTTCCCCAATATGTCCAATAATCAACCAAGGAAAAAACATTTTGCGTGAGATCTACTTTCACCAAAAAAAGTGAAGTTCCAATTTTCGGAGAAAGTTTTGATGTCGCTGTTATTATTGAGTGTTTATCCTTGAAACTATTACATATTTCAATTTTTCGTGAGTACCCCTGAATTAGTAAGGTAAAATGTTATATGTCCAATTATTTAAAATGGAATCCATACTTCAAATATATAATATTATAATATAATATATATATATATATATATATATTACAAGTATTCAAAAGAGATAATTTGTAACTTTGAACACATTTTGTTTCCTGAAGAAAAAATTCAACGTTCCTTTCATTGTTCATATTCTATCCAGGTAAATTACAGCTTCAAACTCGACACTTTAGACATACTTTGTATTCTGAAAGAGTTCCATTCATTGTTCATTTCAAACTGATACTTTTTGACACACCTTTATATTAGTTATTATATAGTTATATATATACTAATATATATACCTGATAAGTCATGGCGGCTGATATATATATTATATATATATATATAAAGAGATTAAACAGAATTTAATCTTTCACATGTTATATCCTAGATGAGTGGCGGTAAGATGCACAAAATAATTTAAACAACATATTTTTTTCAAATATTATCAAATAATGCAACATAAGCAGGAAAGTGGCAGGCCTGATAAAAATGCTTTTCGCGGGCCGGGATCTTGGCCCGCCGGCCGTAGTTTGGTGACCACCCGTCTAGACTATGTCACTCTTGTGTGTCACTTCTGTGTGTCTGTGGTAATATGTCTTGACTGTTTCCCAGTCTATTCATATCAATAATTCTCGGGCGATTCATAATCTATCATTTTTCAGTCTTTCCTTATCAATCATGTTCACGTATTTATTTATTACCATTTTCATTACGAATTGCGTAGAATGAATTGGAAAGGCAAACTAGCCCTTTTAATTTGTTTCTATCAAATTATTCTCATGCAATTCTTCATCTAAAATTTTCTGTCCTGTCCTAAACAATCATTATCACCAAATTTTTATTATTTTCCTCTATCTAATCAATAATTCTTCATTTGATATAATATATTATATAGAGTTTGCCTTTCATAATACCTGTTCTGGTCATTCTTCGAAACCATCTCCCGCAATCTCACTCACTAAGAAACAACGCAAAGAATCCTGGCATTTTAACGGCAGATTTCCTCTATTCAGCCGCAAATGTTTCCCCAGCCCTGGCTGCTCTAAAAAGTGCGACGTGTGGTGACCAGGGGCCAAAGGTGCTTTTCACAAGTGACCAATCAAGTGTGCCCGTTTTGCAATCGATTTTGAACACGAAATCCTGTAATGGCGAACGGCAATGTTCTTTAGGATTGACGTTTGGTACAAAGGGGGTCCTGCGCTTGTTTGATTGAGATCGGGCCGGCAAAAGCTTTCTGACTGAAACCTTACGACGAATCTCCAAGCTTGAGTCCACCACCTGAAGCAGACTGGCGTTTATTCCAAGCACTTTCATTGATTCTGCACGCTCCTCTTTGATAATGATGAAAGCTATCGATGCTGCTTGGTATCATACCAACACTCGGTAAACAAAATTGGGCAAACCGAGTTCGAATTTCAGCTTAGGCTCCATGTATCTACTAAGGACTAATAACGCTTTGTTACTAGCAGGAATTAAACTGAATTAAATCTTTTATTTATCCCAGCCCCTCCGTCACTATATTATATATATATATAAATATATATATATATGATATATATAATCAGAGGAAAGATCGAAACCATCACAGACTAAGCATTATTTGAGATCGGCTAGAAATACTCAGAAGAGTCTGGAGGCCTGAGCAGACTTGTTTTCACTCAGAATCAGAGATAGACCATCAGAATAAACTGGTAATGAAAAACTTTAGAACAGTGGTAATAAATCGTTTTGTCCCGCCAAAAGATTTTATATCTATTTCTTTTTCGTTTCTGTTCTTTTTCCTTTCTTTTTCCCCCTCATTCATTCTTTTTTTCTCCCCTTCTTTCTTTTCTTTTCTTCTTTCTTTCTTTTTTTTATATCTCAATTTCCTTTGTTTTTTTCGTCATCGTTCCCTCATTTATAGGACGAAACCATCTATTCACGTGACATGGCGTGATCTCTAATTTGCAGACATGTAAACAAAGTTTTTCTCTTTTCTGTTTAGCAAACACCGGTCTGTTGTTCCTAAATCAACTACTTTTACTAATCTTATATGTCGAGCCGCGAAAGAGAGTGCACTTGCATCTGCAGGTTCAATTATATCGAACCATATTTGGTGCTGTTTTGTTACACTGTTGAGTTCCACGACGGTAGGTCAGTGGTGTAAGATGTTTACCCATTTGTAAGGAAATTGTCATGGCATGGCGAAGTTGTCCAAGAATCCGGAACGCGGCTGTTTGCGTTTTCCCATAGCGGGTCTCGAACCACTTGCTTCATGGATATCCTTGCCTTGTGGTCTGTTGCTTATTTTTTAATCTATCGAAGAGAAGAATTTAATTAACGAAGATAAAGAGATGATGTGTCTTTTTGGAGAAGCAACGGAACCAACTATTTTCCATCACTCTGGGTAAATAGTAAGACCGACTTTAACCTTGGTTGCAACGGTCTAGGAGAAGGAGAAAGAAAACTCTGAAATTACAAACCCCAAAGGGGCTCCTTCTAATCTTCTGTCAAAAATAATTTGAGATCTCACCCTACCCTTCCTCCACAGTTAGAAGTTTTAGATTTTTAGAAGGAGGAGAAGGGGTTAGGGTGAGATCTCAAATTAGTTTTGAGCACAGAAGATTAGAGAGCCACCTTTGGGGTTTGAATTCAAGAGTTTTCTTTCTCCTCTCCTAGACGGTTTTCCATACCAAGGTTAAAGTCGTCTTACTATTTACCAATGGTGAATGGAAAATACGTTGGTTCCGTGCTCTCCCAAAAAGACACTCATCTCTTATCTTCGTTAATTAAATTCTTCTCTTCGAATAATTAAAAAACTAAAGCAACGACAACAAGGCAAGATATCCCATGAAGCAAGTGGTTCGAGACCCGCTACGGGGAAACCGCAAACAGCCCGCGTCAGGATTTTGAACTCGCCATGCCTGAACAAATTTTCCCTACAATGGTAAACATTACACCAACTTACCTCCGTCGTGGAACTCAACATGTAAACAAAACCAGCACCATAATATGTTTATAATTGACCTGCGTGCAAGTGCACTCTTTCCGGCGGCTCGAACATATTAGATTAGTAAAAGTTATTGATAGGAAAAACAGGACGGTGTTGCAAACAGAAAAGGAAAATCTTGTTCTACATGTCTGCAAATTTAGAGATCACGCATGTCACGTGATAGTGGTTTCGTCTAAAAATGAGGAACATGACGAAAAGAACAAAGGAAAATAGAGATATAAAAAAAAGAAAAGAAAGAAAGAAAGAAAGAAGGGGAGAAAAAAGATGAATGAAGGGGAAAAAGTAAAGGAAAAAGAACAGAAAAGAAAAGAAATTAGATCATACAATCTTTCGTTGGCGGGACAAAACGATTTTTATTACACTGTTTCTAAGTTTTTCTCACACCAGTGTTATCTGATGGTCTATTCCTGGAATTTCTGAAAAGTGAAAACAGTCTGCTCAGGCCTCCAGGAACTCTTCTGAGGGTATTCTAGCCGATCTCAATAATGCCCTGTGTCTGTATGGTTTCGATCTTATCCTCTGATATATATCTACTATATATATATAATATATATATAGTATATATATAAGTGACGGAGGGGCATGGATAAAAATAAAAGATAATTAGTTTATATTCCTGCAGTAATCAAAGGTAATTAGTCTTAGTACATACATGGGAGCTAAGCTGAAATTTCGAACTCGGTTTGCCATTTATGTTTACCGAGTGTTGTAATGAACCAAGCAAGCATCGATAGCTTTTCATTAACTTATCAAAGAGAGCGGTGCGAAGAATCAAACTGAAGTGCTTGGACTTGACGCCACTCGCTTTCAGGGTTGGTGGAACTCAAGCTGGAGATTCGTCGTAAGGTTTCAGTCATGAAAGCATTTTTTTGCCGGGCCGATCCTCATAACAAAGGCAAGCAGGACCTTTTGTACCAAACGTCATATCCTAAAGAACATTGCGTCCGCCATTACAGGAATTCGTGTTCAATCGATTGCAAAGGGCACAGCGTATTGTCACTGTGAAAAGCACCTTTGGCCCTGGTCACACACGTGGCACTTTTTAAGAGCAGCCAGGCTGGGAATTTGCGTGAATAGAGGAATCTGCGTAAACATGCACGGATTCTTTGTCGTTGTTTCTTAGTGGATTGCGGGAGATGTTCGCACATGACCAAGAACAGTTAATATGAAAGAACTGCTATATTATATATACTATCACTGAGAATTATTGATAGGGATAGACTGAAAATAAATAAAAATTGGGGTGATAAAATGATTGTTTAGGGAGCAGACAGAAAAATTTTTAGATGAAGAATTGCATGAGAATAATTGATAGGAACAATTAAAAGGCTAGTTTGGGCTTCCAATATCTTACGCATTCGTAATGAAATGGGTAGATAAATAAAATACGTACATTTGATTGAATAAAAAACTAAAATGATAGATTATGATCGCCCGAGATTATTGATCTGAGACTGGGAACACAGTCAAGACATATACACAGACACACGAGTGACACACAGAGTGACATAGTCTCGGAACGGGTGGTCACAAAACTACGGCCGCCGGGCCCAGATCCGGCCGCGAAAGCCTTTAATCAGTTGCCTGCCGACTTTCTGCTTATGTGCATTAATTTGTAATATTTTTGAGAAATTAAATTAATGTTGTTTAAACTTTATTTTTGTGCATCTTACGGCCACTCATCTATGAATATAACTGTAAAGATAAATTCTGTTTGACATCTTTTATATATATTATATTATATATATATATATATAATATTATATATATTATATGTATATATATATATATAAGGTGTGTAAAGTATCGAGTTTGAAAATCGACCTAATGAATGAACTCTTTCGATACAAAGTATGTCATAAAAGTGTCCGAGTTTGAAGCTGTATTTACCTGGTAGAAATGAAAACAATCGAAAGGAACGTTTAATCTTTTTTTCAGAATACAAATGTGTCAAAAAGTCAAATATCTCTTTGACATACACTTTGGTATATATAATAGTATATATAGTTTAATATATTAATATATGGAAGTAATGGGATTCCATTTTGAATAATTGAATTAACATTTACTTACTATCAGGGGTACTCAGAAGAAAATTTGAAATATGTTAATAGTTTTCAAGATAAACACTCTAATCAACTAACAAAGCGACATCAACTTTTCTTCCGAAAATTGGCTTGATTTTCTTTGGTGAAATAGATCTCCACGCAAAATGTTTTTTCCTTGGTTGAAATTATGACATATTGGGGAAATTATTTTTACAATATTTTAAAGCACCAAGTCGATTGTATATTCTGAAAAAAAAAAATTAAAATTAAACAGTTTCATTACAAAATTTGGTGGTTCGGTTTTTTTGGAGGGTTGGGGTCACCCTGTATTTTATTTTTCGTTTTTAATATATATATTATTCTCCCACAGCTTATACTATGTTATTTGCATAACATTTCTATCTTAAAAACGATATTTGTTGGCTGCTACGACACAAAGATGTGATGGTCTAATTGTTGTAATGTATTTTATTCTCACCAACGTTCAGTGGTCATTACCGCTGATCGATACGGAAAGTATGACATATAAGAGAAATGAATAAGGAATTTGACGACATTAGCCATATTTTGTTAACCCACGCTTTTTTCTCTCCCCCACGGCCCACTTTTGTATTCTATAGATTAATATCTCTGTTTCCTTAATCTTCTGACGTTAATCTTTCACAGCCCCTTTGGTTAAATATGTCAAGATGAAATTGCAAAAAATGTAATCATGAATTATCTCGTGTTGTTCTTCAGCCGAAGTTTATTTCTTAAGAGTGTTGTTACCTCAACTAAATAATAGACCATTCCGTTTTTTAAATAATAAAAGAAAAGAAGGGGAAAAAAGCACATGCTACACAGAAAAATATAAATAAGAAAGAAAGACAGAAAGAAAGAAGAAGGGGAAATATATACGAGGGGAGAGCGTAACGAAAGCGATAACGTAATCTGTTTCAATCGAAGATAATGGAAAAGACGAAAAGCAGGAAGAAAAAAAAGACCGAAGATAATTAAATCTAGCATTATTATGCTTTTTCATTTATTGGGAACTAAAATGCAATAGTTCTTAAGCTAAACGTATCAAAACGTTGTAGGATACCAAATTTACTAGAGGGGTTAAAAGACAACAAGAAAGCCGCGCTGATCAATCTGGGATCAGTCAAGAGCCTTTGACAGGGTCGACCACCGGTTTCTTGGATACTGTTTTGGAGATTGCGGATTCAAATAAAAAAAGAATTCTTTGGTGTTGAATCTTCTTTTAAAATTCTTAGAAGAATATCCAGCGCTGTAAAAAAATGTGTCCAAACTGTCGGAGAAAGAGAATAATTCTTTGAGGGGGCACCGTTTTTTCTTTTTTTTTAAAAAAAAAAGTCGTGTTGATAGTCCCAAGTACTTTTACGACCATTATGGTCGACTTGGGTAAAAGGTGCGTGTCACATCACGTCGGGATGTCCACCAGTGTAAGGATGTTTGGAGTTCAAACATGCTTTAAAATACAAATACTCCGACAAAGTAATAGACAGAAACATTTAATAACATCAGCACATGGATAACAGTAGATACAACGTTTCATAATCACGGTAAAAACAGAGTTACACAAATAAAGATACACATCATGAAAGATACAAATATAACATAAAAGAGTCACTGACATGAGACAAGCGATAGTTCCATGCTGAAAAGACTACAGTTAATGTACAGGGCGGAGCCCACTAGAGGGTTTAGATAGGAATCTAGCCCCATTGTGGCTCATAGTTGGTGAACTAGCAGAGAGAGGCGAAGGTTTTTGAAACCGGCGCTTTATACTTGGTGCCTATGTGGGCATCATGTGAACTAAAAGGGGCAGACACTCCACCAGGCGAATACGAAACAAACGCTACACCGGTATCAGCCAAATTATCGGAGGGAGGCTATCCTCTCTTCACTAAGCGCTATACCCAAGGAGATTGTTTTAGCATCATGAGGTGGAGTTGCCACACCTACCATCAGCCCTTACTTTACCGCACAGATCCCTGTGCTACTTCATACGCTGAGTTGGCGAGGGCCGCAGTATGAAACTAGCAACCTTGTTGATCCTAGCCCGAACGCTCTACAACTGAGCTAACCCGCTCCCTTATAACAAAGAAGAAAAAGGTTCATTCAAATGACGGTATTTTGTTAAAAAATATCTCAAAAATAAAAATGATCTGTGGTCTCCCCACCTACAAACTGTCCAAAAAACATGGAGAAAGTCAGACCAAACCACTTTCGGACGGTGACACGAACATAGAATTAATTTATTCAAATTTGGGTGAAGAGAAGATACAGTTTATAATTTACTTACACTAACAATATATGCACCCTCCAGATGCCAAGTATTCAAGTTTTATGTAAGTAGAATTATATTAATTAGAAAGGCTAATGAAACTAAAATAGAATTACAGATATAAGACTATTGAAACAGAGGTGGGTTTTTAATCGAAAATTAGAACAACTGACTTACACTTCCATCACTCCTGTCTTTCATTGCTAAATTCTACTTAATTTAAACAATTTAATTAAAATAGGGAAGTAAAGAATAGAATTACAGTTATTATCTTCTTTTAAAAGACTAAGTTGGATTTGCGAAAAACGGTAAGGACTTGAAAGCGGGATTTTTAAAAAAATGTTTGGTCAATGAAAAGGAAAGGAATTGATGAAATTTGATGAAAATCAGAAAGGATTTAAAGATTCTTTGTTCTTCAGAAACGTGTTAGATTTGTGGCATCCTTAGGCTTTAAGCAAGTGCACTCTCCAGCTGAGATCCCTTGTGTTAAGCAAACCGTGACCCTTAGTGAAAAAAAACCTTTGGATTTGCTCCTTTGGTGTCCTCATGCTTAGAGGTACTGACCCTTTGGTTGTTCCCTTTGGTATCCAAGTAGTGTGGGTATGATCCTTTGCGTTGTTCCCTCCCCCGCCGCACCTCCTGGTTCCCTTAGTGTTGGGATGATCCTTTGGTTGTAGATCCGTTCCCTTAGTGTGGGTATGACCCTGTGGTTGTAAGATTCCCGTTCGTCAATATCGAATAACGTGCAAATCAACGTCTGTCCATATCGCTGATTAAATAGTTAACTAACCACGTATTTCAAACTTGTTGATTGGCTGTGTCCTAAATCCACGTGGACCGCCATGCAAGTCATAGTTTAAGTGGTGCCGATTCCGCATGCTTTATATAACAAAAACTTGCAACAGAATAAAAAGAAGATGTTTTCTTTTTATCCAAAATACGATACAATCTTACTGCCTTTATTATACCAAGTTGTTGTCATCACGACTGCACGGAGAAAAAAGGTTAATTTATTTTATATACATTGAAAACGCTCGTGACAGGGGTGTTCTATTCATGGGCATACTGTACATGGGAACCAAATGTTTCCAATATGGCCGCGCTGCTAGTTTTGGAAGCTATATATACAAGTGTGTATAAAAGTATCGATATTGAAGCTGTATTTACAAGATAGAACATGAACAAGAATGGAACGTTAATTGTTGGTCAAAATAAAAAGGTGTGTCAAAAAAGTGCCGAGTTAAATAGCTGTTTATCAAGATAAGAATGAACAATTGAGGGAACTTTTCTCAGAATACAAAGTGGTCATAAAAGCTATTTACAATATATAACGAACAATGAATGGAACGTTCATTTTCAGAATATAAATGTCAGAAAATCCGATTATGAAAGCTCGTATTTACCAAGATAGAAATGAACAATGAATGGAACGTTATTTTTTTTTCATGAATACAAGGTGTACATGAAGTGCCGAGTTCTAAAGCTGTATTTACCAATATAGAAAATGAACAATGATGGAAATTTTTTTTTCAGAAATACAAGGTATTGAAGTTAGACAGTTAACAATTTGGTTTGAGCAATGTGACTTGGGCAAGCCAACTGCACCAGTGTTCAAGACAACAAGTATTTATGGAATCAGAACCCAGTCCACCCATGCATTTGGGTGAGTCCATTCCCTGAGTCCTGATTGGCTGCTTGATTTGAGGGCCTCTGAGGCTCCATAAATCCTGCAATCAGTGGGATCTTTACTGGCATCTCAGAATCGTTATTCAGTTACGACGTTTGCTCTTGGTCTTGCCAATTCGACGGTAATTGGACTTAGGATTATAAAGGGTGTTAATAAAAACAAAAGTTCCTATATCTTTGACACACCTTGTATATCAGGTGAGGTGAGCATTTCAAGGCACAGCTGTTAGATG
Source organism: Doryteuthis pealeii (assembly GCA_023376005.1). Classification (NCBI taxonomy): domain Eukaryota; kingdom Metazoa; phylum Mollusca; class Cephalopoda; order Myopsida; family Loliginidae; genus Doryteuthis; species Doryteuthis pealeii. Next base: position 60,658,989 of record CM042153.1, on the reverse strand, counting down.
GCAGGCTGTCGGGTAATTGGTCGTTGACCACGTTATGCATTGCTTCATTCCGTTGCGTCGATTTGAAATCGGTACATATAAACGCGCTACATGGTTTAATTCCTGGGATTTATTTCTTAAAACTTCCGAACTTGTCATAACGCACGGAAGCAATTCTTATTTTCATCCTTTCATTTCCTGTTCAGACTGCTCCCTTCTACTCTTACTTCCGGTTGCTCCTCCATAGGAACGAATTTCGTTATCCCACAAGTTTCTAAAGAGCAACATGACTTCATCCATCTTAAACTTCTATTCTTTGTTTCTTTTATTATAAGACTTTATTTTAGGTGGGTGAAATTTTTCTGGAAGACACAGCTGGAGCCTTGGTCTTGCCAAAGAAACCACGTGTGAACTTATTATTTGTTAATATTTTGTCATGTTCTTTTTAAATTGAAAAAATTAGCACTGTATTGATAAAAATATAATAAAATCTTATATAATGGAGATTGTGTGTTTTATCTGTTGTAACCGAAACTTTATTACCTATTACATATCACAATTCCCTTCGTTAATTACATCACATTCTCACATGATTTTATTTATTCTAACCTCAATTATTAATAATTTGTTACATTATTCATACTGTTACCATATTTACATACCCTAAAACGTGCAATTATATTATATATATACCAACAAATAGCGTTACAGTGGGATGAACGAGAAGGCTAATTTGCATATTTGATATTAAAAAAATCGAATGTTAATAAATATGATGCTTAGTATTATTGATTTCTAACTGTTTGGTTTTATATTTAATGAAGTATAAGCAAAAATTCTCAATGATCTTAAATGAAATCCATTAATAGAAAAAAATAACTTCATTTTATTTCTTTATTCCTCTTTAACTCAATACAATAGAAAAAATAACAATGATGGAAAGAGTAGAGTTTCAGTGTTCTATTTTTCGTATAACCCCCCTTCTGTTTCAAATTTTTTTAACCGCATTCTATTAAGTATAATATTTAATACATTAAACTAAAATAACTTGCACCCGGGGTGCATATATTTGCTAGGTAGAAAATAATGAAACGCTGTTGTGATAGTTTTACATGTTATGTGAATAATAATCTTCTTGGCCGAAATAAATTTGATAACCTTAAACTGGTTTATCAAAATGTTCATTTTGTGAATAATGATTTCTTTGGCGTAATAAATTTCGAAAGTTAAATGTTTTAAGTGGAACTAGGTGTGTAAACTTGCTCTAATTTTAGCCTTACTACACAAAGCAAACTAATCGAACGAATGACAGGTCATATAGAACACGTAATCAAGGTCCCACAGCTCAGTCGGCTAGAGCGTTCGGATAGAATCCAACAAGGTTCCTAGTTCGATACCGGTCCTCCCAACTCAGCGCTAAATGAGTAGGCAACAGGATCTGTCGGCATAACAGTAAGGAGCTGATGTTAGGTTGGCGCTCCAACTCAAACGCTTAAGAATTATCTCCTTGGTCAGCGCTAGTAAAAGTGGATAGGACTCCTCGGCACAAGATGATAGGAAGTACTGTCTCCATAAGCTAGAGATCTCAGTAGAATTGGCTACTTTCGATTTGCAAACGAGACTTTCTCTCGTTCTATTTAGACACCGTTACACTAACGAGTGAGAGACCAATTCGTCCAGGTAAGGTGCGTCCAACACCTTCCTCTATGGTAGGCTGCATTCATACGATGCCACCCCGCACGTGATCATCACTATGCCACCGACGCTCTCATATGTAGTCCGCAGCACGTTCGCGTACCGTACCTCCAGATGCTGTTCTTCCGATGTCCATCTCCTAACTACGGTTCCATTATCCTTGGATTTGTCTTAAGGCAGTCGCCTCTGAGAACTCGCGCGGACTGCTGCTCTGCTGGTGATTTAACGGTGGCCAGTGATCGCTCTCACTCAACGCTCACCTGTCCCCCGGAACACGGTCGTTCGACCTCTCCTACTTAATCTCGCACTACGATGACTACGTGTCTAGCTAGGTTATCTCATAGATGCCACTAACATCACGCTTATAATATGCTATCGCATAACTCACGTATTTAACTCCGAAGGCGAGTCCTTATGGATGAAATGATCATCCGCTACTCGTATACCATCTGAAACTTCAGACTAATGATACGCCAGCCTGTAACTCATCGTCGAATATTCTGGTACTCACGTGGGTTAGGTTACTGCAGTGGTCCATATCGTGATGTGCGCACCTGATAACAGATTCAAGTCATTGCTCATGCAACAATAACAAGCCCTTTTCAGCAGCTCCGGATACTGGTCTACCGCTTCAAAACGCGATCCCTAAGGTCAATTCTAAGCGGAGTTTAACATGGTTGAATTCAGAGTTTTTCATTCTCCTTGAACGTGTCCATCCATTAGGTGTGACCCGAGTTCAGAGCACGCACATCACTTGTGCTCTGTGTTGTGGGATCGTACATATCTCACATAAGCCTCCTTACGATCCGGATATCGAATGTCGTGTAACCGAACGACTCTTAAACATATAAATCTTCATAAAGACAGCTCATATCGAGAGCTCAGACCGTCCAGTCTGCCTACTACTTATACTTTTGGTCGCCTCGCCCTGGGAGGGATCTTTGCAATGATGTCCCACGATAATGTGCCGCTCTATACAAATAACACACTTGGTGGGAGGCTCCCCTATTAAGACGCAGTGGATATATCCTATGCGCTTCCAAGTTAGCGCTTGGAATAAATTCCTCTCCAAACAACTGCTCTCGATCCTCAGCGATCATTTTCACATATCGTCGCCCCCAGGAGTTCGCCAGCACGGGTTTGCGCGAGCTTTTGCGGCCCACGCTCGACAATCCCTACGGACTATCGCTGACCCATCCTGACACCGTTCCGCCCACCTATCTCCCTTCCCCTCGTTGATATTAGATCTCTTAATCAGGTACCACTTTACTGAATATAAAGTATCTGTTCAAATAAAAGAATATATTCCATCATATATATAATATATATTTTACATCCGGATGTATTTACCTACCGTTCCATTTGGTAGATTCTATGCTCTTTTCGTTCAGTTTTATTTTACTCCGTTTTAGTTAATTTACCACCTCTAAAGTTCCATCCTAGCTAAAACTCTATATATATATATAACCAAACTTATTGGCAAATTCCTCGCGGATGAGAAAAAAAACAGCAAATAGTTTGATTGTAAAAATATACTACCAACATCAACGGAAGAAAAACATTTTGAAAAAGAAAAGACCAGATAATTAGTACCAAATAGAAAATACATCTATTAGTACAATATGGCCAAAAGAAAACAATTATATGCATATAAATACTCACCAGCTCTGAACCTTCACAGGGACAAAATCCGTTACGTCACAGCGTGCCGGAGTCACTCCTTCATACAAAACGCCAGGAGACTAAAGTCTGACTCCAGGCCCCGTAACTAAGTAAAATGTGTTCGTCAACCCTTATATCCCCGCGTGAGCCTATATCCCATTCGATTTCTTGTGCGCGGATTACACATTCTGACGAGCCAAATAAAAGATAACTAATGATCAGTCGAACCTTACTAAAGTTTTCGCTTATGTTTTCAAGGGCTGAGATCTTAGCCCATGGAAGCCAGCATTACGAACTGATCTCTCATGCGAAACTTGTTAGATTAGGTTCTGTCCAATCGCTGATCTGTATTAGATTTATCTTATAGACCCATACTTATATACTAATTTTTGTTTTTATAATATATATAGGTGTGTTTGTGTGTTGGTGGTGTGTGTTGTGTGTGGTCATGCGTGACTTTCGCAGGCGAGTAACTTTAATGAAGAAGCCTCAAAATCGGTATCTTATGAAAATCTTAGTAATTCCCGACGTCTGTGTTTAATCAAACGTCGCTTACTTTAGCTCCCGGAACTAACTGCCCCTGAAATAATATGTGTCGTATACTGGTTATGGATAGTTAGAGGTGGTGAGTGTAAACCGGGAAAATGAACTAAATATCTTTCCAAATTCCCTTTACTTCCAAGCTTTTGAATTGAATTTGACAAGTAAAAAGACTTATAATCTTCAAAACTAATCACTCTTTGAAAATTGTACAGATTTCCTTACACCTCAGTACATTCAGTAATAATATCCCACCACGTGCTACAGAAACAAAACTAGCCACAGTTTCAACTAGTAAACATGATCAAATAGCATCCAACTATAACAAAATCTTCACCACTCATTATATTAGCTAATCACTACTTTTATATATGTTTATAGAAACAATATAAAGCCTCGTAAAATGAGGACTGTTGGTCTTTCAACACGATTGGAGCTCCTCCCCACTATCGTTGTGGCTTCGAGATTTTCTTGGTTCAAAAATTTCAAAGAACATTTTCGGTGTGAGTGTGGGCCGAGGATACGCGAACACCGGTGGCCACAAGCCGCCTGATCTCAACCCACTGACTTTCATTTTGGGGCATGCTGTAAGGCCCGCGTCATTCCATCAAAACATAAAAAAAACCAAAAAAAAAAAAAAAAACAAAAAAATACAAAAAAACAAAATTTTCGCCTCACAATTCTTAATGAGCTCAAGATTTCGCATCATTTCAGAGGTATAATTTAAAGTCCTGTGATGACACTTTGCGTCGCTGCCGTGAATAATTTGGTGAAACGTGCAGCAGCTGGTGATTGAATGAAGAAGGCGATTTTGATTGAACATTTGTTAAGTAATGTTACAAACCCATTAACTCTACTGTTCTTTGTATTACATTTAGTTTCATTTAATATGACTGTAATATACATTGATAGAGCGACTTTATAATTTGCGTGCATTTTGACTCCACCCTGTATTTAAATCTCCAAAAGATAACTGGTGATTCATTCAAAGATTCCATGGGAAAATAACCATAGATTTGACAGAGCCAGGCCTGGTCCCCTTATTGACTTCTAGTATCCATGACATTGTTTTAGGCGGGTCACAAAGGCAGAATCAGTGGGACAAGTTTAGTGGGTTTTGTTGAATTTTATTTAATCGTTTAATGGAGGCCGATACTAAAAATATGGTGTCTGGCTGAATTTTCTCCACGCGTTTGGAATTTTGTGCTTGGTGAATTAAAGATCTAGATCACACTATGTTGCATAAGTTAAGAGCTAACAAGAGACATGGACGTGGAGGATATAATCACCCGTGGGAAACACCCTTGACAAGCAAAGAGAATCTAGAAACGAGAAAAAATAATCAGCCAGACATTTGAATGATTTTAGCAAAAATAGATAGAGTTTCATACCAAATGATAAGGTTGGTTGCGTTGGTTGCGTTGGATTTCATGGTATTGAAATTGGGTTAATTTTTATCCGGAGACCTGCTGTTTTATCATTCTTGTTATATATATAATATTTACCAACTCCTCACACGCAGCAGGATGTGACACAAGGTCAATTTATAAGCGGACGTTTAACAGCGTTGAATTCAGAGTTTTTCTTCCCCTAGACCGGTGCCTAAACAAAGCGATAAAAGATTTCCGAAGTCTGTCCTAATTATTAGCCATAGCTGGAGTGAGAGTAGGATTCATACCTTTCTAAGTGGTATTAGCACTAAGTGAAAATGCAATTTCTGCATCCAGGATTTGATCTCGGGGCAAGCGAGTTTCATTTCCCATGACTTTAACCATTACCACCACGCGCTTCCTATTCTTGTGGTTATGTACTCGTGTTCAACATCGCAATACATAAACGAGGAGCGCGTTCATTCTCGGGTATATAATGGAGAGAATGCTCGCGTATATTAATATTAGTGGTTTATAAGCAAAACCGATTGAAATATTTATTGATTTTGCTTTGGTTGGAGGTATATTAAATATTATATATATATATAATATATATAATATATATATATATATATATTGCACGATGAGGATAAACCGAAAACGCGCGTCTGCTAGATTGCCTTTTATATATATTATATATATATATATATATATATATATATATATATATATTATTCAATGCGTTTTAAATGTACCCTCCAACAAAAGCAAAATTAATAAATTAACTCAATCGGTTTGCTTATTAAAACCACTTTCTTACGCCTCATAACCCATACTGTTATTAAACAGCCATAGCTAAAATAACATTCCCATAAATCGATTCGCATCTTTTGTTTTACATTTTAATACTCGAAAAATACAACTTCCTGTGTTGGAACTATTAAAAACTATAACAAGCGTTCTTTATAACGTAACATCTTATTCAATGAACACACGTGTTGATCGGCTGCAATTAATTCGGTACCCAGGGATTTTAACCCTGAAGTTCCTTATGGTAAAACTCGCAGTAGGTTTCTATTGCACCCATTTCTTTAATATATATACTATATACATAATATATATATATAAATACGTGTGTGTGTGTGTGTTGTGTGTGGTGTATAAAATTAAACACAAATGATATAGGAAAAAATATCTTAAAGAAAATCAGAATATTTGTATAAGAAACTCGTTGGCCAATTGATTGGACCGTGTGATCCACTGAGGCAATGTACTGGTTATTCTGACGCCTTTCTTTTATACAATCGCCCACGCTCTTCTCTCGTATTTTCCTATTTTTTCTCTCTCGATCTTTTCAGGTTGTAGCTTTACGAAAAGTCATCTTTCTTGAGCGAAACACACAGGAAGACGAATCTGATTTTCATTTTCTGTTGTGTACTGGGTACGCGCAACTTCGTTTGCGTTGATTATCAATTCATTTGGATTTATCTGGCCAAAAGACCTGTCAGATGCCGATGACGTTGGTGGAGACTGCTTTTCGGCCTCGCTCTAAATACGCCAATGTGTTTATCTCTAATGAGCACTCTCGGGATATTCTCTAATCCAGAATAATAATAATAATAATAATAATAATAATAATAATAATAATAATAATAATAATAAAGAATTAAAAAAAGATATAGAAGTTAGCTAAACTAAATATAGGCCTTCCCCCTCACTCTTCACTTCACTGATTGATGCAGCTTCTCAGTTGTCATGGTTACATCAGATTGCGAAAGTTAACTGTTATGATATCCAAAAGCACAGGTTCATAACCGTAGGTAGAGAATTATAAAGTACAACGAACAAACACACATACACACACAATCACACACACCACACCATACGCACACATTCCCACACACACATATATATACTATATATATATATATATAATATACTATATAATAAGATAAATATAATAGGTTTTACATATCTATTTATTCGGTGACAAAGGAACATTCACACCCATATTGGTTCATGCGATGCCATTCATCAGGTGAAGATGTTTTCACACACATGTATAGACACGAGCGCTCGCAAAATTCGAAAAAATTTCATAAAAAATTTTTCAAAAAATTTCCCATATTCCACCTTCACCTACAATACACACATCATTTTATCCAATCATACGCATCCCATGTCTATTTGAATTTTTGAAAATTTTTTAAAATTTTTTCGATTTTCCTCACATTTGAAACATCTTCACCTGATGAATGCATCGCATGAAACCAATATGGTTGTGAATGTTCCTTTGTCCACCCAAAATAAATAGATATGTAAAACCTATATATTTATCTTATTATTATATATATATATATATATATATATATATATATATGTGTGTGTGTGTGTGTGTGCGTAGTGTGTGTGTGTGTGTGTGTGTATGTGTGTGTTCGTTGTACTTATATATTACCTACGGTTATGAACCTGTGCTTTTGATCATAACAGTTAACTTTCGCAATCTGATGTAACCATGCAACTGAGAGCTGCATCAATCAGTGAAATATTGCAATTGAAGAAGCATTAGCTTTCCTATATTTAGTTTAGCTAACTTCTATATCTTTTTTTATTCTTTATTATTATTATTATTATTATTATTATTATTATTATTATTATTATTATTATTATTCTGGATAGAGAAACCCGAGAGATGCTCATTAAGAATAAACATTGGCGTATTTAGAGCGAAGGCCGAAACATCTCCAACGTCATCGGCATCTGACAAGGTCTTTTGCCAGATAATCCAATGATTGATAATCAACGCAAACGAAGTTGGCGTACCCCAGTACACAACAGAAAATACAAATCAATTCGTCTTCCTGTTGTTTCGCTCAAGACAGATGACTTTTCGTAAAGCTACACCCTGACAAAATCGAGAGAGAAAAAATAGGAAAATACGAAGAAGACGTGTCGATTGTATAAAAAGAAAGGCGTCAGATTACCAGTACATGCCTCAGTGGATACACACGTCAATCATTGCCAACGAGTTTCTTATACAATATTCTGATTTTCTTAAGAAACTTTTCCTATATATTTGTGTTTAATTTTATACACACACACACACACACACACACACACGTATATATATATATATATATATATATATATATATTAAAGAAATGGGTGCAATAGAAACCTACTCGAGTTTTACCATAAGGATCTTCAGGGTTAAATCCACTGAGGTACCGATTAATTGCAGCCGATCACACGTGTGTTCATTGAATAAGATGTTACGTTATAAAGAACGCTTGTTTATGTTTTTAAATTTCACACAGGAAGTTGTATTTTCGAGTATTAAAATGTAAACAAAAGATGCGAATCGATTTGTGGGAATTTATTTTACTATGGCTGTTTAATAACAGTATGGGTTATGAGGCGTAAGAGTGGTTTTATAAGCAAAACCGATTGAGATTATTTATTAATTTTGCTTTGGTTGGAGGGTACATTAAAACGCATTGATATATATATATATATATATATATATATATTATATATTATATATATATATAAAGCAATCTACAGACGCGCGTTTCGGGGTTTATCCCTCATCAGTGCAATAATATATATTATATATATATATATATATATATATATATATATTTAATATACCCTCCAACCAAAGCAAAATCAATAAATAATTTCAATCGGTTTTGCTTATAAAACCACTATATTATATACGCGAGCATTCTCTCCATTATATACCCGAGATGACCCTCCTCGTTTATGTATTCGATGTTGAACACGAGTACATAACACAAGAATAGGAAGCGCGTGGTGTAATGGTTAAAGTCATGGGAAATGAACTCGTTGCCCCGAGATCAAATCCTGGATGCAGAAATTGCATTTTCACTTAGTGCTAATACCCTTAGGAAAGGTATGAATCCTACTCTCACTCCAGCTATGGCTAAATAATAGGACAGACTCGGATCTTTATCCTTTGTTAGGCAACCGGTCTAGGGGAAGAAAAACTCTGAATTCAAACCTGTTAAACGTCGCTTAATAAATTGACCTTGTGTCACATCCTGCTCGTGTGGAGGAGTTGGTAAATATATATATATAACAAGAATGAATAAAACAGCAGGTCTCCGGCATAAAATTACCCAATTTCATACCATGAAATCCAACCAACCAACCAACCAACCTTATCTTTGGTAGATCTATCTATTTTTTCTAATCATTCATTCTGGGCTGATTATTTTTTCTCGTTTTCTAGATTCTCTTTGCTTGTCAAGGGTGTTCCACGGGTGATATATCTCCACGTCCATTCTCTGTTAGCTCTTACTTATGAACTAGTGTGATCTAGATCTTTTTATTCCCCAAGACCCAACATTCCAACGCGTGGAGAAAATTCAGCCAGACACCATATTTTTAGTATCAGGCTCCATTAAACGATTAAATAAAATTCACAAAACCACTAAACTTGTCCCACTGATTTCTGCATTGTGACCCCTAAAACAAATGTCAATGGGATACTAGAAGTCAATAAGGGGCCAGAGCCTGTCTGTCAAATCTATGGTTATTTTCCATGGATCTTTGAATGAATCACCAGTTATCTTTTGGATTTAAATACAGGTTGAGTCAAAATGCACGCAAATTATAAAGTCTCTATCAAATGTATATTACATCATATTAAATGAAACTAAATGTAATCAAAAGAAAGTAGAGTTAATGGGGTTTGTAACATTACAACAAATGTTCAATCAAAATCGCCTTCTTCTTCAATCACCAGCTCTGCACGTTTCACCAAATTATTCACGGCACGACCAAGTTCATCACAGGAAACTTTATTTACCTCTGAAATGATGCGATCTTTGAGCTCATTAAGATTGTTAGGCCGAAATTGATGGAATACGCGGGCCTTCAGCATGCCCCAAAATAGAAGTCCAGTGGGTTGAGATCAGGCGACCTTGGTGGCCACGGTGTTCCGTATCCTCGGCCAATCACACGATGTTCTTGAAATTTTGAAGCCAGAAAATCTCGAGCCAACAACGAATAGTGGGGAGGAGCTCCATCGTGTTGAAAGACAACAGTCCTCATTTTACACTTTATATTGTTTCTATAACATATATAAAAGTAATGTTAACTAATATATGATTGGTGGAATAATTTTGAACAATATAAAGTTGCGTGCATTTTGACTCACCCTGTATTACCCTAAGTTACAAAATGAATAGGCTACTCTATTGTTTCTGTAGCACGTGTATAATTATGAATGTACTGGTGTAAGGAAATCTGTACAATTTTCAAGGTGATAGTTTTGATTATATTTTTACTGTCAAATCAACAAAAAAGGTTGGAAGTAAGGGAATTTGGAAAGATTTTAGTTCATTTTCCGGTTTACACTCAACTCACCTAATCCTATAACGACACATATTATTTCATATTATTCCGGACTAAGTCGCAACTTTTTCCAGACGTCGGATTACTAAAGATTTCAAGATAAGCCGATTTTGAGGCTTCTCATTAAAGTTACTCGCCTGCGAAGTCACGCACTGACACACACACACACACACACACACACACACACACACACAATATATATATATATATATATATATAAAGATAAAATCTAATCAGTCAGACGAACCTACTAAAAGTTTCGCTAATGCTCTTCAGGGCTAAGATCTCAGCCCTGAAAAGCATTAAGCGAAACTTTTAGTAGGTTCGACTGACTCATTTAGGTTTATCTTTATTATTTGCTCTACTTAGGTATTGAGCACATTTTACTTATCAGCTTTAGTCTCCTTGGCGTTGTATGAATTTATATATCTTATATATATATATGCATATAAATTTGTTTTCTTTTTGGCCCAAAATATTGTACTAATAGATTATTCTATTGGTACTATTATCTTGGTCTTTTCTTTTTCAAAAATTTTTTCTTCCCGGTTGATGTTTGGTAGTATATTTTTACAATCAAACTATTTGCTTGTTTTTTTTTCTCACCGCAGAGATTTGCCAATAAGTTTGGTATATATATATATATATATATATTATATATATATATATATATATATATATATATATATGGAATATATTCTTTTATTTGAACAGATCTTTTATATTCAAGTAAAGTGGTACCTTGATTACGAGATCTATATGACCTCGATGGAGGCGCGTGGTCAAATGGTTAGAGTCATGGGAAATGGACTCGTCGACCCGAGTTCAATTCCTGGACGAAGCTGTTTGAATTTCACATAGCGCTAATACCCTTGGGAAAGGTATGAATCCTACTCTCCCTCCAGCTATGGGCAAATAGTAGGGCAGACTGGACTCTTTAACCATGGCTAATGTAACCAGTCTAGGAGAAGGAAAACTCTGAATTCAAACCTGTTAAACTCCGCTTAAGAAATTGACCTTGTGTCGCATCCTGCTCGTGCGGAGGGGTTGGTAAATATATATATGACCTCGATTTTTTGCTTTGTGTAAGTAAAAGTAAAGTCGTCAGGGTGGCCTAATGTCGATATCAGCCAATCAGCGAGGGAGTCTATCCCCTTTTTACTAGCGCTAGACCAAGGAGATAATCTTAGCGTTTGAGTTGGAGCGCCAAACCTAACATCAGCTCCTTACTTTACCGCACAGATCCTTGTGCTACTCATACGCTGAGTTGGCGAGGACCGGTATCGAACTAGGAACCTTGTGGATTCTAGCCGAACGCTCTACCGACTGAGCTGTGGGACCTTGATTACGTGTTCTATATGACCTGTCATTCGTTCGATTTTTTGCTTTGTGTAGTAAGCTAAAATTACGAGCAAGTTTTACACACGCTTAAGTTCACTTAAAACATTTAACTTTCCAAATTTATTACGCCAAAGAAAATCATTATTCACAAAAAATGAACATTGATAAACAGTTAAGTTATCAAATTTATTTCGCCAAAGAAAATTATTATTCACAAAAAAATAAACATTAAAACATATCACAACACATGTTTCATTATTTTCTACTAGCAAATATATGCACCCTCCGGGTGCAAGTATTTAAGTTTTAATGTAATAAAATATTATATTAAATAAGAATGCGGTTAAAAAAATTTGAAACAGAGGGGGTATAATCGAAAAATAGAACAACTGAAACTTACTCTTCCATCATTGTTATTTTTTCTAATTTAAGTATTGAGTTAAAAGAGGAAGTAAAGAATAAAATGACAGTTATTTTTTCTTATTAATGGATTTCATTTAAGATTCATTGAAGAGATTTTTGCTTATATTCATTAAAATAAAACCAAACAGTTAGAAATCAATAATACTAAGCACATATTTATTAAATTCGATTTTTTAATATCAATATGCAAATTAGCCTTTCCGTTCACACTGTAAACCGCTATTTTGTTGTATATATAAATATAATTGCACGTTGTTAGTATGTAGATATGGTTAACAGTATGAATAATGTAAAACAATTTTATTAATAATTGAGGTTAGAATAAAAATAAAATCATGGAGAATGTGATGTAAATAACGAAGGGAATTGTGATATGTATAGTAATATAGTTTCGGTTACAGACAGAAAAACACACAATCTCCATTATAATAAGATTTTATTATATTTTTATTCAATACAGTGCTATTTTTCTCATTTAAAAGAACATGACAAAATATTAACAAATATAAGTTCACACGTGTTTCTTTGGCAAGACCAAGGCTCCAGCTGTGCTTCCAGAAAATTTCACCCACCTAAAATAAAATAAAAGTCTTAATAATAAAAAGAAAACAAAGAATAAGAAGTTTTAGATGATGAAGTCATGTTGCTCTTTAGAAACTTGTGGCATAACGAAATTGTATCCTATGGAGGAGCAACCGGAAGTAAGAGTAGAAGGAGACAGTCTGACAGGAAATGAAGGATGAAAATAAGAATTGCTTCCGTAGCGTTATGACACAGTTCGAAGTTTTAAGAAATAAATCCAGGAATTAAACCATGTAGCGCGTTTATATGTACCGATTTCAAATCGACCACGGAATGAAGCAATGCATAACGTGTCAACGCACCAATTACCACGACACTGCCATCTACAGCCTGTGCCTTGAAATGCTCACCTCACCTGATATACAAGGTGTGTCAAAGAGTATAGAAACTTTTTGTATTTTTATTACACACCTTTATAAAATCCTAAGTCCAATTACCGTCGAATTGGCAAGACAAGACGGCAAACAGTCGTAACTGAATACGATTCTGAGATGCCGTAAAGACCACTGAAAATTGGCAGGATTTATGGAGCCTCAGAGGGCCCTACAAATCAAGCAGCCAATCAGGACTCAGGGAATGGACTCACCCAAATGCATGGGTGGACTGTTCTGAATTCCCATAAATACTAGTTGTCTTGACACTGGTGCAGTTGGGCTTGGCCAGTCACATTGCTCAAACCAATTGTTAACTGTCTAACTTCAATAACCTTGTATTCTGAAAAAAAAATTTCCATTCATTGTTCATTTCTATCTTGGTAAATACAGCTTAAGACTCGGCACTTTCATGATACACCTTGTATTCTGAAAAAAAATAACGTTCCATTCATTGTTCATTTCTATCTTGGTAAATACAGCTTCATACTCGGCACTTTTCTGACATATTATATTCTGAAAAAATGAACGTTCCATTCATTGTTCGTTTATATATTGGTAAATATAGCTTTTATGACACACTTTGTATTCTGAAGAAAGTTCCCTTCATTGTTCATTTCTATCTTGATAAAACAGCTTTAAACTCGGCACTTTTTTGACACACCTTTTATTTTGACCAACAATTAACGTTCCATTCATTGTTCATTTCTATCTTGGTAAATACAGCTTCAATATCGATACTTTTATGACACACATTGTATATATACGCTTCAAACTAGCACGCGCCAAATATTGGAAAAAACATTTGGTTCACCATAGTACATATCGCCCATGAATAAGAACACCCCTGTCACGAAGCGTTTTCAATGTAAAAAAATAATCAAACCTTTTTTCCCGTGCAGTCGTGATGACAACAACTGGTATATAAAGGCAATAAGATTTATCGTATTTTTGGATAAAAAGAAAACATCTTCTTTTCATTCTGTTGCAGTTTTTTGTTATATAAAGCATGCTGGAATCCACCACTTAAACTTATAGACTTGGCACGGTCACGTGGATTAGACCACAGCCAATCAACAGTTTGAATACGTGGTTAGTTAACTATTTAATCAGCGATATGGACAGACGTTGATTTGCACGTTATTCGATATTGACGAACGGATCTACAACCAAAGGGTCATACCCAACACTAAGGAACGGATCTACAACCAAAGGATCATACCCAACACTAAGGGACACCAAGGAACAACCAAAGGATCATACCCAACACTATGGAATACCAAGGAACAACCAAAGGGTCATACTCAACACTGAGGGACACCAAGGAGCAACCAAAGGGTTTTTTTCACTAAGGGTCACGGTTTGCTTAACACAAGGGATCTCAGCTGGAGAGTGCACTTGCTTAAAGCCTAAGGATAGCCACAAAAAATCTTAACACGTTCTGAAGACAAAAATCTTTAAATCCTTTCTGATTTCAAATTCATCAATTCCTTTCCTGTTTCATTGACCAAAACATTTTTTAAATCCCGCTTTCAAAAGTCCTTACCGTTTTTCCAATCCAACTTAGTCTTTTAACAAGAAGAAATAACTGTAATTCTATTCTTTACTTCCTATTTTAATTAAATTGTTAAATTAGTAGAATTTAGCAATGAAAGACAGGAGTGATGGAAGTGTAAGTTTCAGTTGTTCTAATTTTCGATTAAACCCACCTCTGTTTCAAATATTTATATCTGTATTCTTATTTAGTTTCATTAGCCTTTCTAATTTAATATATTCTATTACATTAAAACTTGAATACTTGCATCTGGAGGGTGCATATATTTGTTAGTGTAAGTAATTATAAAACTGTATCTTCTCTTCCCAAATTTGAATAAAATTAAATTCTATGTCTGTCACTCGTCCGAAAGTGGTTGTCTGACTTTCTCCAATGTTTTTTGGACAGTTTGTAGGTGGGGAGGACAAATCATTTTATATCTTGAAAGATATTTAAATTTACAAAATAAACGTCATGAATGAACCTTTTCTTCTTTGTTATAAGGGACGGGTTAGCTCAGTTGGTAGAGCGTTCGGCTAGGAATCACAAGGTTGCTAGTTCAATACCGGCCCTCGCCAACTCAGCGTATGAGTAGCACAGGGATCTGTGCGGTAAAGTAAGGAGCTGATGGTAGGTGTGGCACTCCACCTCAGATGCTAAAACAATCTCCTTGGTATAGCGCTAGTGAAAAGAGGATAGCCTCCCTCGATAATTGGCTGATACCGGTGTAGCGTTTGTTTGTATTCGCCTGGTGGAGTTGTCTGCCCCTTTTAGTTCCATGATGCCCACTAGGGCACCAGTATAAAAGCGCCGGTTTCAAAACCTTCGCCCTCTCTCTTGCTAGTTTCACCAACTATGAGCCACATGGGGTAGATTCTATCTAAACCCTCTAGTGGGGCTCCGCCCCCCTTACATTACTGTAAGTCTTTACAGCATGGACTATCGCTTGTCTCATGTCAGTACTCTTTTATGTTATATTTTGTATCTTTCATGAATGTGTATCTTTATTTGTGTAACTCTGTTTACCGTATTATGAACGTTGTATTCTACTGTTATCCATGTGCTGTGTTATTAAATGTTTGTCTATTAACCTTTGTCGGAGTTATTTGTATTTAAAGCATGTTGAACTCCAAACCATCCTTACAACTGGTGACATCCCGACGTGATGTGAACACGCACCCTTTTTACCCAAGTCGACCATAAAATGGTCGTAAAAGTACTTGGGACTATCAACACGAACTTTTTTTTTAAAAAAAAGAAAAAACGGTGACCCCCTCAAAGAAATTATTTCTTTTTTCTCCGACAGTTATGGACACATTTTTTTACAGCGCTGGATATCTTCTAAGAAATTTTAAAAGAAGATTCAACACCAAGAATTCTTTTTTTTACCTCGAGGAAATAGTATCAGCCATCAGCCAGGGACAGTGACACGTTCCCCCCACCCTTAGGGATACAGGCATCTTCAATTCGGCGGACTACTAAGGATACGCACATGGCCACACCATGTGACCTGGATTACAGCCGCAAGGCTACTCAGCGAAAAAAAATTTTTGCTATACCTCTGAAAATGAGATGTTCATCTAAAATGTCCATTTCAGAAATTACGGTAGCTGTGCCTCCCAGACTCAAAGTACTGACCTTAAAAATTTCAACTCGACCTTGGCGTCTCTGAAAGACATTTTAACCAGGTCAGCATTGAAGAATGGAACGAAGAGACGCTGAATTTCAAGTTTTTTAACCACACCACACAGAGACATTTGCTCCATATTTTCCCCCAAACTGTTGAAAATTGTACACCTGTTCAGAGAATTTTATATGCTAAAAGTGGAACCTGAAATAATGTTCGTAAAGGATCTTTTAACATGTGTTCTTTTGAAACACCTGTACAGAAAATTTTATATGCTAAAAGTTGGACCTGAAATAACGTTCGTAAAATTCTTTTAACATTTGTTTTTTTGGGGCATTTTGTGCCTACCATTTTGTTTCCAGGAGAAAAATTATTCCTCAAGGATAAAAGCAGTCCTTATTTCAACTCAGGAATTTGGAAGAAGTTGATTTCTTTAAATTGTAACCATACCACATAGGAGTTTTTCCCACTGGACTTATACTTGAAAATTCTCTTGTGTATATTTTAAATTACATTCCTGTTTTTTCATGTTTTTATTTTATAGTTTGCGGAAGTATGCATATGCAAATTTTATTTCTGTTTTGTGTCTGGAACTTTTTAACTTTGAACATTCGAAACTCTGTTATTTTCCTTAAAGGAATATATATTTTTTGTTTGCTTGTCTATAAATTTTTTTGCCCCGCTAAAAATTTAGGGGGGAGTATTTGTAGCGTTTGTTTGTATTCGCCTGGTGGAGTTGTCTGCCCCTTTTAGTTCCATGATGCCCACTAGGGCACCAGTATAAAAGCGCCGGTTTCAAAACCTTCGCCCTCTCTCTTGCTAGTTTCACCAACTACGAGCCACATGGGGTAGATTCTATCTAAACCCTCTAGTGGGGCTCCGCCCCCCTTACATTACTGTAAGTCTTTACAGCATGGACTATCGCTTGTCTCATGTCAGTACTCTTTTATGTTATATTTTGTATCTTTCATGAATGTGTATCTTTATTTGTGTAACTCTGTTTACCGTATTATGAACGTTGTATTCTACTGTTATCCATGTGCTGTGTTATTAAATGTTTGTATATTAACCTTTGTCGGAGTTATTTGTATTTAAAGCATGTTGAACTTTAAACCATCTTTACACCGGCATTAGACCACCCCAACGACTTTATTTAATTTCTTTGTTATATTTTGATATTTTGTTCCATGTCCTTTTTTTCTTTCTTCTTTTTTTTCTCTCTTTTTCTTTCTGTTGTATCGCGAGGTAGAAAGATAGACAGATGAATGTTGGGCTTAAGAAATGTATTACGCACCACCATCCGGTGCTAAATGGATACATATAAACACAGAACAAATAAGTACAAACAATTAACAAGAAAAACTCTCACTATAAGAGGAGGGTCAGTTTGGTATAGCCAACACAGTTCCCGAGTTCGAAAAGAACGTTCCCGAGTTGGAGAAATCTCCCGAGTCTGACAATTAATACCTGAAGAAGGCCGGGGGCCACACAGGCCGAAACGTTATACACAAATCAATAAAGATGAGGACAATAGCTCGAATAATCCAAATAATACTAATTATCAAGCCTCATCTCAAAAATGCAGAGAAATAGGGCAGATAACAATAAAGATGAGGACAATAGCCCGAATAATCCAAATAATACTAATTATCAAGCCTCATCTAAAAAATGCAGAGAAATAGTGCAGATAACAATAAAGATGAGGACAATAGCCCGAATAATCCAAATAATACTAATTATCAAGCTCATCTAAAAAATGCAGAGAAATAGTGCAGATAACAATAAAGATGAGGACAATAGCCCGAATAATCCAAATAATACTAATTATCAAGCCTCATCTCAAAAATTCAGAGAAATAGTGCATATAACAATAAAGATGAGGACAATAGCCCGAATAATCCAAATAATACTAATTATTCAAGCCTCATCTCAAAAATTCAGAGAAATAGTGCATATAACAATAAAGATGAGGACAATAGCCCGAATAATCCAAATAATACTAATTATCAAGCCTCATCTAAAAAATTCAGAGAAACAGTGCAGATAAGAATAAAGATGAGGACAATAGCCCGAATAATCCAAATAATACTAATATATGTTTTTTCCGATTTAAAAAGATGTAACAAAAATATTAGTGTGCTTTGGGAAGGGGCTGGAACGGATTAATAGCATTTCAAAGGAGAATTAAACTCGTAAGTCAATGTACAACTGTATCTGCATTTAATTATTTCCAGTAATATTTTTTAAAAATTAATTAACTTTTCTTTTTCACTATGTTCTTTTGTCTTCTTTTTCTTTTTTTTTGTTATTAATCTTTTATTTGACATTTTATTTGTTTATTCTTTATTTTGGATTGTGTACTTTATCTTCACTTAATTATTTCTGTCCTTTTTTCAAATTTAATCATTTCTCTCTCTCTCTCTCTCTCTCTCTCTCTCTCTCTTTCTCTCTCTCTTACTGTCTCTTTCTCTCTCTCTCACTTTTCTCTCTCTCTCTTCACTGTCTCTTTCTCTCTTCTCTCTCTCTCTCTCTATTTCTCCATCTCTCTCTCTTTCTCTATCTATACCTATTTCTCTATCAATATATCTATATCTCTCTCTATCTATTTCTCTCATTATGTCTTTCTTTCTTTTTCATAGTGGTTTCTTTCATGTTGTTTTATTTCATTTTCTCTCTCTCTCTCTCTCTCTCTCTTCACTGTCTCTTTCTCTCTTTCTCTCTTACTCTCTATTTCTCCATCTCTCTCATTTCTCCATCTCTCTCTCTCTCTTTTCTATCTATACCTATTTCTCTATCAATATATCTATATCTATCTCTATTTCTCTCATTATGTCTTTCTTTTTTTTTCATAGTGGTTTCTTTCATGTTGTTTTATTTCATTTTTCTCACTATATATCTCTTTCTCCCCATCTCTCTCTCTCTCTCTCTCTCTCTATCTATCTATCTATCTCTATCTCTCTTATTTTGCTTTTCTTTTTTTGATGATGTTTTCTTTCGTTTTCTTTATTTTCTCTCTCCCTCTCTATCTCTATCTATCTCAGTCTGTTCCTATCTATCTATCTATCTATCTATCTATCTCTTTCTCTCCATCCCTCTCTACTAATCTCTTTATTCCTACCCCCCATTTTAGAGTGCCTATGTTTTTCTTTTTCGTTTCCTCCCGTTTTCCCTTAATTTTTGTTTTCTTATTTTTTGTTTTCTTTCTTTTCTTTTCTTTCTTTCTTTTTTCTCCTAAGATTTTCTTAATTCTTTGATTTTTATCTATTTAGTGTTTTTTTTTCTTATCTGGTTTCTCGAACTTTCTTTTCTTCTCCCTTCCATTCTTTCTTTCTTTCTTTCTTGATACGTACTCAAAATTTATTCTTTCCTTCTTTCTTTCCTTCTTTCTTTCCTTCTTTCTTTCTTTCATTCTTGATACGTACTCAAAATTTATTCCTTCCTTTTTTTTCTTTCTTTCTTTCTTTCTTTCTTTCTTTATACGCCCCAACTATTCTTTTCATTCTTTCTCAACTTATTTCTATCTATCTATACATATTTCTTTCTTTCTTTCTTTCTTTCCAAGTACACAGTAAAAAATTCTTTTTTTCTTTCTTTTTTTTCTCCGTTCGTTCTTTATAAACACTTCTTTATTGTTGTTTTTCACTCACTTTTCTTTATCTCATTTATTTAATTCATCAATATTTCATTCGTCTGTTTCCTTCTCTCTCCTTCTTGCTTTTTAAAAATTGTTTTTACATTTATCCTAATTTCATTATTTTTCCGCTTTTTCTTAAATTTAATATTTCCTTTTTTTTTTCGTTCATTTTACTTTATTTCCTTTTTCATTCAAAAAAGAGAGAAACTACAGAATACGGGGAGAGATTATAAGTGTCTACTTTACAAGAAAGAAGAATGAGAATCTATCTAATTGAAAATTTCAAAATAATAAATGGAATTACTAATTATAGTAGACACTTTTTTAATATTTCGCCTCAAACTAGAAAATTACTGTCAAAGCCGATTTAAAAAACTAACCAATTGGACTTTTTGCTGATAGAGTAATATATTTTGGGAAAAAATTGCCTAATCAGATAAAAAAGAGCAGTAGCGTAAACTTTTAAGATTAATTTGGATGATTTCAGATAGAATGGTAAGAAGAAGATTTTAACAGGGAATTTTTTGAAATATCGAAGGAATTAATAAACAAAATTAGATCCGCAGATGAATATCTTATTATAATGGAGATTGTGTGTTTTTCTGTCTGTAACCAAAACTATATTACTACTCAAGTCACAATTCCCTTAGTTATTTACATTATATTCTCCATGATCTTAATAATGATAGTAATAACCGCATCACCACCAATAATAATAATAATAATAATAATAATAAGCATGTCACAACCAACAATAATAATAATAATAATAACAACACCAGCATCACCAATCTTATTATAATGGAGATTGTGTCTTTATCTGTCTGTAACCAAAACTATATTACTACTCAAGTCACAATTCCCTTAATTATTTATGTCACATTCTCCATGAATTTATTTTTTATTTAAACCTCAATTATCAATAAAATTATTTCACATTATAGATACTGTTGACCATATCTACAGGTATTTGCCTCATACCCCACTTGTATGGGCTGGGCACAAGGCCTCGTTTTAACGTGGGACCACCCACAAGCCGAAGCTCATGGGTGGGAAAGAACAAAAGTTGCGTCGATCAATTCGGCATTCCTCTCAAGAGGGGCGCCTCAGACGCTGGGCAATAAACCCAGTCCTGTCCCTTTAAGTCAAGGGGCAGGTATTGACTGGGGGGGAAAGCCCCCTGGGATCGACGCTATTAACTTGTAAAGATCCAGGGCCAAAGCCACTGGACCCCCAGCCCGTTGTCCATATCTACATACAAATAATATGCAATTGTATTTATATAGACAAAAATAGCGGTATACAGTGTGAACGGGAAGGTTAATTTGCATATTGATATTAACAATTTGATTTTGATAAATATATGCTTATTATTATTGATTTCTAATTGTTTGGTTTTATCTTAATGAATATGGGCAAATATCTCGGGGATAAATCTTAAAAGAAATCCATTAACAAGAGGAAATAACTATAATTTTATTATTGATTTTCTATCTTAACTAAATCGTTAAATTAGGAAAACTTAGCAATGGAAGATGGTAGTTATGGAAAAAGTAAGTTTCAGCTGTTCTATTTTTCGATTATACCCCCTACTGCTTAAAATCTTTTTATTTGCATTCCTATTTAGCTTCTTTAGCCTTTCTAATTTAATATAATATTTTATTATATTCAAACTTAAATACTTGCACCCAGAGGTGCATATATTTACTAGTTATATTAAGATGGTTTGTGCAAAGATCTTCTTGGTTAGGTTGATTGAAAAGAAAGTGGAGATACCTAAAGATAATATTTATCACATTCATATTGACATTCTTTCGTTCATTCTTTTTTTCTTTTGTTTTTATTGTATTTTATCGACTTTTATTTGAAATATTAAAAGGGACGCATACTTATACCCAAAGAAAATACAAAACTATTTAAAATAAGGTATATTGTAACTTTTTAACGAAAGTCTAAGAAAGCTGAATAGTTGAAAAACAGGTCTTTGTTAAATAGTATCATTATTTACAATAACACCGGATTCAACAATAGGTCTATGTTCTAATGTATATAAACATTTTTAGATATTTCCATTCTTTTTTTCATTAGTTCATTCTTTTTTCTATCAATATTTTTTGTCTGGTTTTCCTGTCATTTCAATTTCTTTTAAATTCCTTTCATATTTATTTTTCATTCTCATTTTATGCAAGACGTGGGTGTTTACATTTTACATAGTGCTAATACTATTGGAAGAATTATACATCCAACTACTCTCGCTTTTGAATGTTGAGATTTGTGTATCTCAATATTTATTGGTAAGATTTTTTTTAAAGGGATTTATTATTAGATAATAATTCCTTTTTCAAATGGCAATTTAAGGACTTGAAATTGTCACCAATTAATTTGAGGTCATTTTGATTCTCATGAAAATGTTAGAATTTCAAAAATCACAATATTTCAATTTAATTACAACTTATTTTCCAATAAATAATTATTTCTTCCTGCTACAATTTTAATTTTTAAAATGATCACTTTTTCTCTAATCAGCAATAAAGATGTATACTATTCATAGATATGTTTTTTTTTATTCAAAAATAAGGTAAGATTTATGAAGGATCAAATTATTTTTTAAATCAAATTAATTTGAAAAAACAAAAGAAAGGAACATTTTCCTAACATATTATTATTATGTGAAGTAGTAGGCGTACAAGCTGGGGATGGGATGGTCTCCAGCTCCCACCCCACATGCATATATATATATATAATATATATATATATATATATATATATATATATTGATAAGTCATCCACGGACAGGTGTTTCGGCGTTTCACGCTTCTTCATTGTAGCTAGACACAACAACTATCTTTGGCTAGGGTCGAACTCAGACTGGCTGTTTGTCTGCCTGATATTTTATCCCCTCGTCCACTGAAAGCTGTAGCGGGACTGGTGTTTTTAAACTATCAAAAACATAGGTTAGTTTATGTATTTTATGGTCACTGAGAGATCAAGTTTCCGGGGAAACGATCATTGCTTATATGCTAGTGGTGAGAGTTAATTTAAAATACCAATTAGGGAGCTTATACCAAATTTATGGGAGCATATATATATACGAGTTGTGTTAAAAAGTATCGTGATTTTTGTACTTTTTTGTATTTCTGGCACACAGTGTATTCTGAAAAAAATAACGTTCCATTTATTCTTCATTTCTATCTTGGTAAATACAGTTTTTTTTTACAGCGATTGGGAATTTGACAATATGGGCTGTCAACAAAAATAAAAAATAAATCTAAACGAAAATAAATACGACTATATAGAGTGTTTATCTTGAAAACTATTACATATTCAATTTTCCCTGAGTACCCCAAAGAGGATTTATATTCGTTATCTGGACAAAAAATCAAAAAGAAAGATAGAAAGATAGAAAGAAAGGAAAAGAGAATTTTTGGAATAGTCAAATATATGACCGAAATAAATTCCTAGTGATTTTCTGCTCGAAAACGACTGAAATATTTAGCTTTGGGTTAATAGAAAGAACATGCAGAGATTTGATTGAATATTGATTATCTCTGATATCTGAGCGCGCTTTTCTGGTTTTAGACAAATCCTTTATATCTCAAAACTGTCAGAAAAGATATAGGTAAAGAAGAACAGATTTCTCGTTTATTCCTACCATAAAATAAACTGAACCCTCATTTTATGTCCGTGTTTTAGCAATGAATGTTTTATTTTTCTTGCACCCGTTATTTTACAATACTAAATATATTTTATTTATTTATTTTAATATTCACTTCAATCTGTATATTCTGAAAGTTTTTATTTTGTGAGAATGTTTAGTTTTAAAGTGGGGGTTCGTTTTTACACTTCAACTTTTTACTTTTAAATTCCTACCATAAAATGCCCAAGCCTAATTTTATGGTAGGAATTTACAAGTAAAAAGTTGAATATTACCTTTTGTTGTTGTTATTTCTTTTCTTTTTGGCTTTGGTACTCTAAAATAAAAACGTCAGATTTTAATCATCACCGACGAAAAACAAAATTACGGTCATAAAAGGAGGATCCAACGAGCCGCCATTTTAAAACTAACCATTCTCACAAAATAAAAACTTTTAGAATATACACATTGAAGTGAATATTAAAATATATAAAATATATTTGAAAACTATTACATATTCTATTTTCTCTGAGTACCCCGGATAGTAAGTAAATTTTAATTCAATTATTTCAAATTGGAATCATACTTCAATAATATATATATATAATATATATATATATATATATATATATATATATATATATATACAAGGTATTGTCAAAGAGATATTTGTACTTTTTGACACATGTTGTATTCTGAAAAAATTAACATTCCTTTCATTGTTCATTTCTATCCAGGTAAATACAGCTTCAAACTCGACACTTTTATGACATACTTTGTATTCTGAAAAAATAAAGTTCCATTCATTGTTCATTTCAATCTCGATACTTTTTGAAACACCTTATATATATATATATATATATATAAAAGATGTAAACAGAATTTATCTTTACATGTTATATTCATAGATGAGTGGCGTAAGATGCACAAAAATAAATTTAAACAACATATTTATTTTCAAAATATTATCAAATAATGCAACATAAGCAGAAAGTCGGCAGGCCTGATAAAATGCTTTTGCGGGCCGGATCTGGCCCGCCGGCCGTAGTTTGGTGACCACCCGTCTAGACTATGTCACTGTGTGTCACTCTGTGTGTCTGTGTATATGTCTTGACTGTTGCCCAGTCAATTCATATCATTAATTATCGGGTGATTCATAATCTATCATTTTTAGTCTTTCTTATCAATCATGTTCACGTATTTATTTATCTACCATTTCATTAAGAATTGCGTAAGAATGATTGGAAGGCCCAAACTAGCCTTTTAATTTTGTTCCTATCAATTATTCTCATGCAATTCTTCATCTAAATTTTCTGTGTCTGTCCTAAACAATCATTATCACCCAATTTTTATTATTTTCAGTCTATCCCTATCAATAATTCTCATTGATATATATATAGTGAGTTGCCTTTCATATACTGTTTCTGGTCATTCTTCGAACCATCTCCCGCATCTCACTAAGAACAACGACAGAGAAATCCTGGGCATTTTACGCAGATTTCCTCTATTCAGCGCAAATGTTTCCCCAGCCTGGCTGCTCTTAAAAGTGCGACGTGTGTGACAGGGCCAAAGTGCTTTTCACAAGTGACAATAACGCTGTGCCCTTTTGCAATCGATTTGAAACACGAATCCTGTAATGGCGACGACAATGTTCTTTAGGATATTGACGTTTGGTACAAAGGGGTCCTGCTTGCCTTTGTTGATGAGATCGGGCCCGGCAAAAGCTTTCATGACTGAAACCTTAACGACGAATCTCCAGCTTGAGTCCACCAACCCTGAAGCGATGGCGTTAATCCAAGCACTTATTGATTCTGCAGCGCTCTCTTTGATAATAATGAAAGCTATCGATGCTGCTTGGTTGCATTACACACTCGGAAACAAATTGGCAAACCGGGTTCGAATTTCAGCTTAGGCTCCCAATGTATTACTAAGGACTAATACGCTTTGTTACTGCAGGAATTAACTTGCGCTGCACACATTGTCTCATTGCAAGATATCCAAGCTGAATTAATCTTTATTTATCCAGCCCTCCATCACTATATATATATATTATATATTATATATATATATATATATATATATATATATATATATATATATCAGAGGAAGGATCGAGACCATACAGACTACAGCATTATTGAGATCGGCTAAAATACGCAGAAGAGTCCTGGAGGCCTGAGCAGACTTGTTTTCACTCAGAATCCAGAGATAGAACATCAGATAACACTGGTGTGAAAAACTTAGAAACAGTGTAATGAAATCGTTTTGTCCCGCCAAAAGATTTATATCTAATTTCTTTTCTTTTCTGTTCTTTTTCCTTTACTTTTTCCTTTCATTCATTCTTTTTTTCTCCCCTTCTTTCTTTCTTTCTTTCTTTCTATTTTTATATCTCTATTTTCCTTTGTTCTTTTCGTCATGTTTCCTCATTTATAGGACGAAACCATCTACCACGTGACATGGCGTGATCTCTAAATTTGCAGACATGTAAACAAAGATTTCTCTTTTCTGTTTAGTAACACCGTTCCTGTTTTCCTATCAATACTTTTACTAATCTAATATGTTCAAGCCGCCGAAAGAGAGTGCACTTGCACGCAGGTCAATTATAAACCATATTTGGTGCCGTTTTGTTTACATGTTGAGTTCCACGACGGAGGTAAGTGGTGTAATATTTACCATTGTAGGAAATTGTCATGGCGTGACGAGATCAAATCCTGGACGCGGCTGTTTGCGTTTCCCATAGCGGGTCTCGAACCACTTGCTTCTTGGGATATCTTGCCTTGTGTCGTTGCTTAGTTTTTAATTATCGAAGATAAGAATTTAATTAACGAAGATAAGAGATGATGTTGTCTTTTTGGGAAAAGCACGGAACCAACTATTTCCATTCACTTCTGGGTAAATAGTAAGGCCGACTTTAACCTCGGTATGACAACCGGTCTAGGAGAAGGAGAAGGAAAACTCTGAATTCAAACCAAAGGGGCTCTCTAATTTTTTGTCAAAGCTAATTTGAGATCTCACCCTACCTCTTCTCCTCCTAAAATCTAAACTCTAATCCGAGGGAAGGCCCCGGAAGTAATGCCTCGTATTTATTTCCACAGAAGCTAAAATAAATACAGAAAGCCCAATAAAACCATTGGATAGATCATGTTGTTGGATTATTTTGGATGTAAGTCATAAACAACTTCCAACCGGAAATAAATAAAAGTCACCATTGCATTATGGGTAAAATGAATCTTCTGATTAAAGTGGTACCTTGACATAAAAGTTTACTTCGTTCCACTGTAATTCAAATTTCCGCGTATATCCAATCAATTTTCGCTAATTGAAAATAAATTGAAATGCCAGTATTCGCCCCCCCCCAACAAAAAAGACCCTAAATTTTGGCCGGTTTAGCTCAACGTGGACAGAAACATCCGTCTTGGAACCACAAGTTTCTGGGTTTGATACCGGCCCTCCCAAACTCAGCATATGAGCTGCTGAGCTTGGATCTGTCGGCTAAAGTGGGAAGCTGATGGTAGGCATAGCGCTCTATCTCTGACACTAAAAGACATCTAGAATGTCTTTCTGTCGGCTGGTACCATCAAATTAGGTACTAATGGATTTTAGTTTTTTAGTACCACCGCCCCAACTGGGCTCACAACCATTGCTTTTTCTCATAAACGTTCAATACAGCGTCTATGAAATATCAAATCTGAGTCAGTTTTGTTCGTTGGAGAAATTCAATGATTTTTGTTGCTAAATTCAGAAAAATAGTACAGTAGGATAGGAATAATAAATAAATTAATAAATGAATAAAGGAAAAGAAAGAAAGAAAAGATAGTAATAGCAGGTAATAGCAAAAATAAATAAAGCTGAAACGAAAGAAGGAAAGAGTTAAAGAATCAAGGATGAAATAGTAAAGGAAGAAGAAGATAGTAATGGAGTAGCGGGGAAGAAATAAAGAAAGAAGAAATAAAGAAAGAAAGAAAGAAGAAAGAAAGAAAGTAGTATACAGGTAAAATACAAAAATAAATAAAGCTGAAACGAAGAATGAAAGAGATAAAGAATGCAAAGATGTGAAAATAGATGTAAGGAAACAAGAACGATAGTAATGGAGTACGGGAAGAAAGAAAGAAAGAAAGAATGAATGAAAGAAAGAAAGAAAGAAAGAAAGAAAGAAAGAAAGATAGGAATACAGGTAAAATACAGAAATAAATAAAGCTGAAACGAAAGAAGGAAAGAGTTAAAGAATCAAAGGATGAAATAGATAAAGGAAGAAAGAAAGATAGTAATGGAGTACGGGAAGAAAGAAAGAAAGAAAGAAATAAAGAATGAAGAAGAAAGAAGAAAGAAGAAGATAGTAATACAGGTAAAAATACAAAATAAATAAAGCTGAAACGAAAAGAAGGAAAAGAGTTAAAGAATCAAAGGATGAAATAGATAAAGGAAGAGAAGAAAGATAGTAATGGAGTACGGGAAGAAAGAAAGAAGAAAGAAATAAAGAATGAAAGAAAGAAAGAAGAAAGAAAGAAAGAATAGTAATACAGAGAGGTAAAATACAAAATAAATAAAGCTGAACGAAAGAAGGAAAGAGTTAAAAGAATCAAAGGATGAAAATAGATAAAGAAGAAAGAAGATAGATAATGGACGTACTGGGAAGAAAAGAAAGAAAGAAGAAGAAATAAAGTATGAATGAAAAGAAAGAAAGAAAAGAAGAAAGATAAGTATAGTAACAGGTAAAACATACAGAATAATAAAGCTGAACGAAAGAATGAAAGAGATAAAGAAAAATATCCAAAAGATGAGAAAAAGATA
>CM042153.1:60601407-60630414 GCA_023376005.1 Doryteuthis pealeii | reverse complement strand
TATACTTTTTGGATTTAAATACAGGGTGAGGTCCAAAATTGCACGCAAAATTATAAAGTCTTTAATTAAATGTATATATTACATCATATTAATGAAACGTAAATATATAATCATAAGAGAGAAGTAGAGTTATGGGTGTTGTAATATTACAAGGTGAAAATGTCAATTTAGACTCGCCTTGTCTTCTTCAATCGACCAGCTCTGCACGTTTTACCAAATTAATTACCAGGCACGACACCAAGTGTCATCACAGGAAATTTTATTTACCTCTGAAATGATGCGATCTTTGAGCTCATTAAGATTGTTAGGCGAAATTGAGTGGAATAGCGGGCCATTCAGCATTGGCCCCAAAATAGAAAGTCCAGTGGGCTTGAAGATCAGGCGGCCTTAAGTAGCCACGGGTGTTTCCGTAATCCCGGCCAAATCACACACGATGTTCTTGAAATCCTTTGCAAGCCAGAAAAATCTCGCAGCCAACAACGAATGTGGGGAGGATGCTCCATCGTGTTGAAAGAACCAACAGTCCTTCATTTTATCCACTTTACTATTGTTTTCTATAACATAATAATATGTTAACTAATAATATGATATGGTTGGAATAATTTTGAACCAATATAAAGTTTGCGTGCATTTTGCTTCACCCTGTATTACCCTACGTTAAAAATGAATAGGCTACTCTATTTTTCTGTAGCACGGGTATAAGTTATGAAATGACTGGTGTAAGGAGATCTGTTAACAATTTTCAAGGGTGATAGTTTTGATTATATTTACTGTCAAATCAACAAATAAAGGTTGGTAAGTAAGGCGGAATTTTGGATAAGATTTTAGTTCTATTTTCGGTTTTACACTCAACTCACCTGAATGCCTATAACGAGCAACAAAATAAAAATTATAAAATTCCAGTATTATTCCGGACTAAGTCGCAACTTTTTCAGGACGTCGCTGATTACTAAGAAGATTCTCAAGATAAGCGCGATTTTGAGGCTTCCTCATTAAAGTTACTCGCCTGCGAAGTGTCACGCACTGAAACACACACACACCACACGTGGGACACAATCACACACACACACATTATATTATATATATATAGTATATATAGGTATATATAAAGATAAATCCCGATGAGCTCGACGAACCTACTAAAAGTTTTTTCGCGTATTCTTCGGGCTAAGAGTGCTTAGTGCCCTGAGCAGCATTTCAGCGAAAAACTTTTAGTTAGGTTCGTCTAACTCATTTAAGATTTCATCTTATTATTTTTAGCTCTACTTGGTATTGAGCACTTTTTACTTATTAGCTTAGTCTTTCCTGGCGCGTTTTGTATGAATATATTATCTTATATATATATATAATATGCATATAAATTGTTTTTCTCTTTTGGCAAAAATATTGCACTAATAGATATTTTCTGTTGCGTACGATCTTATCTTGGTCTTTTTTTTCCAATTTTTTTTTGCTTCCCGGTTGATGTTCGGTAGAGTATTGTTACAATCTGGTGTTTTTCTCACCGCGAGGATTACTACCAATTAAGTTTGGTATAATAAATAGTATATATATATAATATACTATATATATTATATATAATTATATATATATATATGGGAAATATATTCTTATATTGAACAGATTTGCTTTTATATTTAGTAATAGTAGGTACTCTAGATCTAGAGTTCTATATACCTGACTATCGTTTCGATTTTTTGCTTTGTGTAAGTAAAAGTAAAAGTCGTCGCGGCTGGCCTAATGTCGTATCAGCCATATCAGCGAGGGAGTCTATCCCTTTTCACTAGCGCTAGACCAACGGATTATTCTTTAGAAGTCTGAGGTGGAGCGCCACACCTACCATCAGCCCTTACTTTACCGCACAAGATCCTGTGCTACTCATACGCTGAGTTGGTGAAGAACCGGTATCGACATAGGAACCTTGTGGATCTAGCCGAACGCTCTACCGACTGAGCTGTGTGGTACTTGCATTACGGTTCTATTATGACCTGTCATTCGTTCGAGGTTTTGCTTTGTGTAGTAAAGCTAAAATTACGAGGCAAGTTTCACACACGCTTAAGTTCACTTAAAAGCATTTAACTTTCCAAATTTATATTACGCCAAAGAAAATCATTATTCACAAAAAATTGAACATTGATAAACGTTAGTTATCAAATTATTTCGCCAAAGAAAGATTATTATTCACAAAAAATAAAACATTAAAACATATCACAACACAATGTTTCATTATTTTCTACTAGCAAATATATGCCACCTCCGGGTGCAAGTATTTAAGTCTTTAATGTAATAAAATATACATATTACATAAGAATGCGGTTAAAAAAAATTTGAAACAGAAGGGGGTACTAATCGAAAAATAGAACAACTGAAACTTACTCTTCCATCATTGTTATTTTTCTATTTAAATATTGAGTTAAAAAGAGGAAGTAAAAGAATAAAATGACAGTTTATTTTTTCTTATTAATGGGATTTCATTTAAGACTCATTTGAAGAAGATTTTTGTTTATATTCATTAAAATAAAAACTAACAGTTAGAAATCAATAATAACTAAGCACATATTTATTAAATTCGATTTTTTAATATACAATATGCAAATTAGCCTTTCCGTTCACACTGTAAACCGCAATTTCTGTTGTATATATAAATATAATTGCACGTTGCTTTAGTATGTAGATATGGTTAACTCGTATGAATAACTGTAAAAACAATTTTATTAATAATTGAGGTTAAATAATAAAATAAAATTCATGGAGAATGTGATGTAAATAACGAAGGAGATTGTGATATGTATAGTATATAGTTTCGGTTTTACAGCAGAACACACAAATCCTCCATTTTATACAAAACAAGCCAAATATTATGCCCCTCGCGTGCAAGTATTTGTAATGTTTGTAATTGTAATGATATACTCGTTTAAATTAGAAAGGCTTATTAGAAATAAATAAAGGAATGCAGATAAAAAAAATTTGAAATAGAGGGAGTATAATCGAAAAAATAGAACAACTGAAACTTACTCTTCATCACTCTCAGTCTTCATTGTTTATTTTCTAATTTAAAGTATTTAGTTAAAAGAGAAGTTAAAGAATTAAATGACAGTTTATGTTTTACTTGTTTAATGGATTTTCTTTTGAAGATTAAGTTGAAGAGATTTTTGTTTATTATCATTAAAATTAAACCAAACAGGATAAAATCAATAATACTAGCAATCATATTTATTAATTCGGATTTTTTAATATCAATATGCAAATTAGGCCTTTCCAGTTCACACTGTAAACCGCTGTTCTTGTTGTATATATAAATATAATTGGAAGTTATTAAATATGTACGATATTGGTTACAGTATTAAAATGTAAAACAATTTTTATAATAATTGAAGTAAAATAAAAATAAAATCATCGGAAAATGTGATTTAAAATAACGAAGGGAATTGGATATGTATAAGTAATATAGTTCGGTTACAGAATACACAAACCCACAACTCTCCATTTATAATAATATATGTATTTATATATTTCAGTAAACCTTGTGGTTCCTAGTCGAACGCTCTAGAATGCGCCTCGTCGACGTGGGGTTGGTAACTGATTATTACGTTATTTCTATATGTGACCTGTCATTTCGTTCGAGTTTTTTGCTTTGTGTTAGTTAATGCTAAAATTACGAGCCAGTTTGTTATGTTATATTTTATCAATACAGTGCTATTTTTCTCATTTAAAATAACATTGACAAAATATTAACCAATATACAGCCACCACGTGTTTTCTTTGCAAGACCAAAGGCTCCAACTGTGCAAATCATAGAAAATTTCCACCCACCTAAAATAAAATAAAAGTCTAATAATAAAAGAGAAAATCAAGAATAAAGGAAGTTTTAGAAAGATGGAAGTCATTGTTGCTCTCTAGAAACTTGTGGTGCATAACGAAATGTACTCCTATGGAGGAGCCACCGTGTATAGTTAAGGAGTAAACGAGGACGACGTCTGACAGGAAATGAAGGATGAAATAAGAATTGGCTTCCGTAGCGTTATGACCAGTTAAGTTTTTACAGAAATAAATCAGGAATTAAACCATGTAGCGGCGTTTTATCTGTACGATTTTCAAATCCCCCACACCCACGTAATGAAGCAATTGCAATTAACGGTGTCAAGGCGACCAATTACCAACGACACTGCATCCACAGCTGTTGCTTGAAAATGCTCAGCTCACCTGATATACAAGGTGGTGTCAAAGAAGTTATGGAAACTTTTTTGTATTTTTATGGACAGACTTTATAGAATCCTAAGTCCAGATTACCGTGAATTGGCAAGACAAGACGGCAAAACAGTCGTAAAGCTGAATTAGCGATTTGAGAATGCGTAAAGACCCACTGAAAAGTGGCAGATTTATGGAGCCTCAGAGGGCCCCTACAAACCAAGCAGCAATCAGGGAATCAGGGAATATGGACTCACCAAATGCATGGGGACTGTTCTGAATTCCCATAAATTTACCAGTATGTCTGACACTGGTGCAAGTTGGGCTTGTGCCAGTCAATTGTCAAACATTGTTGACTGCTTCTAACTGACTTACATCAATAACCTTTGTTATTGCTGAAAAAAAAAAATGTTCCATTCATTGTTCATTTTCTATCTTGGTACAATACAGCTTAAGACTCGGCACTTTCATGATACACTTTGTATTCTGAAAAAAATTAACCGTTCGCATTCATTGTTCTTTCTACTTTGGTTTAAATACAGCTTCCCCAATAACCCGATACTTTTATGACAACACATTTGTATTTATACGCTTCAAACTAGCACGCGCCAAAATATTGGAAAAAAAACATTGTGTTCACCCATAGTACATTATCGCCCATGAATAGAACACCCCTGTCCACAAGCGTTTTCAAATGTAAAAAAATAAATCAAAACCTTTTTCCCGTTGCAGTTCGTTCAGATGACAACAACTGGTATATAAAGGCAAATTAGAGAATTTATACCGTATTTTTGGATAAAGAAGAAAAACATTCTTCTTTTCATTCTGTTTGCAGTTTTATGTTATATAAGGCAGCTGGAATCACACTTAAACTTATAGACTTGGCACGGTCAGGTGAGATTATGACGACAGCTCAACTCCGATACAAGGCATTTGTTAATACGTTGGTTAGTTAACTATAAGTTGAATGCAGGCTGATCGTATGGACAGGGACGTTTGATTTGCACGTTTATTCCGACATTGACGAACGGACCTACAACCAAAGGGTCATACCCAACATTAAGAAAACGGATCTACAACCAAAGGATCATACCCAACACTAAGGGACAAACAAGAACAACCAAGGGATCATACCCAACACTATGGAATACCAAGGAACAATCAAAGGATCATACCCAACACTATGGAATACCAAGGAACAACCAAAGGGTCATACTCAACACATGAGGACACCAAGGAGCAACCAAAGGGTTTTTTTTTTCACTAAGGATCGCGCTCTGCTTAACACCAAGGGATCTCCGCTGAAGAGTGACCTTGCTTAAAGCCTAAGGGATGGTCCACGAAAAATCATAACACGTTCTAAGGACAAAAATCTTTAAATCCTTTTCGATTTCCAAATTCAATCAATTCCTTTTCCTGTTTCATTGACCAAAATCTTTAAAATCCCGCTTTCAAAAAGTCCTTACTGTTTTTTCCAATCCACTTTAAACAAGAAGAAATAACTGTAATTTTATTCTTTACTTCCTATTTTAACTAAATAGTTAAATTAGTAGAATTGAACAATGAAAGACAGGAGTGATGGGAAGAGTAAGTTTCAGTTGTTCTAATTTTCGATTAAGGACCCACCTGTTTCAAATCTTTTATATCTGTATTCTTATTTAATTTCATTAGCCTTTTCTAATTTAATATGGTATTTTATTACATTTAAAACTTGGAATACTCTGTACCCGGAGGTTGCATATATTTGGTAGTGTAAGTAATTATAAAACTGAATCTTCTCTTCCCAGAATTGAATAAAATTAAATCTTATGTCTGTTTACTCACTGAAAGTGGTCGTCTGACTTTCTCCATGTTTTTTTTGAACAGTTTGTAGGTGGGGAGGGCAAATCCTTTTATTTCTTGAAAGATGAGACTTTGTGACATTCGGGTTTGTATTTCAGTTACAACCGTTTGTTGCCTTATCTTCCCTGTTCGACGGTATAATGAACTTTAATTATCTTCACGTCATGAATGAACATTTTCTTCTTGTATTAAGGGCCGGGTTAGCCTCAGTTGGTTAGAGCGTTCGGCTAGTAATCACAAGGTCCTGGTTCAATACCGACCCTCGCCCAATCAGCGTATGAGTAGCACGAGTGACTGCTGGGTAAAGTAAGGAGCTATATGGATAGGGTGGCGCCCCTCACCTCAGATGCTTAGATGCTAAAACAATCTCCTTGGATCTAGCGTATAGTGAAAAGGGATAGCTCCCTCGCTTATTGGCTCAGATACCGACATTAGGCCACCCCGACACTTTACTTAATTCGATTTGTTAATTTGATATTTTGTATCAAATTCTTTTTTTCTTTCTTCTTTTTCTTTTTATCACTTTTTCTTTCTGTTGTATCGCGAGGTAGAAAGATAGATAGATGAATGTTGGGCTTAAGAAATTTTTTACACACCACCATCCGGTGCTAAATGGATACATATAAACACAGAACAAATAAGTACAAACAATTAACAAGACAAATTCTCACTAAAAGAGGAGGGTCAGTTCGGTATAGCCAATACAGTTCCCGAGATCGAAAAGAACGTTCCCGAGTTGGAGAAGTCTCCCGAGTCCGAAAATTAATACCTGAAGATCCAGGGGCCACACAGGCCGAACATTTACACAAAACAATAAAGATGAGGAGAATATCCCAAATAATCCAAATTACTAATTATCAAGCTCTCATCTCAAAAAGTGCAGAGAAATAGTTGCAGATAACAAATAAAGATGAGGACAATAGCCCGAATAATCTCAAATAATACTAATTATCAAGCCTCATCTTAAAAAAAATTCAGAATAAATATTAGTATAGAAAAACAATAAAACGAGGACAATAGCCCGAATAATCCAAATAATACTAATTATCAAGCCTCATCTTAAAAATTCAGGAGAAATAGTGCAGATAACAATAAGGATGAGGACAATAGCCCCGAATCAATCCAAATAATACTAATTATCAAGCCTCATCTCAAAAATGCAGAGAAATAGTGCAGATAACAATAAAGATGAGGACAATAGCCGAATTAATCCAAATAATACTAATTATTAAGCCTCATCAAAAAATTCAGAAGAAATAGAGCAGATAACAATAAAGATGAGGACAATAGCCGAATATCCAAAAATACTAATTATTCAAGCCTCATTCTAAAAATTCGAAAAAGTGCAGGCATAACAATAAAGAGAGGGACAATAGCCCGAATAATCCAAATAAATCTAATTATCAAGCCACCATCCAAAATGCAAAAGAAAAGAGAAATAGTGCAGATAACAATAAAGATGAGGACAAAGCCAGAATTAATCCAATAATACTAATTTTATCAAGCCTCATCTAAAAAAATTCAGAGAAATAGTGCAGATAACAATAAAGATGAGGACATATAGCCCGAATAGATCCAATAATACTAATTTCAAGCCTCCATCTTAAAAAAATCTCAGAGAAATTAGATGCCAGATAACAATAAAGATGAGGACAAATATAACCCGAATAATCCAAATAATACTAAATTTTCAAGCCTCATCTCAAAAATCAGAGAAATAGTAATGCAGGGATAACAATTAAGATGAGGACAATAGCCCGAATATCCAAATAATACTAATTATCAAGCCTTCATCTCAAAATTCAGAGAATAGTGCATATAACAATAAAGATGAGGACAATAGCCCGAATAATCCAAATAAATACTAATACATGTTTTTCGATTTAAAAGATGTAACAAATATGAGTGCACTTGGGCAAGGGCTGGAACGGATTAAATAGCATTTCACAAGGGAATTAAACTCGTAAGTCAATGTACAACTGTATCTGCATTTAATTATTTTCAATTATTTTTTTAAAATTAATTCACTTTTCTTTTTCACTAATGTTCTTTTGTCTTCTTTTTCTTTCTTTTGGTTATAAATCTTTTTTTTTTGAATTTTATTTGTTTATTCTTTATTTTTGATTGTTTACTTTATCTTCACTTAATTATTTTCTGTCCTTTTTTCAAATTTAATCATTTCTCTCTCTCTCTCTCTCTCTCTCTCTCTCTCTTTTACTGTCTCTTTCTCTCTTTCTCTCTCTCTCTCTATTTTTCCATCTCTCTCTCTTTCTCTATACCTATTTCTCTATCAATATATCTATATCTATCTATCTATCTATTTTCTCTTTATGTCTTTCTTTCTTTTTCATAGTGGTTTCTTTCATGTTTATTTTTCTCTCTCTCTCTCTCTCTCTCTCTCTCTCTTTCACTGTCTCTTCCTCTTTCTCTCTCTCTCTCTAATTTCTCCATCTCTCTCTATTCTCTACATCTCTCTCTTTCTCTATCTATACCTATTTCTCTATCAATATATCTATATCTATCTCTATTTCTCTCATTATGCTTTCTTTCTTTTTCATAGTGGTTTCTTTCATGTTTTATTCGTTCTCTCTTCTCTCTCTCTCTCTCTCTCTCTCTCTCTTTCACTGTCTCTCTCTCTATTTCTCCATCTCTCTCTATTTCTCCATCTCTCTCTCTCTCTTTCTCTATCTATACCTATTTCTCTATCAGTATATCTATATCTATCTCTATTTCTCTCATTATGTCTTTCTTTTTTTTCATAGTGGTTTCTTTCATGTTGTTTTATTTCATTTTTTCTCTCTCTCTTTCTCCCCATCTCTCTCCTCTCTCGCTCTCTCTCTTATCTATCTATCTATCTATCTATCTCTATCTCTCTTATTTTGCTTTTCTTTTTTTGATGATGTTTTCTTTCGTATTCTTTATTTTCCCTCTCCCTCTCTATATCTATCTATCTCGGTCTGTTCATGTCTATCTATCTATCTATCTATCTCTTTCTCTCCATCCCTCTCTACTAATCTCTTTATTCCTCCCCCCCATTTTAGAGTGCCTGTTTTTTTCTTTTTCATTTCCTCCCGTTTTCCCTTAATTTTTGTTTTTTTATTTTTTGTTTTCTTTCTTTTCTTTCTTTCTTTTTTACCTAAGATTTCTTCATTCTTTGATTATTATCTATTGAGTGTTTTTTTTTTCTCATCTGGTTCTCGAACTTTCTTTTCTTCTCCCTTCTATTCTTCTTTCTTCCTTGATAACGTACTCAAATTATCTATTTCCTTCTTTCTTTCCTTCTTTTCTTTCCTATTTTCCTTCTTTCTTTCTTTCATTCTTGATACTACTCAAATTTATCTTTCCTTTTTTTCTTTCCTTTTTCTTCTTCTTTCTGTTTCTTTCATTCTTGATACGTACTCCAAAATTATTCTTTCCTTTTTTTTCCTTCTTTCTTTCCTTCTTTGTTCTTCATTCTTGATACGTACTCAAATTTATTCTTCCTTTTTTCCTTCTTTCTTCCTTCTTTCTTTCTTTCATTCTTTGATACGTACTCAAATTATTCTTTCCTTTTTTCTTCCTTCTTTCTTTCCTCTTTCTTCTTCTTTCTTGATACGTACTCAAAATTTATCTTTCCTTCTTTCTTTCCTCTTCTTTCCTTCTTCTTTCTTTCACTCTTGTTACGTACTCAAAATTCATTCTTTCCTTCTTTCCTTCCTTCTTTCTTTCCTTCTTTCTACGCCCCAACTATTCTATTCATTCTTTCTCAACTTATTTCTATCTATCTTTACATATTTCTATCTTTCTTTCCTAGTACACAGTAAAAAATTCTTCTTTTTTTCTTCCTTTTTTTCTTCTTCGTTCATTCTTCATAAAAACTTATTTATTGTTTTTTTTCACTCATTTTTCTTTATCTCATTTATTTAATTCATCAATATTTCATTCGTCTGTTTCATTCTCTCTCCTTCTTGCTTTTTAAAAATTGTTTTTACATTTATCCTAATTTCATTATTTTTCCGCTTTTTCTTAAATTCAATATTTCCTTTTTTTTCGTTCATTTTTTTATTCCTTTTTCATTCGAAAAAGAGAGAGAATTACAGAATACGGGGAGGATTAGAAGTGTCTACTTTACAAGAAAGAAGAATGAGAATCTACTAATTGAAAATTTCAAAATAATAAATGGAATTACTAATTATAGTAGACACTTTTTTAATATTTCGCCTCAAAACTAGAAAATTACTGTCAAAGCCGATTTAAAAAACTAACCAATTGGACTTTTTGCTGATAGAGTAATATATTTTGGGAAAAAATTGCCTAATCAGATCAAAAAGAGCAGTAGCGTAAACTTTTAAGATTAATTTGGATGATTTCAGATAGAATGGTAAGAAGAAGATTTTAACAGGGAATTTTTGCAAATATCGAAGGAATTAATAAACAAAATTAGATCCGCAGATGAATATCTTATTATAATGGAGATAGTGTATTTTTCTGTTTGTAACCGAAACTATATTACTACTCAAGTCACAATTCCCTTAGTTATTTACACTAGCAAATATATGCACCCTCTGGGTGCAAGTATTATAGTTAAATTTTATAATAAAATATCATATTAAATTTTCTAATTTAATATGATATTTTAATAATGATTACTAAATAAGAATAATATGATATTTTAATAATGATAACTAAATAAGAATGTAGATAAAAAGATTTTGAACAGAGGGGGTATGATTGAAAAATAGAACAACTTTGAAACTAACTCTTCCATCATTTTCCGTTACTCCCGTCTTTCATTGGTAAATTTTCCTAATTAAACTGTTTAGTTAAAATAGGAAGTAAAGAATAATATTACAGTTATTTCTTCTTGTTAAGGGATTTCTTTTAAGATTTATTGAAGAGATTTTTGCTCATATACAATAAGATAAAACCAAACAATTAGAAATCAATAATACTAAGCATATATTTATTAAAATCAATTTTTTTAAGATCAATATGCAAATTAGCCTTCCCATTCATACGGTTAAACCTCTATTTTGTTGTATATATAAATACAATTGCATGTTATTTAGTATGTAGATATGGTCTACAGTGGCCTCGGCCTCTGGACCCATTGATACAATTAACGGCGTCGATCCCAGGGGGCCATCCCCCAGGCAACACCTGCCCCTCGATTTAAAGGGCAGGGCTGGGTTTATTGCCCAGTGCCTGAGGCGCCCCCCTTGAGGGGGAATGCGACGGGATCGACGCAATTTTCACCTGCCACTCCACGAGCTTCGGCCGTGGGTGGTCCCACGTTAATAGGGACTTTGTGCCTGACCCGTACATGTGGGGTACGCGGTAAATAAAAGATATGGTCAACAGTGTAAGTAATGTAAAACAATTTTATCAATAATTGAGATTTAAATAAAAATAAAATCATGTAGAATATGATGTAAATAACTAAAGGAATTGTGACTTGTATAGTAATATAATTTCGGTTACAGACAGACAAACCCACAATCTCCATTATAATAAGATTATATTCTCCATGATCTTAATAATGATAGTAATAACCGCATCACCACCACCAATAATAATAATAATAACAACACCAGCATCACCAATCTTATTATAATGGAGATTGTGTCTTTATCTGTCTGTAACCAAAACTATATCACTACTCAAGTCACAATTCCCTTAGTTATTTATGTCACATTCTCCATGAATTTATTTTTTATTTAAACCTTAGTTATCAATAAAATTATTTCACATTATAGATACTGTTGACCATATCTACAGGTATTTGCCTCATACCCCACTTATATGGGCTGGGCACAAGGCCTCATTTTAACGTGGGACAACCCACAAGCCGAAGCTCATGGGTGGGAAAGAACAAAAGTTGCGTCGATCAATTCGGCATTCCTCTCAAGAGGGGCGCCTCAGACGCTGGGCAATAAACCCAGTCCTGTCCCTTTAAGTCAAGGGGCAGGTATTGACTGGGAGGAAAGCCCCCTGGGATCGACGCTATTAACTTGTAAAGATCCAGGGCCAAAGCCACTGGACCCCCAGCCGTTGTCCATATCGACATACAAATAATATGCAATTGTATTTATATATACAAAAATAGCGGTATACAGTGTGAACGGGAAAGCTAATTTGCATATTGATATTAAAATTTTGTTTTTGATAAATATATGCTTATTATTATTGATTTCTAATTGTTTGGTTTTATTTAATGAATACGGGCATAAATCCCGGGGATAAATCTTAAAAGAAATCCATTAACAAGAAGAAATAACTATAATTTTATTATTGATTTTCTATCTTAACTAAATCGTTAAATTAGGAAAACTTAGCAATGGAAGATGGTAGTTATGGAAAAAGTAAGTTCAGCTGTTCTATTTTTCGATATACCCCCTACTGCTTAAAATCTTTTTATTTGCATTCCTATTTAGTTTCTTTAGCCTTCTAATTTAATATAATATTTATTATATATTCAAACTTAAATACTTGCACCCAGAGGTGCATATATATTTACTAGTTATATTAAGATGGTTTGTGCAAAGATCTTCTGTTATATGATTGAAAAGAAAGTGGAGATACTAAAGATAATATTTAATCATATTCATTATTGACATTCTTTCGTTCATTCTTTTTTCTTTTGTTTTTATGTATTTTATCGACTTTTATTTGAAATATTAAAAGGGACGCATACTTATACCAAAGAAGAAAATACAAAACTATTTAAAATAAGGTATATTGTAACTTTTTAACGAAAGTCTAAGAAAGCTGAATAGTTGAAAAACAGGTCTTTGTTAATAGTAATCATTATTTACAATAACACGGATTCAACAATAGTCTGTTGTTTCTAATGTATATAAACATTTTTTAGATATTTCCATTCTTTCTTTCATTAATTCATTATTTTTCTATCAATAATTTTGTCTGGTTTTCTGTCATTTCAATTTCTTTTAAATTCCTTTCATATATTTTTTATTCTCATTTCATGCAAGACGTGGATGTTACATTTTACATAGTGCTAATACTATTGGAAGAATTATACATCCAACTACTCTCGCTTTTGAATGTTGAAATTTGTGTATCTCAATATTTATTGGTAAGATTTTTTTAAAGGGATTTATTATTAGATAATAATTCCTTTTTCAAATGGCAATTTAAGGACTTGAAATTGTCACCAATTAATTTCAGGTCATTTTGAGTCTCATGAAAATGTTAGAATTTAAAAAATCACAATATTTCAATTTAATTACCACTTATTTTCCAAAAATTTCTCAATTAAATAATTATTTCTTCCTGCTACAATTTTAATTTTTAAAATGATCACTTTTTCTCTAATAAGCAATAAAGATGTATACTATTCATAGATATGTTGTTTTTTTTATTTAAAAATAAGGTAAGATTTATGAAGGATCAAATTATTCTTTTAAATCAAATTAATTTGAAAAAACAAAAGAAAGGAACATTTTCCTAACATATTATTATTATTTGAAGTAGCAGGTGTACAAGCTGGGGATGGATGGTCTCCAGAACCCCACCCTCAGGCATATATATATAAATATATATATATATATATATATATATATATAATATATATATATATATTGATAAGTCATCCACGGACAGGTGTTTCGGCGTTTCACGCTTCTTCATTGTGCTAGACACAACAACTATCTTTGGCTAGGGTCGAACTCAGACTGGCTGTTTGTCTGCCTGATATTTTATCCCCTCGTCCACTGAAAGCTGTAGCGGGACTGGTGTTTTTAAACTATTAAATACATAGGTTAGTTTATGTATTTTACGGTCACTGAGAGATCAAGTTTCCGGGGAAACGATCATTGCTTATATGCTAGTGGTGAGAGTTAATTTAAAATACCAATTAGGGAGCTATATACCAAATTTATGGGAGCATTTATATTATATATATATATAATATATATATATATATATATATATTATATTATACGAGTTGTGTTAAAAGTATGGTGATTTTTTGTACTTTTTTGTATTTTTGACACAATGTATTCTGAAAAAATAACGTTCCATTTATTCTTCATTTCTATCTTGGTAAATACAGTTTTTTTTTTACAGCGATTGGGAATTTGACAATATGGACTCTCAACAAAAATAGAAAATAAAACTAAACAAAAATAAATACGACTGTATAGAGTGTTTATCTTGAAAACTATTACATATTCAATTTTCTCTGAGTACCCCAAAGAGGATTTATATTCGTTATCTGGACAAAAAATCAAAAAGAAAGATAGAAAGATAGAAGGAAAGGAAAATAGAATGTTTGGAATAGTCAAATATATGTCCGAAATAAATTCCTAGTGATTTTCTGCTCGAAACCGACTGAAATATTCAGCTTTGGGTTAATAGAAAGAACATGCAGAGATTTGATTGAATATTGATTATCTCTGATATCTGAGCGCGCTTTTCTGGTTTTAGACAAATCCTTTATATCTCAAAACTGTCAGAAAAGATATAGGTAAAGAAGAACAGATTTCTCGTTTATTTTTACCATAAAATAAACTGAACCCTCATTTTATGACCGTGTTTTTGCAATGAATGTTTTATTTCTCTTGCACCCGTTATTTTACAATACTAAATATATTTTCTTAATTATTTTAATATTCACTTCAATGTGTATATTCTAAAAGTTTTTATTTTTGTGAGAATGTTTAGTTTTAAAGTGGGGGTTCGTTTTTACACTTCAACTTTTTACTCGTAAATTCCTACCATAAAATGCCCAAGCCTAATTTTATGGTAGGAATTACGAGTAAAAAGTTGAATATTACCTTTTGTTGTTACTTTCTTTTCTTTTTGGCTTTGGTACTCTAAAATAAAAACGTCATCGACAAAAAAACAAAATTACGGTCATAAAAGGAGGATCCAACGAGCTCCCAATCGCAACCCTTCGCTTTTTTCGCAATTGATCTTTGCCCCAGTCAATAGCTCATACCTTGTAAGCGCCTCTTTCACCGCAACTATGTCCTCGACCCTGGACACGAACACGGTGACGTCATCGGCGTACGCGGATACCTTGGCTCTAACGGGGCCAAGAACAGCGATTCCGCGCAGGACAGGACTTGCCGACTCATCCCTAAGCAT
Organism: Doryteuthis pealeii; assembly: GCA_023376005.1. Lineage (NCBI taxonomy): Eukaryota > Metazoa > Mollusca > Cephalopoda > Myopsida > Loliginidae > Doryteuthis > Doryteuthis pealeii. The sequence goes on along the minus strand of CM042153.1, from coordinate 60,615,294 downwards.
ACGGAGCAGGGGCTCCAAAGCGAGGACATAGAGTAGAGAAGACAAGGGGCAACCCAGTCGGACCGATCGTTCGACCGAGAAGGCTGACGAGCGCTTCCCATTCACCTGTACCACTGCCGTAGGGGATCGATATAGGATACTAATCCATCTGCGGAATTCCGGTTTGAATCCGGCAATCTCCAAAACAGTATCCAAGAACCGGTGGTCTACCCTGTCAAATGCCTTGGACTGATCCAGATTGATCAGCGCGGCTTTCTTGTTGTCTTTTAACCCCTCTAGTAATTTGGTTATTACAACGTTTGATACGTTTACTTAAGAACTATTGCATTTAGTTCAATATGAAAAAGCATAATAATCTAGATTTAATTATCTTTCGGTCTTTTTTTTCTTTCCTGCTTTTCGTCTTTTCATTATCTTCGATTGAAACAGATTAGCGTTATCGCTTTCGTACGCTCTCCCCTCTATATATTTCCCCTTCTTTCTTTCTTTCTGTCTTTCTTTCTTATTATATTTTTCTGTGTAGCATGTGCTTTTTTTCCCTTTCTTTCTTTATTATAAAAACGGAATGGTCTATTATTTAGTTGAGGTAACAACACTCTTAAGAAATAAAACTTCGGCTGAAGAACAACACGAGATAATCATGATTTACATTTTTGCATTTCATCTTGGACATATTTAACCAAAGGGCTTTGAAAGATGATAACAGTCAGAAGATTAAGGAACAGGAGTATTAATCTATAGATAAGTGGACCGTGGGGGAGAGAAAAAGCGTGGGTAACAAATATGGCTACATGTCGTCAAATCCTATCATTTCCTCACGGTCGGATATGTCATACTTTCCGGTATCGATCAGCGGTTAATGACCACTGAACGTGTGGTGAGAATAAAATACATAACACAAATTAGGACCATCACATTTGGTCATTTTGTGTCGTAGGCAGCCAACAAATATCGTTTTTAGATAGAAATGTTATGCAAATAACATAGTATAAGCTGTGGGAGAATAAGATAAATAAAACGAATAAATAAAATACAGGGTGACCCCAACCCCTCCAAAAAAACCGAATCCACAAATTTTGTAATGAAACTGTTAATTTTAATTTTTTTTTTTTCAGAATATACAATCGACTTGGTGCTTAAAATATTGTAAAAATAATTTTCCCCAATATGTCATAATCAACCAAGGAAAAAACATTTTGCGTGGAGATCTATTTCACCAAAAAAATCAAGCCAATTTTCGGAGAAAGTTTTGATGTCGCTGTTATTATTAGAGTGTTTATCTTGAAAACTATTACATATTCAATTTTCTCTGAGTACCCTGATAGTAAGTAAATGTTAAATTCAATTATTTCAAAATGGAATCCATACTTCAATATATATATATATATATTATATATATATATATATATATATACAAAGTATGTCAAAGAGATATTTGTACTTTTTGACACATTTTGTATTCTGAAAAAAAATTAACGTTCCTTTCATTGTTCATTTTATCCAGGTAAATACAGCTTCAAACTCGACACTTTTATGACATACTTTGTATTCTGAAAGAGTTCCATTCATTGTTCATTTCAAACTCGATACTTTTTGACACACCTTATATATATATATATATATATATATATATATATATATATATATATATATATATATTATATATATATATATAAAAGATGTAAACAGAATTTATCTTTACATGTTATATTCATAGATGAGTGGCGTAAGATGCACAAAAATAAATTTAAACAACATATTTATTTTCAAAATATTATCAAATAATGCAACATAAGCAGAAAGTCGGCAGGCCTGATAAAATGCTTTCGCGGGCCGGATCTGGCCCGCCGGCCGTAGTTTGGTGACCACCCGTCTAGACTATGTCACTCTGTGTGTCACTCTGTGTGTCTGTGTATATGTCTTGACTGTGTTCCCAGTCTATTCATATCAATAATTCTCGGGCGATTCATAATCTATCATTTTTAGTCTTTCTTATCAATCATGTTCACGTATTTATTTATCTACCATTTTCATTACGAATTGCGTAAGAATGATTGGAAGGCCCAAACTAGCCTTTTAATTTGTTCCTATCAATTATTCTCATGCAATTCTTCATCTAAAATTTTCTGTCTGTCCCTAAACAATCATTATCACCCAATTTTTATTATTTTCAGTCTATCCCTATCAATAATTCTCATTGATATATATATATATATAGAGTTGCCTTTCATATACTGTTCTGGTCATTCTTCGAACCATCTCCCGCAATCTCACTAAGAACAACGACAAAGAATCCTGGCATTTTACGCAGATTTCCTCTATTCAGCGCAAATGTTTCCCCAGCCTGGCTGCTCTTAAAAGTGCGACGTGTGTGACCAGGGCCAAAGGTGCTTTTCACAAGTGACAATAACGCTGTGCCCTTTTGCAATCGATTTGAACACGAATCCTGTAATGGCGACGGCAATGTTCTTTAGGATATGACGTTTGGTACAAAGGGGGTCCTGCTGCCTTTGTTGATGAGATCGGGCCCGGCAAAAGCTTTCATGACTGAAACCTTACGACGAATCTCCAGCTTGAGTCCACCAACCCTGAAGCGATGGCGTTAATCCAAGCACTTCATTGATTCTGCACGCTCTCTTTGATAATAATGAAAGCTATCGATGCTGCTTGGTATCATTACAACACTCGGTAAACAAAATTGGCAAACCGAGTTCGAATTTCAGCTTAGGCTCCCATGTATCTACTAAGGACTAATACGCTTTGTTACTGCAGGAATTAAACTGAATTATCTTTATTTATCCAGCCCCTCCGTCACTATATATATATATATATATATATATATATATATATAATATATATATCAGAGGAAAAGATCGAAACCATACAGACTACAGCATTATTGAGATCGGCTAGAATACTCAGAAGAGTCCTGGAGGCCTGAGCAGACTTGTTTTCACTCAGAATCCAGAGATAGACCATCAGATAACACTGGTATGAAAAACTTAGAAACAGTGTAATAAAATCGTTTTGTCCCGCCAAAAGATTTATATCTAATTTCTTTTCTTTTCTGTTCTTTTTCCTTTACTTTTTCCCCTTCATTCATTCTTTTTTCTCCCCTTCTTTCTTTCTTTCTTTCTTTCTTTCTTTTTTTATATCTCTATTTTTCCTTTGTTCTTTTCGTCATGTTTCCTCATTTATAGGACGAAACCATCTATCACGTGACATGGCGTGATCTCTAAATTTGCAGACATGTAAACAAAGTTTTCTCTTTTCTGTTTAGCAACACCGGTCCTGTTTTCCTATCAATACTTTTACTAATCTAATATGTTCGAGCCGCCGAAAGAGAGTGCACTTGCACGCAGGTCAATTATAAACCATATTTGGTGCTGTTTTGTTTACATGTTGAGTTCCACGACGGAGGTAAGTGGTGTAATGTTTACCATTGTAGGAAATTGTCATGGCATGGCGAGTTCAAATCCTGGACGCGGCTGTTTGCGTTTCCCATAGCGGGTCTCGAACCACTTGCTTCATGGGATATCTTGCCTTGTGTCGTTGCTTAGTTTTTAATTATCGAAGAGAAGAATTTAATTAACGAAGATAAGAGATGATGTTGTCTTTTTGGGAGAAGCACGGAACCAACTATTTTCCATTCACCTCTGGGTAAATAGTAAGACCGACTTTAACCTTGGTATGGCAACCGGTCTAGGAGAAGGAGAAAGAAAACTCTGAATTCAAACCAAAGGGGCTCTCTAATCTTCTGTCAAAACTAATTTGAGATCTCACCCTACCCCTTCTCCTCCTTCTAAAATCTAAACTCTAATCTGAGGGAAGGCCCCGGAAGTTATGCCTCGTATTTATTTCCACAGAAGCTAAAATAAATAGAGAAAGCCCAATAAAACCATTGGATAGATCATGTTGTTGGATTATTTTGGATGTAAATGTATTATGGGTAAAATGAATCTTCTGATTAAAGTGGTACCTTGACATAAAAGTATACTTCGTTCCACTCGTAATTCAATTTCCGCATATATCCAATGAATTTTCGCTATTGAAATAAATTGAAATGCCAGTAATTCGTCACCCCCACCTAAAAAAAAGACCCTAAATTTTGGCCGGTTTAGCTCAAGTGGAAGAGCATCTGTCTTGGAACTACAAGGTTCTGGGTTTGATACCTGCCCTCCCAAACTCAGCACATGAGCTGCTGAGCTTGAATCTGTCCGCTAAAGTGGGAAGCTGATGGTAAGCATAGCGCTCTATCTCTGACACAAAAGCCATCTAAAATGTCTTTCTGTCGGCTGGTACCATCAATATGTCACTCAATGGATATTAGTTTTTAGTACCCACCGCCCAACTGGGCTCACAACCATTGCTTTTTCTCAATAAACGTTCAATAAGCGTCTATGAATATCAATCTGAGTAAGTTTTGTTCGTTTGGAGAAATTCAATGATTTTTGCTCAAAAATTCAGAAAAATAGTACAGTAGGATAGGAATAAATAAATAAATAAATAAATAAATAAATAAAGAAAGAAAGAAAGAAAGAAAGAAAGTTAGTAATACAGGAAAAATACAGAAATAAATAAAGCTGAAACGAAAGAATGAAAGAGATAAAGAATCAAAAGATGAAATAGATAAGGAAGAAAGAAAGATAGTAAGAGTACGGGAAGAAAGAAAGAAAGAAAGAAGAAATAAAGAATGAAAGAAAGAAAGAAAGAAAGAAAAAGAAAGACAGATAGTATCAGGTAAAATAAGAATAAATAAAGCTGAACGAAAGAAGGAAAGAGTTAAAAGAATCAAAAGATGAAATAGATAAAGGAAGAAGAAAAGATAGTAATAGAGTACGGGAAGAAAGAAAGAAAGAAGAAAGAAATAAGAATGAAAGAAAGAAAGAAAGAAAGAAAGAAAAGAAAGATAGTAATACAGGTAAAATACAGAAATAAATAAGCTGAAACGAAGAATGAAAGAGTTAAAAAATCAAAAGATGAAATAGATAAAGGAAGAAAGAAAGATAGTAATGAGTACGGGAAGAAAGAAAGAAAGAAGAAAGAAATAAGAATGAAAGAAAGAAAGAAAGAAAGAAAGAAAGATGTAATACAAGTAAAATACAGAAATAAATAAAGCTGAAACGAAGAAGGAAAGAGTTAAAGAATCAAAAAGATGAAATAGATAAAGGAAGAAAGAAAGATGTAATAGAGTAGGGAAGAAAGAAAGAAAGAACGAAAAAAGAATGAAAGAAAGAAAGAAGAAAGATAGTAAATAACAGGTAAAATACAGAAATAAATAAAGCTGAAAACGAAAGAAGGAAGAGTTAAAGAATCAAAAGATGAAATAGATAAAGGAATAAAGAAAGAATTAATAGAGTACGGGAAGAAGAAGAAAGAAAGAAAGAAAGAAAGAAAGAATGAAAGAAAGAAAGAAAGAAAGAAAGAAAGATAGTAATACAGGTAAATACAGAAATAAATAAAGCTGAAACGAAGAAGGAATAGTTAAAGAATCAAAGATGAAAAAGATAAGGAAGAAAAGAAAGATAGTAATAGAGTAGCGGGAAGAAAGAAAGAAGGAAAGAAAGAAGAGAAAGAAAGAAATAAAGAATGAAGAAGAAAGAAAAGAAGAAAGAAAGAAAGAAGAAAGATAGTAAATACAGGTAAAATACAGAAATAAATAAAGCTGAAAACGAAAGAAGGAAAGAGTTAAAGAATCAAAGGATGAAATAGAATAAAGGAAGAAAGAAAGATAGTAATGGAGTACGGGAAGAGAAATAAATAAATAAATAAATAAATAAATAAAGAATGAAAGAAAGAAAGAAAGAAAGAAAGAAAGAAAGAAAGATAGTAATACAGGTAAAATACAGAAATAAATAAAGCTGAAACGAAAGAAGGAAAGAGTTAAACAATCAAAGGAAGAAATAGATATAGGAAGAAAGAAGATAGTAATGGAGTACGGGAAGAAAGAAAGAAAGAAATAAAGAAAGAAAGAAAGAAAAATGAAATAAATAAATAAATAAATAAATAAAGAAAGAAAGTAGTAATACAGGTAAAATACAGAAATAAATAAAGCTGAAACGAAAGAATGAAAGAGATAAAGAATCAAAAGATGAATAGATAAAAGGAAGAAAGAAAGATAGTAATGGAGTACGGGAAGAAAGAAAGAAAGAAAGAAAGAAAGAAAGAAAGAAGAAAGATAGTAATACAGGTAAAATACAGAAATAAATAAAGCTGAAACGAAAGAAGGAAAGAGTTAAAGAATCAAAAGATGAAATAGATAAAGGAAGAAAAGAAAGATAGTAATGGAGTACGGGAAGAAAAGAAGAAAGAAAGAAAGAAAGAAATAAAGAATGAAAGAAGAAAAAAGAAAGAAAGATAGGAATACAGGTAAAATACAAAATAAATAAAGCTGAAACGAAAGAATGAAAGAGATAAAGAATCAAAAGATGAAATAGATAAAGTAAGAAGAAAGATAGTAATGGAGTACGGGAAGAAAGAAGAAAGAAAGAAAGAAAGAAAGAAAGAAAGAAATGAAGAAAGAAAGAATAGTAATACAGGTAAAATACAGAAATAAATAAAGCTGAAACGAAAGAAGGAAAGAAGTTAAAGAATCAAAGATGAAATAGATAAAGGAAGAAAGAAAAGATAGTAATGGAGTACGGGAAGAAAGAAAGAAAAAAGAAAGAAAGAATGAAGAAAGAAGAAAGAAAGAAAGAAAGAAAGAAAGAAATAGGAATACAGGTAAATACAGAAATAAATAAAGCTGAAAACGAAGAATGAAATGAGTTAAAGAATCAAAGATGAAATAGATAAAGGAAGAAAGAAAATAGTAATAGAGTAGGGAAGAAAGAAAGAAGAAAAAAGAAAGAAAGAATGAATGAAGAAAGAAAGAAGAAAGAAAATAGTTATACAGGTAAAATACAGAAATAATAAAGCTGAAACGAAAGAAGGAAAGAGTTTAAAGAATCAAAAGATGAAATAGATAAAGGAAGAAAGAAGATAGTAATGGAGTAGGGAAGAAAGAAAGAAAAAGAAGAAGAATGAAAGAAGAAAGAAGAAAGAAAGAAAGAATATAATACAGGTAAATACAGAAATAATAAAGCTGAAACGAAAGAAGGAAAGAGTTAAAGAATCAAAGGATGAAATAGATAAGGAAGAAGAAAGATAAGTAATAGAGTCGGGAAGAAAGAAAGAAAGATAGAATGAAAGAAGAAAGAAAGAAAGAAAGAAAGAAAGAATGAAAGAATGAAGAAAGAATGAAGAAGAAACGAAAGAAAGAAAGAAAGATAGTAATACAGGTAAAATAGCAAAATAATAGCTGAAAGCGAAAGAAGAAAGAGTTAAAGATCAAAGGATGAAATAGATAAGGAAGAAAGAAGATAGTAATAGAGTACGGGGAAGAAAGAAAGAAGAAAGAAAGAAAGAATGAAGAAAGAAAGAAAGAAGATAGTAATACAGGTAAATAAGAAATAAATAAAGCTGAAACGAAAGAATGAAAGAGTTAAAGATCAAAAGATGAAATAGATAAAGGAAGAAAGAAAGATAGTAATGGAGTACGGGAAGAAAGAAGAATGAAAGAAAGAAAGAAAGAAAGAAAGATAGTAATACAGGTAAAAATACAAAATAAATAAAGCTGAAACGAAAGAAGGAAAGAGTTAAAGAATCAAAGGATGAATAGAAAAGGAAGAAAGAAAGATAGTATAGAGTACAGAAAGAAAGAAAGAAGAAAGAAGAAAGAATGAAGAGAAGAAAGAAAGAAAGAAAGAAGAAAGATAGGAATACAGGTAAAATACAGAAATAAAATAAAGCTGAAACGAACGAATGAAAGAGTTAAAGAATCAAAAGATGAATAGATAAAGGAGAAAGAAAGATAGTAATAGAGTACGGAAAGAAAGAAAGAAAGAAAGAATGAAAGAAAGAAAGAAAGAAAGAAAGAAAGAAAGAAAGATAGTAATAGAGTACGGAAAGAAAGAAAGAAGAAAGAAATAAAGAAAGAAAGAAAGAAATAAAGAAAGAAAGATAGTAATACAGGTAAAATACAAAAATAAATAAAGCTGAAACAAAAGAATGAAAGAGTTAAAGAATCAAAAGATGAAATAGATAAAGGAAAAAAGAACGATAGTAATGGAGTACGGGAAGAAAGAAAGAGAGAAATAAAGAATGAAAGAAAGAAAGAAAGAAGAAAGAAAGAAAGAAAAAGATAGTAACAGAAAGAAAGAAGAAAGAAGATAGTAATGTAGTACGGGAAGAAAGAATGAAAAGAAGAAAGAAAGAAAAAAAGATAGTAATACAGGTAAAATACAGAAATAAATAAAGCTGAAACGAAAGAAGGAAAGAGTTAAAGAATCAAAAGATGAAATAGATAAAGGAAGAAAGAAAGATAGTAATGGAGTACGGGAAGAAAGAAAGAAAGAAAGAAAGAAAGAAAGAAAGAAAGAAAAAGAGAAAGAAAGAAAGACACAGGAATAAATAACACAGATATGAATAAATAAAGCCAGACAGAAAAAAAAGAGAGTAAGTGAGAGAGTGTGGAAAGTAAGAGATCTTCTGTTTCCCGTAGTGGGAATCGTTTTCGTCAAACTTCAGGTATTTTTCCAAATATTCCAATTATTTTTCTTGACTGTGTTTATCTAGCAGATGCTCTCACGCTCCCGGCAGACGAGATTCAGACGCGAAATCTCTCACTGTGAGAGGGGTGATCGGTCGGTCTCTAATGGTAACACAATGTCGCGCTCATGATAGATAGGCTTTTGGTCAACTAATTACGTTTAGATCGCTTCCAGCTGGGCCCGGTTTGATGATGTAAAACATAGTCTCAATTTTCTCACCATTTGTTACACTTCACGATGAAAAGACACTCTAAGTTTCCCGAAGATTAATTCCTGTTGTTCGTTCATTGCATATTGTGCATTTTAAGACACTCTAAGTTCCTAACGTATTGAGCATTTAAGCCACTCTCATTTCCTGATTAATTCCTGTTGTTCGTTCATTGAACATATTGTGCATTTAAGACACTATAAGTTTTCTGAAGGTATTTGCATTTAAACCACTCTCATTTTCTGAAGATTAATTCCTGTTGTTTGTTCATTGAACATATTGTGCATTTAAGCCACTCTCATTTTCTGAAGATTAATTCCTGTTGTTCGTTCATTGAATATATTGTGCATTTAAGACACTCTAAGTTTCTGAAGGTATTGTGCATTTAAGCCACTATCATTCCTGAAGATTAATTCCTGTTTTTCGTTCATTGAATAATTGTGCATTTAAGACACTCTAAGTTTCTGAAGGTATTGTGCATTTAAGCCACTATCATTTCCTGAAGATTAATTCCTGTTTTTCGTTCATTGAATATATTGTGCATTTAAGACACTCTAAGTTCTGAACGTATTGAGCATTTAAGCCACTCTCATTTCCTGAAGATTAATTCCTGTTGTCCGTTCATTGAACATATTGTGCATTTAAGACACTCTTAGTTTCTGAAGGTATTGTGCATTTAAGCACTATCATTTCTGAGATTAATTCCTTTGTTCATTGAAGTGCATTTAAAGCCACTCCATTTTCTGAAGATTAATTCCTGTTTGTTGTTCATTGAACATATTGTGCATTTAAGCCACTCTCATTTTCTGAAGATTAATTCCTGTTGTTTGTTCATTGAACATATTGTGCATTTAAGCCACTCTCATTTCTGAAGATTAATTCCTGTTGTTTGTTCATTGAACATATTGTGCATTAAGCCACTCTCATTTTCTGAAGATTAATTCCCGTTGTTTGTTCATTGACATATTGTGCATTTAAGCCACTCTCATTTCTGAAGATTAATTCCTGTTGTTTGTTCATTGAACATATTGTGCATTTAAGCCACTCTCATTTTCTGAAGATTAATTCCTGTTGTTTGTTCATTGAACATATTGTGCATTTGCCACTCTCTTTTCTGAAGATTAAATTCCTGTTGTTGTTCATTGAACATATGTGCATTTAAGCACTCTCATTTCTGAAGATTAATTCCCGTTGTTTGTTCATTGAACATATTGTGCATTTAAGCCACTCTCATTTTCTGAAGATTAATTCCTGTGTTAGTTCATTGAACATATTGTGCATTTAAGCCACTCTCATTTTCTGAAGATTAATTCCTATTGTTTGTTCATTGAACATATTGTGCATTGAGCTTGTTTGGGACATGCGTATTCTGTTATTTGTTATTACATATTATTTCTATTAAAAAATTCGTACCCCGAAAGTGGGTACTTGTTGTCCATGGGTGGCGAACTCTTAGTGGCTGAGCAGTCTATAACATGCAACATTTCACTTTGACTCTTACTTAAGCAAGACAGTCAGTCGCAGAGGACCCTCTGATCAATCGGCTGATCACGCTATGTATCTACTAGAAGGCGGTGGCCTTCTTATGTCCGTGGGTGGTGGTCGGTGATGCTTAAGGATAGAATACTAGTGGTTGAGCAGTCAATGAGATAAAACCCTCCAGTTGAGCAAGATAGCCAATTGGAGAGGCCCCTCAAATCAATCGGATGGTCACCTATAAGATTACCCAGATTGTATAGCTCTTATGTCAAACCACAACCATTTTCATCATATCAGCTAAAAGTGCGTGGCTGAGGTTCTTAGCCTGCTGGTATAAATTTAAGGTGCATCTAGTATTAATGTTCCAGTTCCTGAGTTCTTGAGTGTGTAGATTACCCCTTTATTGCCATTACTTTAAGATCCACTCTGATCCGCAGTGGTAGTACATGTTAGCGTCCCATTCTTGGGTTAAATATATAAACAATGTGCACATTGTGCATTTAAGACACTAAGTTTCTGAAGATATTGTGCATTTAAGCCACTCTTATTTTCTGAAGATTAATTCCTGTTGTTTGTTCATTGAACATATTGTGCATTTAAGACACTCTAAGTTTCTAAAGATATTGTGCATTTAAGCCACTCTCATTTTCTGAAGATTAATTCCTGTTATTTGTTCATTGAATATATTGTGCATTTAAGACACTCTAAGTTTCTGAAGGTATTGTGCATTTAAGCCACTCTCATTTTCTGAAGAGTAATTCCTGTTGTTAGTTCATTGAACATATTGTGCATTTAAGCCACTCTCATTTTCTGAAGATTAATTCCTGTTGTTATTTCATTGAACATATTGTGCATTTAAGCCACTCTCATTTTCTGAAGATTAATTCCTGTTGTTTGTTCATTGAACATAATTTAAGCCACTCTCATTTTCTGAAGATTAATTCTGTTGTTTGTTCATTGAACATATGTGCATTTAAGCCATCTCATTTTCTGAAGATTAATTCCTGTTGTTTGTCATATTGAACATATTGTGCATTTAAGCCACTCTTCATTTTCTGAAGATTAATTCCGTTGTTTGTTCATTGAACATATTTGTGCATTTAAGCCACTCTCATTTTCTGAAGATTAATTCCTGTTGTTTGTTCATTGATATTGTGCATTAACCACTCTCCTTTTCTGAAGATTAATTCCTGTGTTTGTTCATTGAACATATTGTGCATTTAAGCCACTCTCATTTTCTGAAGATTATTCCTGTTGTTTGTTCATTGAACATATTGTGCATTTAAGCCACTCTCATTTTCTGAAGATTAATTCCCTGTTGTTAGTTCATTGAACATATTGTGCATTTAAGCCACTCTCATTTTCTGAAGATTAATTCCTATTGTTGTTCATTGAACATATTGTGCATATGTGCATTGAGCTTGTTTGGAACATGCGTATTCTGTTATTGTTATTACATATTATTTCTATTAAAAATTCGTACCCGAAAGTGGTACTTGTTGTCCATGGGTGGCGAACTCTTAGTGCTGAGCAGTCTATAACATGCAACATTTCACTTTGACTCTTACTTAAGCAAGACAGTCAGTCGCAGAGGACCCTCTGATCAATCGGCTGATCACGCTATGTATCTACTAGAAGGCGGTGGCCTTCTTATGTCCGTGGGTGGTGGTCGGTGATGCTTAAGGATAGAATACTAGTGGTTGAGCAGTAATGAGATAAAAACCTCCAGTTGAGCAAGATAGCCAATTGGAGAGGCCCCTCAAATCAATCGGATGGTCACCTATAAGATTACCCAGATTGTATAGCTCTTATGTCAAACCACAACCATTTTCATCATATCAGCTAAAAGTGCGTGGCTGAGGTTCTTAGCCTGCTGGTATAAATTTAAGGTGCATCTAGTATTAAATGTTCCAGTTCCTGAGTTCTTGAGTGTGTAGATTACCCCTTTATTGCCATACTTTAAGATCCACTCTGATCCGCAGTGTAGTACATGTTAGCGTCCATTCTTGGTTAAAATATATAACAATGTGCACATTGTGCATTTAAGACACTAAGTTTCTGAAGATATGTGCATTTAATGCCACTCTTATTTCTGAAGATAATTCCTGTTTGTTTGTTCATGAAATATTGTGCATTTAAGAACAATCTCTACAGTTTCTAAAGATATTGTTGCAATTTAATGCCACTCTCATTTTCCTGAGATTAATTCCGTTATTTCGTTCATTGAATATATGGTGCATTTAAGACACTCTTAAGTTTCTGAGGATTGTGCATTAAGCCAGCTCTCATTTTCTGAAGAGTAATTCCTGTTGTTAGTTTCATTGAACATATTGTGCATTTAAGCCCACTCTCATTTTCCTGAGACTTAATGTCCTGTTGTTATTTCATGAACATATTGTGCAGTTTAAGCCACTTTCTCAATTTTCTGAAAATAATCCTGTTGTTATAGTTCATCCAGAACATATTGTGCATTTAAGCCACTCTCATTTCTGAAAGATTAATTCCTATTGTTTGTTCATTGAACATATTGTGCATTGAGCTGTTTGGTGAATGGTATCTGTTATTTGTTATTATTATTCTATTAAAATTTCGTTACCTTCCCGAAAGTGGGTACTTGTTCATTGGTGGTCGAACTCTTAGTGGCTGAGTCAGTCTATAACATGCAACATTTCACTTGACTCTTACTAAGCAAACGTCGGTCGGAAAGGCCCCTCTTGATCAATCGGCTGATCACGGGCTATGTATTCAATATATTACTAGAAGCGGTGGCCTTCTTATGTCCGTTGGGTGGTTGGGTCGTGATGCTTAAGGATAGATATAGTGGTTGACAGTCAATGAGATAAACCCTCCAGTTGGGCAAGATGCAATTGGAGAGGCCCCCTCTCAATCAATCGGATGCGTTACCTTAAGATTACGTCAGATTGTATAGCTCTATGTCAAACCTACACAACCATATTTATCAAGCAGCTAAAATGCGTGGCTGAGGTCTTACCTGTGGTTTATTAAGTTAAAGTGCATCTATTGTAAGGTTCCAGTTCCGTGAGTTCTTGAGTGTCTAGATACTCCTTATGTCATTACTTTAAATGCACGTCTGACCAGTGGTTGTACATGTTAGGCCCATTTGGGTTAGATATATAAACTGTAGCATATGTGCATTAAGACACTCTAAGTTTCTGAGATATTGGCATTTAAGCCACTATATTTTCTGAAGATTATTTCAATTTTGTTCATCTGAAATATTTGCATTTAAGACACTATGTTTCCTAAAATATTGTGAATTAAGGCCACTCTTATTTCTGAAGATTAATGCCTGTGTTTTGTTCATTGAACATATTGTTCATTTAAGCCACTTCATTTTCGAGATTAATTCAGAGAGGCTCCTTTCCAAATCAATCGGGTGCCCTATAGGATGCCTACAGATTGTATAGCGTTATCACACCACACCATTTTAATCATATCAGCTAAAAGTCCACGGAGTTTCAATACATGTTTTAATCTGTTAAACAGAAAAATAGTTTAAGAAAAGTCTAATGAACAAACAAGAATGAATAAAAAAAAAACCCACATCTTCGGCATAATAACCAAGAGTTTGACATGCCGTAAATCCAA